>SJYF01000037.1:2750661-2766360 GCA_006410515.1 Procapra przewalskii | reverse complement strand
GAGGAACAAGGTGGGTTCTCCATGAGCCGGTGCAGTTAGCAACAAATCAGCCTTTAATTGGCGAGAATGACTCATTTGAAAGGGATTATTAGCCAAATGTTAATTGATTAGTGGAACTAAAGCAATTGAAGTGAGCAGAGCCTTACCCTGACTCCACCCCGACTCAGCCCAGAATCCCTCCACCATGTGGCTTGCCCTGGTTGGAACTCCCGGTCCACAGAGAAACCGTTTTCCTCTTTATGGTTTGCATACTTCTGTAAGAGGCTTTGAAATCAAGAAATAGAAGTTAAACAAGTGACAAAAAAAGACAACCGGCTATTTTATATATTCTGTTTGACTGGATCAGCTACGTTATGCTGCTATAACAAGCAAACCCCAAGAGACAATGACTTAGGCCATCCCAGTTTTGCTTTTTGCTCCTGCTGCACAGTGGGTGGAAGGTGGTGGGCTGCACAGGTTGAGTGCTCATGAAGCTGACCCTGCATATAAGCAACCACCACCCCCCAAACACAGTGACTTACGACAAAACTTGCTCTGTACTCATTTTGTTTCCATTGTTTAGTCACTAAGTTGCGTCCAACTCTGCCACCCCTGGACTGTCGCCTGCCAGGCTCCTCTGCCCATGGGATTTCCCAGGCAAGAATATTGCAGTGTGTTGCCATTTGCTTCTCCAGGGGATCGTCCTGCCCCAGAGATCAAACACATCTCTTTCATCTCCTTAATTGGCAGATGGATTTTTTTTTTTTACCCCCTAGCCAACTCTTTACTCACGCTATTTGTCAAATGTGAGTAGGGGGTAGTGAACTCTGCTCAACATTACTCTGAATTGTAATGAAAAAGGACTTTGTTTCCTACCATGAACTTGGAGGAAGAGAAGAACACAAATGATGTGAACGTCATCATTATCCCAGTGCCTGGCCCTAGCCATCATCATCACCCTGATAGTTGATGCCATTATCGAGGTCTGACCGTGCGCCAAGATCTGAGCTTATCACTGTTGTATTATCTCACTACACTTCCACAACAACTCCGTAAAGTAGAGGGCATTGTACGTCCTCACGTCTGAAGCGAGACAGTTATCAGGCAGCTTGCCCAGTGTCCGAGCTAGTCAGCTGGAGAGCTGGGTCTGAACTGAAGTTTGCTTGGCTCTGCTGCCCAGGCGTCCCCGCCACACCTGACCAGTCCCGTTTAGTAAGTTTCCATCTGTCTTCCCACTCAGGATCTCTGGAATTGGAATGGACGTAATGCTGGTGGCTCTCAATTCTCAACACTTAGGTAGGATAGCGCATGAGCCAACATTTTACTTCAATAGCTGTGTCTTTTTTGTATTGTGTATTCGGGAAAGATATAACTAACATGGCCAAAGTGTGATCTCAAGGATATTACTGCTTAATTTGAGGCTTAACTAAATTTTTAAGTTTGAAAATAGTCAACTTTTAGAATTAGGTAGATCTAATAAAAATACTACACAAATGTAAGAAAAATGGGAAAATAGTACACAGTTGATGGAGGTTTGAACAGACTGATTTTTTTTTTTCACGTACTGAGTCAATTAAACAACTTAATGTTGGCTGAGTCTATTCATGGGCTGAAGAATCCTCACACATGTCCTGCCCATCACCTTCCTTCTAACTCATCCCTACGCCAGTGGTTAAGCGCTTCCTCCTCTAGTTTCGGGAACATCTTGTAGAATTTGTTTTATTTGCTCAGTTATGTCCAACTCTCTGCGACCCCATGGACTGTAGCCCGCCAGGCTCCTCTGTCCATGGGATTCTCCAAGCAAGAACACTGGAGTGGGTTGCCATGCTCTCCTCCAGGGGATCGTCCCCACCCGGGGATTACACCCACTTCTCCTATGTTTCCGGGATCGTCAAGTGGATTATTTACTACTGAGCCACCAGGGAAGCCCCTATGTAGTTTAGGACCAATCACACTGTCTAGTTGTGTTTATATAACGTGTCTGTTTTTCCCATTAGACTATGTACCGCTCATGGGGTTTCATTAGTTTTACTATTTCCACTTCCTGGCCCAGGTAGATATCTTTAAATAAAGTCATGGGCCTTACTTTTGAGTAGTCTGCAATCTAGTAAGAAATAAGCATTGTATCAATAGTCTTGTTCGGTAAGTAATAAGCAAAATATTCAGTTCAGGCTGGCTTATAGGGAACTCACAAACTCATTGATCTGAGAGCCCCAGAGGGCAAGCTTGATCTAGCAGTTGAGTAGTATCACCAATAATTCAGCTTCCTTCTATCTCCCGAGGCTGCCTTCACACATGGCCCTAGGGTGGTGGCTGGAGGGCCCTGGAGTTATAAACTTTCTTACTCATACCCAGCAAGAAAGTATTTCATTTTCCAGTCTTTCCTGGAAATCCTGTGGGTAGTCACTGTAACTGGAACACCTTCCATCTTATGCCAAGTTGTCAAGACGATCTCAGTTTTCAGGGACATGAAATGGGCTGATGGCTAAAGCCTAGGTCTCCTGGTCTGTGCCCAGACCTGGAAGCGGGGTCTCGGTTCCCAGAATCCCATGAGCCTCTATGGAGACCAGGGACTGGAGGAGGAGGGGTTAGGGAGGGTGCTGGAAGGCAGCCAGCAGAGAGTCACTGCAGGCAGATGGAGAGAAACGTGGGTCTGACTCCAGCGAACATGGAGCATTTTGTAACTGATATTCAGCACCCCCACGTCACCTTGAAAGCGATTGCTTTGTCTCTGTCCCAACACAGGCCGCCCTGGCCTCTAAGTCTGGCCACCTACCAGTGCGGAAGGCACGCCGCGCCTCCCCCCTCGCGCTGTGCTTCCCTCCGTGGGCTTTACGTTTGCGCTGCCCTCTCCAGCCCCCTTTCCCGGTTCCACTTTGCTGACAACAAAGATCATGGAAACGCTTAATTCAGGACGCAGCTCTTATGTTCTCAACTCTACACTGAATCCTGTTTTGTTTCACCTTGTTAAAAACGTCTTCCCCAATTTATCTTTCAATTTATTTTTCTGGGTGTTCTTCCAGTTTAAAAATACGCTGGGATTATTTTTAGATCTTAGTCATTAGTGCTGAGAGACTGTTTTCAAACAGACTTGTTCTTTTCTCTCATTTGTTCAATATTTGATTCCTTATTTAAAGTGCTTTTCTCCTCTTGGGCTCTCTTTCTACAAATCTAAACACTGGGAGAAAAATGTGGGGAACAGATCAGCTCCCCATACTTGCAGAATGTAGAGCAAAACGTATCCTCCTCTGGGGGCAATTTGGCACACAGATTAGAGGTCACAAATGACAATGGCCTCGCTATTCAAATGAGGTCCAGCAGTTGGGAGGTTTCATCATTTGGGTTCATAAGCCTCAGTGTGTCAACAAAATCAGCTGTGTCCTAGGCCTCTGTGAGAGGGGAGACAGGAGTGCCTATAGGTTCTTACTGAGGGAGGGCAGTGCCATCCGAGGAAGGCATCACCCAGGGGAGATGCCCGTGACATTGCCCCCATGCCAGCTCATGTCATGTAGCGGTTAAGTGAATCCACAGTCCACCATTGGGAAATTATGTCACCGTGGGCTAGTTACTTGCTTCCTCCAAGTCTCCATCCTTGTCGGTAGAGTCAGCATCTAGCAATAGGATTGTTCTGAGGAGTGAATGGATGCCTGAGTTAACAAAGCATTTAGCTCAGTGCCCATTGGGCAGGAAAAGCTCCTAAAGGCTGGGAACCACTCTCTCCACCACCATCATCATTCTCATTGCTATTGTTAATTCTATGATTTAGGATTATATTAACTTTTTCATACTAGCTGTTTCCTTTCCCCAGTCTCTGTTTTCCTTCATCTCGTTTTACTTAGCGTATTTCCCAGCACCCTTGCAGACCGAGTCGATATTTGCCTGGCCGACAAAAGCCACAGAGAGCAAAAGTGCCGGATCCCAGCTCACAGGATAAGCCGGGATCCGAGGTTAGAAATACCATCGTGATTTCTGCCACCTGTGAGACCAGAAGCCCCTGGTCTCTTTGACTGTGGTCAGCCCCCTGATAAAGATGTGTCTCCTCTTTTCGTCATTTGCTTGTTCATTTATTTTTGGCCACGCCACGCGACATGCGGGATCTTAGCTCCTCAGCCAGGGATCACGTTGGCCCCTGCGGTGGGAGCACAGAGTCATGACCACGAGCCCGCCAAGGAAGTGCTGACTTTCCACTTTTTAAAAGCCCACTATACCCGAGTTTGATCTCTGGGTCAGGAAGAGCCCTTGGAGAAGGGAATGGCTACCGACTCCAGTATTCTTGCCTGGAGAACTCCGTGGATGCTGCAAAGAGTCAGACATGACTGAGTGACTAACACTTTCACTTTTCAAGGTCTGAAGTGTGCGTAGCCTTTGGTAACTTCAGCAGGAGTTCAACAGGAATTCAAGTAACATCCTGGTGAAATTGCCCTGATTTTTGACACAGATTCATCTGTCTTGACAACTCAACTGAGTGCTAGGTGGCAAGAGAGGGCGCCTAGTTACAGTTATGTATACAGATATTTGGTGTGTTTCAGGCAAGTGAATGAAACAAAGTTCCACTGAGGTTATCTGAAGGAGTCTTGGTACCTGAGTTTGTGTTTGGCTGTTTCTCTTCTTACTTCTTCCAAAAAGAATGGAACAGGACATTCAACAAAAGACAGAAATGAAATGATGAAAGTAGGGGGAAAGCATAAGAGGCTTGTGATGAAGGGGCTGATCAGTTGCACCAGCAAACCTCAGCTAAGCAGAGCAACCTCAGCTGAGCACAGAATGAGTCTCAGATGTTTGCCCCCTGGAAGAAAAGCCATGACCAGCCTAGATAGCATGTTCGAAAGCAGAGGCATGACTTTGCCAACAAAGGTCCGTCTAGTCAAAGCTATGGTTTTTCCAGCAGTCATGTATGGATGTGAGAGCTGGACCATAAAGAAGGCTGAGCACTGAAGAATTGACGCTTTTGAACTGTGGTGCTGGAGAAGACTCTTGAGAGTCCCTTGGACTGAAGGGAGATCCAACCAGTCCATCCTAAAGGAAATCAGTTCTGAGTGTTCATAGGAAGGACTGGTGCTGAAGCTGAAACTCCAATACTTTGGCCACCTGATGCAAAGAGCTAACTCATTGGAAAAGACTCTGATGCTGGGAGGGATTGAGGGCAGGAGCAGGGGACGAGAGAGGATGAGATGGTTAGATGGCACCACCGACTCGATGGACATGAGTCTGGGTAAACTCCGGGAGTTGGTGATGGACAGGGAGGCCTGGCGTGCTGCAGTCCATGGGGTCGCAGAGAGTCGGACACGACTGAGCGACTGAACTGAACTGAACTGAGTCTCGGAGGCTCCCGGCTGCACAGGAAAAAAGAGAAACACGGTGGGTCCCAGGACCCTCCTTCTCCAATCAGAAAGCAGGCACATTCATCAGGAAAGACAAACTGTTTTCTAGGACTTAAACCCTATGAGAAATTTATCATGGAGGACCTTACATAAGGTACATGAGTATGTATATTTAACACAGATCTCCAGTGTTAGCCATGGGATTTATCTGCCTTTTCGGGAAGTAAATCTCAGATCTCAGCAGGTTGACAGTGTCTCTTCAAATTTACAGTGTCAATGTGCAGTAAAGTAGCTGCTTCCCACACCTCGTTTTACTGGACCGTCTATCAATATTTGATCAAATTGGGCCAAAGTTTCAAACTGCCCTTAAATTATACCCAGAGAAAGTGCTTGTACATGCAGAATGCCTGAGTGGGCTTCAAAATTGAGTCCTTGTGAGCTGGAAGCATCTTTTAAAAATATATCTACACCATTTTCTCCAGTCCCCGTCCCTCCCCAGAATGCTTATGATGTAAATCTGTCTGCAAAATCTATAGTTGGTCATAAAAATGCCGACCGCACTGGCTCCTTCCACACACAGGCACTCAGGGTTTTGATGCAGAATTGTGTACCTCTTTGTATATGCCTCTAATTGTACACACATCTAACACGATTAGTTTTGTTCACAGAATATGCATGTTTGAGTAAAACAACAGTTGCTTTGAGTGAGCCTAAAGGATCAGTTGAAATGATGAGATGTCATCTGTGCTCTGCCTACATCTTTGATATTTGTGTGGAATAATTACATGAATAGGTCCAATGGTTTTATTGCCATAGAGATGCATTATTTGCTATCATTTGCCTTCTTGTCTCCACTGGGCTTCCAGGCTCTGCTGGAAATATACTCCTCTGAATAACCCCAGTTACTCCCATTTGATCCAAAAGTGAATTTTTACCACCTAGGAATATTTTTCCTCCATCCTAGAACAGTCTTTCATACTGTTAAAATCTCTGGAAGGAAGCCTTGCTGTGATTAAAACAGTCTCATCAATGCATGGCTTTCTGGGTGTGTCGTTTCTGCTGCATATGTAAGAACCTCTGAATGCCCAACGTGAAACACTCAGGCTTGGTGTTCATGACCACAGTCACCGAAATAAATGATAGAGCCTTAAAAAGAATCAGAAATAATAGATAACTGCATTTGGAGGCAGACTTATATCCAAATATTTTTTCCTCCTAATTGTTAAGTATTATGATCTCAATATAAACCTCAGGGTTCAGAGCGGTTTCCTCTTTAGTATCTTGACTGTTAATCAAATGGCTTTTGTAATTTACATTTTAAGTCTGTACACAGTGGCGCATTATATTCAGAAAATTAGATGTTTTAAGTGTTGGAAGCTGTGACAGTGGCATTAACATAAAGCTATTCTGGTTCAAGTTGAGCGTGATAGTTTGTCTCTCTTTTTTTTACTAGTTATCAAGTTGTCATGGTTCAAATGTCATTTTTCTTCCTTAGAGTTAAAAACAGCAACAGTGGCAAAAGCAGGTGAAGCGAGTGTTCCGCACAGAACCGACCCTGTAGGAAGCAGGGGTGTCAAGGAAGTTTCTTCTCTCTGGGGTTTGCGGGTATTTTGGAAATTTTCTGCTCTTAATAAAGGGGCAAACTGTCCACTAAAAATCAGCACACTGGTGAGCAATTTGTGAACGCCCAGCGTGGGGAATCTGAGGAGCGTATTTTTCTGTGTGCCCTCTGTTTGCACCATTAGGGTTAAATGTCTGCCAGCCTTTCCATTGTAGGCTGTTGTCATTGTTTTTCTGGGATTTATTACTCAGCTCTGAAAACTGGCTCTAGGCTACAAATTGCCATAAAGGGGAGAACATTTGTTTTTTTTTGTTTGTTTTCTTTTCCTTACTGAAATAGTGTGGGTGGAAAGGAGAAAAAAAATTCATCTCATTCTCTTATTTTTTGAGTGAAAAAAATATGGCTGTAGTTATAACAAGAGCATATGGTTTGATATTTCACCAAAGTAAATAAATATATCAAAATTATCTTATCTTGGAACTGTTGGGTGATGTACAGGGGTGATTATCATGGGTCAGGCAAAAACCTCATGCTTTTAGGGGAAGCCAAGTCATACGCTCTCCTTTTAATCCGGCTTTTCTGGATTTGTGTTTTAAGGGAAGTTTCCTTCATTGGCTAGACTTTTATCTTGTGCCCCAGAAACAGGAGTATGTGATAACAGGATACATAAAACGTGGCAGTTAGACTCTCACCTCGAAGAGCTCATGGTCTTGGTGGGGAAACGGGCATTAAACCAGCACTTTCCCAACATTCTGTGCCTTGTAGGTAAACGCAGAGGTGTGACTCTAGAATACGTATATTATGCACTTATATGCGCACACCACAGGACAAGCAAAAAACGTGCTTCATTAAAGTATGTACAAAACGGAAATGTTAAAAGATTGAGATATAAGTAATATGTTTATTATACATAAATCTATCTAATATATGTTATATACACATGTGTGACACCACGGTCTGTCCTTGGAATTCTCCAGGCAAGAACACTCGAGTGGGTGGCCTTTCCCTTCTCCAGGGCATCTTCCCCACCCAGGGATCAAACCCAGGTCTCCTGCATCAGCAGGCAGATTCTTTACTGTCTGAGCTACCAGGGAAGCCCCAAATATATATGTATGTATAAATATGTAATTTGAATATTATAATTATATTTTCATATTATAATTATAATTCGAGTATTATAATTTGCATTTTGTATTGATATTATATTTTATACATAGCCATACTTTTCTGCCTAAAATATTTTTTAAAACTCTGAATTTTATTTTTTAAATTTTTACAGTGAGAGCAAACTGGTTGAATAGGGTTAGTTTTTGAAGACCTTGTGTATCACTTCACGATACGTTGATTCAAACGTCTGGTTATAAATTTTATTGTTGTTGATACTTGGTTTAAATGACTGTCTGAGCTGAGGCACACAGAAATGCATGGATCCAAACGGATTAAGCTCGGGTGATAACGTCTGCCTTCACAGGCACAGAGGCGTGCCCTGCCTGGGGAGTGGCTGAGGTCCGAGGAGGGATGGAGGGTCGTGTCAGCGCTCCAGCGCTGATCCTCCGTCCCCTGCAGAACAGGGCCTTCATCTCACAGGTGACAGCTTCTCATCCAGAGTGAAGCGAGGCACCAGCGTCAGTGTACGTTTTCTTACTTTCAGACAACAATTACTATTTTTTACACACAAAAATAGAAATAAATATAAATTCAACTTCATAAATGTTTTTCTGTATTAAAATAGATCCTCTTTTGCACCCCTGGGGGAATGCCAAGACCCCCCCCCCAAAAGAAAAACGCCTAATTACACGAACTGACGCCGGTCAGCATGAAGCTGTGATGCAGGAGAGCCTTGCTGCCAGGTGCCCCGAGCACCTGCTCTTGGGTCACTTTTTGTCTCTCTAAGCAGGAAATCACAGCTCTGAGTCAGTGAAACCAAAGCTTTCTCCCCCAGTGCACGCAGAGAGGCCGCTTGAATTCACAAGCAGAGGCCCTGCCCACGACCATAATTGGAGCCGGTTTGTGGTGAAGTTTGCAAGAAGGCAAAATGGGTTTTCATGGTGCTCATGCCCTCTTTACTTGTCCGTGGGTTCTCTCTGTAACATCACCTTATATCCCACCTGTAGCCCTAAGATTCCTGCAGAAATCAGGCTCCTTAAGCATCTTCTCATATTCATTTAAAAAATAATATTGCTGTTCTGCTGTTATTACATCGAGAAACTCATCTTTCTTGAGGCATATTTAGAAAATTCAGACAAACAAAGAAGTGAAAATTACCTCTCACAGCCACACGCAATGTGCTGCAGACACTTGTTGGTTCGCCTTTCTGTACATTTTTAAGCTTTAAAAAAAAGAAGAAAGAAACATTGCTATACTTAAATTATACACCATTTTAACATCCTCCCCTAGTAAAATATATATCCTTAAGATTTTTTATTTCCAAATAGCACTATAGAACCTCATTTTGAATAACAAATCGCATCTCATTGAATGGATATCTTCTAATTCAATAAGTCAGTCACTATTGTTGGGTCTTTAGGTTGTTTCCACCCTAAAACCTTTTTTGATATCACAGCTAGTAATAAAAAATTATGATTCTAATTTTTTAAATTATAGCTAAATATTTGAACACATTCTAAAATTATTTTCTGAGGGTTAGTTCTAAAAAGTAGAGTTATTGAACCAAGGATATGTCTGCGGGTTGGGATGTACTTTTCATACTTATTTTAAATTATATGCATGGTATGAGTGCATGCATTCATGTGTACACACAGACATAGCTACATACACATATATGTATATACATGAAATGACTATTTATTAGCTTCATCTAATACATATAGTTCTTCCATATATGCTGATTTAGCATGTGCAACTTATGAAATTGTGTGTGTGTGTGTGTGTGTGTGTGTGCTCAGTTGTATCTGACTGTGTCCCCCATAGACTGTAGCCTGCCTGTCTCCTTTGACCATGGGATTTCTCAGGCAAGAATACTGGAGTGAGTGGCCATTTCCTTCTCCAGGGGATCTTCCTGACCCAGGGGTTGGAACCATGTCTCCTGCATTGGCAGGGAGATTCTTTACCATTGAACCTCCACGGAGTTGCTAGAGCTCTCAATTTCTTTTAGTTCATGCAAAAATACTTTTTAAATTGAAATACCACAGAAGACCAGTATAAAGCATGTGTGTAAGTTATTGAGCGCACTGATAAAGCGAGTGCCTGTGAGCCCACCACTCAGTCTAACAAAATATTACAGATGCGGTTAAGCTTCTTGTGTGGCACTCCCCCCCAATCCAATGCACCCTCCCATCTGGCACAGCCACTGACTTGAATTGGGTGTTTATAATTTCCTTGCTTTCCTTCATGGTTTTACCATATGGGTGTATCTCCCAAAACAACATGTTATGTGACTTGTTGCACATGTACAAGAAGGCAAGCACAAAAATATTCATAGAAACATTACTTGTATTAGCCAAAACCTAGAACAACCAAATATCTATTAATAGGAGACTGTAAAATTAAATGTTGTCACATTCATACAATAGAATACTATACATGCATGATGTCGAGTAAGCCATGGTTACCTGAACCATATGAGTGTCTCTTAGTAACAAAGTAAGTTCCATCCTATAGAATGATAATATTTTCTTACAAACTTCAAAGTGAGATAAGCTTTCATTTTTCTTAAGGAATTCTGGAGAGTAAGAGTGATTGTGATGCGTGCCAATTTTTTTAATGCTGGAAACTAATTTATTGCATTTAAAAACTATTGTGTATGCCAAACAAAATGTGTCTTTGGATGCAATTCTTCCTGGGAGCCCTTTGCTTCTGACCTTTGCTCTGAGGCCTTAGATCAACGCTTGTTTTTGTCATCCTTACAGGGTAAGAGGTCAGAGCTGTCTTGCTTTGGTATCTTTTCAGACCTATGGGTCTAGAGGGGATTTAAGCTAAAGGCTACAGAATATAATAATAAGGATGAGGTAGCTGTGTGAGCCAGGCCATTCGAAGTGAGGATCCAACTCAGGAGGCCAATGAATCGAGATTAAGCGCATCAGGATTCCAGAAGCGGGCAGCAGCAGGTCACACAACAGGTGAGCTGCGAGTCAGTTTGGCAGCTGCTGCGAGAGGTTAGGGACTCTGCCCGGCACCTGTTCTTCGTGCCCTCAGGAGCGAGCTGAATTGCCACGATGTTAGGAATCTACGTCTGGAAAGCGCTCACCATGCTCCGGTTAGCTGTAGCACCTCATCTGAATGTCACGGTGGCCCTGTGAGTAACAGCACTATCGGTATCGACATCCGCCCATCCTATGACCGAGGACTGCAGAAGAGGGCAATCGGCTCCCCAAAACTACCCCACCACTGGGGGGCGCCGTCGAGGCGCGGGCGCCAGCAGTCTGCCTCGGAGTTGTTCTTAACCACAACGTGAACCCACCTCTTAATCCTCCCTCCGAAAGGCTGAGTTTTGGTGCAGATGCATCCACAGTAAATTAACAGATGACATCACTCTTAAGGTTTTCAGTTTCGCTAAAAGTAGAACACTGACTTAAGAAATAATCAACCTGGGCTTTTGTCTAACAGGAAATTCACAGTTTCATCTTTCAAAGAGAAAATTCTAATTCAGTTGGCCAAGAAACTGAGATCAAACACAGTAGTGGTCAGCAAGAGATGACAGGTTTTCTGGGCTCCTGGTCAGTTTTTATTCTGGTGCCCTTTGCAATCAGCTCCATCAGCTCTAATATGATAGAGATATTTTAAATGGGTCACAATATATGAAACACTTCTTTCTCACATCAGTGGACACAGCTTTCCTAAAATAAAAATCCTTTTGTTTCTTCCGGCTGTAAAGAAAAAAAAAGAAACACATACATTGTGAAGCATAAAAAAAGAGATTAAATTTCACCAGCAGACACCACCACCGCTAATGTTTAGACTATGCCTTTTCCCTTGTGGCTCAGCTGGTAACGGATCCTCCTGCAATGCGGGAGACCTGGGTTTCATCCCTGGGTTGGGAAGATCCCCCGGAGAAGGGAAGGGCTACCCACTCCAGTATTCTGGCCTGGAGAATTCCATGGACCAGGCCATGGGGTCTCAAAGAGTTAGACATGACTGAATGACTTTCACTTTCATTTTCATGCCTTTTCAAAAGCTTTTTCCAAATAACCATGTATAATACTGATAATACAGTTACACAGAAGATGGTATAATGCAATAGAGTTTTATAATCTAGCTTTCCCTTGGTATTTATGGTGAATATCTTTTTCTATCAGTAAGTTAAGATGCACATACATTTTAATGATATATATAAATATATATATTTCATTGTATGGATGTACCTTATTAAGCTATTTACTTAACCCTATTGCTGAACATGTAGTTTAAAAAAGAAAAACTCTCCTGGTCTAAATAACACTGAGGTGAACATCCTTGTATGCATTCTTGCACACTTTGCTTATTTCCTGGGACAGAATTCCAGAAGTGGAATTGCTAAAGATCATGCCTGTTCAAGGCCTCTGATAGTCAGTGCCAAATCACCCTAAAAGGGCACATTTATTAACTAGCACATAAAGGGCTTGCCTACTGGGATTTAATATTCACTAGCTTTGAGGGAGCTATCGCAGCCTGTCACGTCTGGGGCCTAGAGGTCCCCTCTGATGTAAATCAAAACATTTGAGTTAACAGCGTTCAGCCTTGTCAGTCACCCACAAATTATAGGAGGCCTCCTCTGTCGTTGTCAATAACAAAAAAGGAAGAAATTACCCCAAAATGGCATAAAAATTAGGAACCAGACAAGTAGTCACCAAAAGCAGACAAATGAGACAACAGTGAAAAAATTTCTGATAGAGTGGAGTGCATCAGGTCAGCTTGAATTGTTTGGGTTTAGAGAGAAAGGCTTACAGCATCTGAATGCACGGGCAAGTACCCAGAGCTTGGCACAGAGATGGTGCCAGGGAGTGGAAAAGTGTGTGGGGTTGAGATGATCAGCTATGTAAAGGGGGATCTTCAGTGATGGCTAGATGATAATTAATCTTACATCTTGCCCTGTCACCCTGCATGTTTCTCTCTGTCAAAATTTGTAGTCTCCAGGTGATGCCTTCTATGGCACCCCATGGGAGCTGGGCAAGAGAATGTGTTATGCAAAAAAGCTAAGGTTTAGAGTGGTCTGCACTGCTGAGAACAGTCTCAGGTGTAGAAAGGCAAATGATCCATATGCAACGTGATTAGAAAAACATGCAGAGAAAGACACACACACAAATTCCAAAATGTGTGACTTTAACCATTATAGGTCTCTCGAAGAAAAGGATAGAGTTCCAGGTCTGATTATGCAAGCTGGTATTTCCAGAAACTAGTGTGGCTTCCTTTTTTCCGCTCTGATCTATCCACTGTGTATCTTTTGACAAATTCCTCCAAAAGAAAAAAAAAAAAAAAAGCATCCCTAGCAGGCTAAAATCCAACAAATGTCAAATTCCGAACAACATTACATTGTGTCTCTATTTAACATGAGAGTGGATGGCTTTTTGACAGGTTTATAGCTGACGAGTTCTATAGCCAGTCATGCAGGACAATCATGTGTTGGAGCTAATTTGATGAGTCAACTTGATGCTCTCCCATGGTCCCTGTGGCCTTCAGGAGGGTATGCGCTCAGTTCTTTCTGCTGGAGGTCAAAAATAAGCTTTGCAGTTTGGCTAATGCCATCACACCTGCAGGGCATCTGGTGGAATAATCTTTGGACGGACACTCCTGACAGAGGCCCAAGCAGGAAGAGCCACTTGGTGATGTCGTTAGCACATCCTCAAGGAGCCCAGTGGGTTCCGAGTTTGGGTTCCCGAGGCCAGCGATGGCCTTTTGAGCACTTGAATAATTTTGTGGTGAGGGAAGCGAAGAGTTCATTCTGGAAGCATTTGGGGGTCAGGCCCTAGGGACAAATTATTCCTCGTTGTTGGATTCCGTTTGATAGGGATTTGTGAGAACTGATGAGGAGGCGTAAAGATTTCCTGAGCTGCTTTTCCCCACGTCCTGCATTTTTCCAACTCCCCAGCTTCCCTGAGGCCTGCTAGCGGGGTCATCCAGTGCTGGACTAGGGACCGAGAATGCGCGGGTGTAAATCCTGAACCTGCCACGTCTCATCATTGAGCAATGCTGGGCCAGTCGCTCAATTCCTCTGTCTTTCCTGTTCCGGGAAATGCAGATAATAATTCATATTTCACAAACTTGTACTGGAACCACATATAGCAATATCTACAAAGGGCCACCCACAGGGCCTGGTATATGGTAAATTTTCAGACATTGAAAACTATTGACCGTAGACTGGTAAACTTCGAGACCATCCCATGCCCGGAAAGTTACCGAACTCCATCAATCCAAATTAATGAAGTAAATACTACGATTTGCATTGATAGCTGGCATTATTTCCTTCAAAATTATCAGCACAAAGAATAGTTTGCCATCAAACAGTAAAACTGATCTCCCCAATCAAGAACAGTCATTTTTATAGCTGGGAGTTACTTACATGTGCGATGGGCAAAATGCAGACAGCTTACTGCGTCATAAACTGCATTTGTTGTGCGACTTCTTTTATTCATTCCACACACATTTAAGTGCCTCCCTATGCAGGCAAATGTCAGTGTGTGGTGTGAAAGGAGAGGACAATTTGGAGACAGACAAGCTCTATCACTTACTGACTGAGCAAGTCACTTCATCTCTGGGCCTCAGCATTGTCGTCATTAAACCAAGATAAGTGTAACCTGCCCTGTGACCTTGCCTGCGAGGATTAAATGAGACAATAGCTACAAAGAGCCTAGGACAGCTCCTGGTGCAGGAGAAAAAGTGAAAGTGAAAGTGTTCTTCACTCAGCCGTGTCCAACTCTTTGCAACCCCATGGACTGCAGCCCACCAGGCTCCTCCGTCCATGGGATTCTCCAGGCCGGAATACTGGAGTGGGTTGCCATTCCCTTCTCCAGGGAATCTTCCCCACCCAGGGATCGAATCTGGGTCTCCTTCATTGCAGGCAGCTGCTTTACCATCTGAGCCACCAGGGAAGCCTCTTGGTGCAGAGAAGGCACTCAACAGATGGCTTTTTTACTCCAAGAATTTCCTTTAGGTTCCCCGTCTAAGGATCAAAACCCACTTTTTGAATAGTGAAAGCATGACCATGGTAGCCTTGTGAACAAAGAGGTCTGGAGTGCCTAGCACAGGACATGATGCATGTGGCATTCTAGAAAATACTTCTTGAATGAACTAATGGGTAAATTGACTTGTCTGAGCTCAGTCCACAGTAATAAAGTGCTAAATCTGTGCATGGCAGGCAGTAGACGGATGGAAATGACTCAGAAGGTGGACTTTCAGGCCAAACTGAACGGGACTCAAATCCAAGCTCGCCAAAGTGTCCTCAGACAGCTGACTTTATCCCTCTAAGGGGCAGTTTCCTTATTTGGGAACTATGTGTGAGAATGGCTATGTTAGAGGGTCATCAGCTGATAAGTGGCTGACAGATATTCGTTTTTGTTATAATTGTTTCCAAACAGGGTGCGTACACCATATTGGCAATGAAAATCTATTTCCTGAGCATCTTTTTCTCGCAAGACACTGTAGGAGCTCTACAAGCTAGGGATAAAGATGAGCAAGAGAGACAAGACACCAGGCCTGAGCGAGACAGACCGTACCCCAGATGGACATGATAATTTTAGACAGGATGGGGTTCCTCAGTTCAGTCCAGTCGCTCAGTCGTGTCCGACTCTTTGCGACCCCATAAATCACAGCACGCCAGGCCTCCCTGTCCATCACCATCTCCTGGAGTTCACTCAGACTCACGTCCATTGAGTCCGTGATGCCATCCAGCCATCTCATCCTCTG
>SJYF01000037.1:2709813-2734116 GCA_006410515.1 Procapra przewalskii | reverse complement strand
CCCCCCCCCCGCCGGGTTGCTACAACCCGAAAGGTCTCCAGCCACCGTCAGGTGGCCCCTGGGGGCTAAGTCGCTCCAGGCGGAGAGCACTTGCCTTAGGGAGGTCAATCCAGGTTCATAGAGCGGTGAGGACTGCAGGCTCTGCCTGTTGGCCCTGAGGTTACCTCCTGGTCCTGTGACCTAGAGGGGGTCGTTGCTTCTCTGAGCTCAGCTTCCGTGTCTGTAAATGGACAGGATGACTGGGTCTTCTTTGTGAGCTCATTGGTGGCGTCCATTGACATGTTTGGAAAAGGTTTAGAGCCCCAGACCCGTAGTAAAGGAGAAAAGAAAGCCAGCTTTTGTGAATGTTCGCTGCTGATATCAAGCTGACAAAGCAGCTCTGAGGATGGGAGAACTTTGGGCCCTTGCCCCCTTCAGCCTCAACCCTTAACATGCCCTGGCTCAGATGCCGTGCTCTGGTAGACAAACTTTCTAGTTCTCTTCATGCAAATACTCTCGGATTCAGGCGCTCATACTTTTGCTCAGGTGTTTCCTCCAGTTCTGATTGTCTCCCTCCTCCTCTTCATGGTTGACACCTGCCTACTCACCCTGAAACGTGCAGCTTCGAGGCCACCTCCTCCAGGAAGCCATCCTTGCTTGCCTCTTCCCTCCCCCCAACAAACTGGGGTATGTCTCATCCTCGGGGACTGAGGAAGTCTCAGTCCCTTGAAATATTTTGCTATCTTCACCATTACGTAGTGCCCTCCGCAAAGACAGAAACTGTGGCTTGTGTATCTTTGAATATCTGGCATTCGGCTCAGGACCACACACTGATGCTGCTAGAACATCTGTCAGAGTGCACGGTGGGGGGAGAGGTGGCGGGAAGCACCCACCACGTGCCTCGCAGGGAAAAAGTGTTTGGACTGATGAGTAGCTACTTTTATTTTCGGCGTATTTTCTTTCTCTTGCTGTGATTCTCTTCACTGTCACTCTCACCAGCCAATGAGCAGACCTGAATCTGCAAAGAAAGATGCCTTTCCTTCTCAAGGGCGAACTCCATGTCTTCACAAATTAAACATCTGATACATTAGATACAAATTACGACTGCCCCTTTTCCCCAAGTTTTCTCGTGACTGTGTTCATTAACTCAACAAATATTTACTGAGCTCCTGATTCGGGGAGAAATGGCCAAGGTCCTTGCTCTCAGGGAGCTCTCATTTATTACATAAATTATTATGTAATTATCATACATAATGTAGTAGACATATTTATTACATAAATTGTATGTAATATTTACTCATGACATAAAAATGTAAATATGCAGTGCCAGCAGAGAGATGTAACATGCAGAGCGATCAGGGAGGAGTTAGAGAGGGTGGCTGGGTGGGTGGTTATTTAAAATGGGCTGTCGAAGAAGGATCTGGGATCAAGTACGTTTGAAAAGAGAGCTGAAGAAGTGGGGATGCAGACCTTCCTGGCTGGCCCTTACACACCCCTTTAGGTGAGAGCTCTCGGTGTGATGCATGCGGAACCTCAAGCGCAGTGCCCTCTGTATCCGTGGTTCAGCGTCCCAGGGATTCGATCCACTGAGGAGGGAAAATGTTTGGGGGAAATTCCAGAAAGCTCCAAAAGGCAAAACTTGAATTTGCTGTCCACTAGAAACCATTAACATATCATTTACATTTTATTTACAACTATTTACATAGTATTTACATTGTATCTACAACTATTTACATAGAATTTACATTGCATTGGGTATTATGAGTACTCTGTGAAATTGAAAGGCTTTAGTCCGGCAGTGCTCAGTCATGTGGATTCTCTGACCCTGTGGACTGGAAACCAGCCCCCCCCACAAACCACCCCCATCCCCTCAACCCTGCTTCTCTGTCCAGGGCATTCTGCAGGCCACAGTACCTGAGTGGGTAACCATTCCCTTCAGGGGATCTTCCCAGCCCAGGGATGGAACCTGGGTCTCCTGCCTTGCAGATGGATGCTTTTCCATCTGAGCCACCAGGGAAGCTCTACGAGTACTGTGTGTGTGTGTTAGTCACTCAGTCACTTCCAACTCTTGGCAGTCCCATGGACTGCAGCCCACCGGGCTCCTCTGTCCATGGAATTCTCCAGGCAAGAACACTACAGTGGGTTGGGCAACAAACATTGCAGATAGGTTCTTTACCATCTGAGCCACCAGGGACGCCCCTTGAGTACTCGCTGCTGCTGCTGCTGCTGAGTCGCTTCAGTCGTGTCCGACTCTGTGCGACCCCATAGATGGCAGCCCACCAGGCGCCCCTGTCCCTGGGATTCTCCGGGCAGGAAAACTGGAGCGGGTGCCATTGCCTTCTCCAATGAGCGCTCTAGAGGTGATTTAAAGTGTATAGGAGGATGTATGTAGGTTATACAAAAATACTACACAACTTCACACCATTTTATAGAAGGGATTTGCGCACCTATGCATCTTGGCATACTCAGGGATCCTGGAATTAATCTCCCCTGAGGATACCTAGGGATGATTGCATTTGCAGAGAAGAGTTAATTATTTGAGGACAGACTGTATCAGCATGTTCCGGAATATCTCGAGAATTCATGGTTCTTGGGATGTTAGTAGAAGCTCACTCAAAACATGAAGTCTGCAGAATTTGGAGAAACAGAAAAACAGAACTTATCATTTTCCCTTGCTGCAGGACTCTTCAGAGTCTTTAACAGGTCAATGACTGTCGTAAATGTACAAGTGGGAATTAGGAAATGTGATTCCCTAAGTTGCTTCGGATTCAGACGGCCTTATTCAACAAGCATATTGTAGGACTTGCGCTCAGAGGAATGTATTTTGGTAAAAGCTCTTTTGGACAGGGTGTCAAATTAAAGAAATATTTTTATCATATTACTATGTCTTGGGGAAAAAATCTGTTTCTGAAGGATTTGCACTGGATCTTATTCAGGACCTTCCACTGTTGAGAACTACAGAAAGCGCCTCTTGGCCAAGCAGTTTTATTCCTTTACTCCACAGTGACTGTGTGCGGATCGAGAGCGCACACCTGTTCATCTGACTGACTGCGAAATGTGTTGGTCTAGCTACAGGACAAAACATTGGCACAAAAAGCTACTCATTACTGAGCCCAACTTTACTTTAGCTGCCTGTGTAATCGTCCCTGATGTTTGGAAATGCAAGATTTAGCTCAGAGAGCATCTAAAGATCACTCTGGACCATTTGAGAAAGAGCCACAGAAGTGGTGAGTTGAGAGCAGGGCCTCCGACTGCACAAGGCTGGACTCGCACAGAAATCCTACCGCGTTCTCACCGAGTCTCAGTTTGCGTTACTTCTGAAGCGGGGCTCTCCTCTGATGGCAGACATTTGTCTTTATCCAAAGAAAGGTCAGGAAGGCATAGAAGGGGCTCTGTAGAGGAGGGTGAAAAGTAAAATAGCTGGTTTGGATAATATGCCCATATGTATACATTTATAAGTTTATTACAGTAAAATACACATAAATTTACGTCTTAGCCGTTTTTAAGTACACAGTTCAGTAATGTTAAGTATATTCACAGTGTTGCACAAACAATCTGCAGGACTTCATCTTGCGAAACTGAAATTCTGTTAACGGCATCTCCTCATTCTCCCTCCGCCTCAGCCTCATTCCACTCTCTGTTGCCATTTAGTTGCTATGTCGCGCACGATTCTTTTAATGTCCAACAGAGCCCGCCAGGCTCCTCTGTCCATGGGATTTTCCAGGCAAGAATACTGGAGTGGGCTGCCACTTCCTTCTCCAGAGGATCTTCCCGACCCAGGGACTGATCTGACACCTTCTCCGGCGGGCATATCCTTCACCACCGAGCCAGCAGGGAAGCCCGTTCTACTCTCTGCCTCTCGGATGCTGACTACTCTGTGTACCTCTTTAAGTGAAATCGAGGATCTGTCTTTCTGTGGCCTGGTTCATTTATCTCGGCATAATACCCTCAGGGTTCCTCCGTGTTTAGCATTTGCCTAGACTTCCTTCCTTTTGGGGGCTAAATCATAGTCCACTTTATGGACATACTGTATTTTGTTTATCCGTTCATTTGTTCTTTCTTCCACTTCTTGGCTATTGCACATAATGCTGCCATGGACATGAATGTATTAATCTTTGAGAACCCAATTTCCATTCTTTTGGATAAACATCTATAAGTGAAATTGCACCCGTTACATTTTTAAAACAACTCTATTGAGATATAGTTCACACACCATAAAATTACCGTTTAAAGTGCAAAATTCAGTGGATTTTAGTACAGTTGACCTTTGAACATCATGGGTTTGAATTGCTCAGGTCTATTTATGTGCAGATTTTTTTCCAATAAATATATAGTACGCAACTGCGTGATCCAGGGTTGGGCGAATAGCTGGATGTGGAGCCACGGACAAGGGCACTGACTGTAAAGTCCCAGGCAGATTTTTGAGCACATGGAAGGCTGGTGCCCCACCCTCAAGGGTCAACTATATGTTCACAGACTCACGCGACTGTCACCACAATCGATTTTATAATATTTCCGCCACCCGACAAAGAAACCGCATGCCCTTAGCAGTGACTCCCCACGCCTCCCATGTCCCAGCCCCTAGCGACCACTAATCTGCTTTCCGTCTCTGTGGATTTGCCTCTCCGGGCATTCATTTATAAATGGAGTCACACTGTATGTGGTCTGCTGTGGCTGGATTTGTTCACTTAACACAAGGTTTGCAAGATCATCCATGGTGCAGCCGGAGTTCGCGCTCCGTTCTGTTTATTGGCGAGGAGTATTCCACTGCATGGCTGGGCCACCTTTGTTTCCTCATCTGTCCGTTAGTCAATGGATGTTTGGGCTGCACCCATCATACCATATTACCATCTCCGTACTTCTTGCCTTGCGACACTGCCAATATCTAGCCTTGTGGCATCCAGAGTGTCCCTTTCCTCTACTGGGACAAATAAGACCCTTTATGGAAATGTAGACCAGAGGACTTATCTGAGTGGTGAACTGCAGGTTCATCCCCTGCCTCCTCACAGTCTCATTCCCTCCAAATAAAAAAGGAGGAAAACTCCATCTACTCAGCCTAAAAGCAATATATATGTGTGTGTATATATATATATATGTATGTATTTTTTTCCTTCTCTATTTCTAATGGAATAGACTTGTGCTCTTTAGGGAAATCAATAGGAGAGGTAACAACTGATTATACTATGAGAAAGGAAATTTTAAAAGACTCTTTGGAAATAGTGCATACATAAAACATTTCTGAACTTCTGCAAATGCAGGAATTATCCCTCGATGCAAAGGATCTGTGCCAAAGTAAAAGTCTGCTTAGGCGTTTATGAATTTCCACATTAGTGGCGACTTTCTCGCTCCAGTGTCTATGACGGCTGCTGCTCTATCCTGTGTCTCCAGTGTCCACGCCTCAAATTCCATTCGAGGACGAGGCTGTTCTGTCTAATTAGTAATCGAGCCCTAAGTGAACTCCGAGTGTTTTAGGCATCACAGTTCTTAGCCGTGTGTCCAGCAGCATTTGGATTTTGCTGAACGCCAGGCAAAGACTCTTAGCGGTTTGGGCGGCATATTTCCTTGCTCTGGACGTTGAAAGGAGTAGAAGTCAGATTCAGAATCAACTGCGGGAAGACTTACCACCAGCTGCACCTGTTTGAAAGCTCAGCCGTGGGGGCAGTCTTCTCATTATTTGAGCGACCTGACAGACCCCCCTTCTCACTCATATTTCACATTTACGCAACCACCGTCCAACTTTGTTACAAAGAAGGTAGAGAAACTTGTCATTTGTTTGATCATCATCGTGGTGTAAGAATTTGCCTGTCGCTTGTTTAGGATAATGGCTGAATTCTTTCGTTTGTCAGTGGATGGTTGGCAGTTCAGATGTGTTAGACTGCTCACAAACAGCTGAAAGAAATCCGCACATCCTATCCATTGTCAAGCTCATTTAGCAGATTATTCAGAGACTAAAGTAAGGGAAGATAGCTCAGGCTATGAGTCTTTTAAGAAAACATTACAGAGTGTGAACAAAAGCAAATCCACAGAATTTTAAAATGTCAGAGAACTCAGAAATCCTTCAGTTTGAAGGGTTTGAAAACTCATCTGCCCACAGAGCCCAGGCAGATAGTAAAAGGAAAAAAAAAAAAAAAACAACTGAAAAAGGAAAAGTGGCCGAGGGAGGTTGATTGCCTTTTGCAAGGTCCTGGGAGGGGTTCTAGCCTTTGCTCAGTAATCCTATGTTTTCATGAAATTTGCAAAAGATATTGAACTTTAATTCACTAATAGGGCAGTAGCTGCCATCTCTGACATGCCCCCTCCTTCTCATTTTCCCTTATGTTGGGCGATCGATGATGTTGAAGTCATTCCATGACTTTTGTACTCGGGGGCCACAGGCAATTTTTATTTATAATTTTTTCCTGCAGTATTAGACCTGCTGCAAATACATTATATTCACCATTTTGTATTATTTTTCTTAAAGAAGAGCTCTTTCCAGGTTTTAAAAGCTTCAGACTTCACAAAACCAGCAGGCAAGGCAGGCTTTATGGAAATGTGGACACTTCATACCTGTCTGGGAGAAGCTGCTTTACTCGGCTCAAGGCAGTTGCCAGGTGGGCGTTGAAAAATGCCTGGCGCGATCAGTTCCCTTCAGTGAAGTCAGAAATCCAGACTTTCATGTCAAATGTTCTAATTTCCAAATGTTTATAACTAACCAAACAAAGCTAATTGGAAGGTCACGTTTGATCTGTGGACTGTCAGTTTTCAACCTTTGCTATTTATGATGAAAAAGCTAAATGAACAGGTCTAAAATCTTGAGCGCTTCATTCACACCGTTATCTTCCAAAGCTCTTACACTGAAATGATCAACCTAGGTTTTGTTTTGTTTTGTTTTACTTTTAAAGCATTCCACTAGTAATCCTTGAGTGCTAACTGTGCTTTTTACATAGGTCTGAGTTTCTCCCAAGGTCGGCTCTTGATTAACCGTGTCCTAAGGAGCCTCCATTCAGGATTAGGGCTAGGAGACAAGCTTGATATGAAATCATGTCTCGCTGTGCCAGGATGCTGAAGACAACTAGCTGCAATTCACAATAATTCAGACAAAGCCTTCAGATCCTTATTCAAAGAAAAGCTTCAAAAAAGTGGCATGAGGTTTTATATTTAGGAGTTAAGGGAGTCCTTGTGTCAGTGCAGTTGCTCAGTGGTGTCCAACTCTTTGCAACCCCATGAACCGCAGCACGCCAGGCCTCCCTGTCCATCACCAACTCCCAGAGTTTACTCAAACTCATGTCCATCGAGTCGCTGACGCCATCCACCATCTCATCCTCTCGTCCCCTTCTCCTCCAGCCTTCAATCTTTCCCAGCATCAGGGTCTTTTCAAATGAGTCAGCTCTTTGCATCAGGTGGCCAAAGTATTGGAGTTTCAGCTTCAACATCAGTTCTTCCAACGAATATTCAGGACTGATTTCCTTTAGGATGGACTGGTTGGATCTTGCAATCCAAGGGATTCTCAAGAGTCTTCTCCAACACCACAGTTCAAAAGCATCAATTCTTTGCGTTCAGCTTTCTTTATAGTCCAACTCAAATCCATACATGATTACTGGAAAAACCATAGCTTTGACTAGATGGACCTTTGTTGACAAACAATGTCTCTGCTCTTTAATATGCTGGCTTTGTTGGTCATAAGTTTTCTTCCAAGGAGCAAGTGTCTTTTAATTTCATGGCTGCAGTCACCATCTGGAGTAATTTTAAAGCCGCCCAAAATAAAGTCTGTTCCTGTTTCCATTGCTTCCCCATCTATTTCCCATGAAGTGATGGGACCGGATGCCATGATCTTCGTTTTCTGAATGTTGAGCTTTAAGCCAACTTTTTCACTCTCCTCTTTCACTTTCATCAAGAGACATTTTAGTTCCTCTTCACGTTCTGCCATAAGGGTGGTGTCACCTGCATATCTGAGGTGATTGATATTTCTCCCAGCAATCTTGATGCCAGCTTGTGCTTCCTCCAGCCCGGTGTTTCTCATGATGCACTCTGCATAGAAGTTAAATAAGCAGGGTGACAATATACAGCCTTGACGTACTCCTTTCCCAGTTTGGAACCAGTCTGTTGTTCCATGTCCAGTTTGAACTGTTGCTTCCTGACCTACATATAGGTTTCTCAAGAGGCAAGTCAGGTGGTCTGGTATTCCCATCTCTTTAAGAATTTTCCACAGTTTATTGTGTCCACACAGTCAAAGGCTTTGGCATAGTCAATAAAGCAGAAACATGTTCTTCTGGAACTCTGTCACTTTCTCGATGATCCAGCGGATGTTGGCAATTTGATCTCTGGTCCCTCTGCCTTTTCTAAAACCAGCATGAACATCTGGAAGTGCACGGTCCACGTGCTGCTGAAGCCTGGCTTGGAAAATTCTGAGCATTACTTTACTAGCATGTGCTGCTGCTGCTGCTGCTGCTGCTAAGTCGCTGCAGTCGTGTCCGACTCTGTGCTCCCCCGTCCCTGGGATCCTCCAAGCAAGAACACTGGAGTGGGTTGCCATTTCCTTCTCCAATACATGAAAGTGAAGAGTGAAAGTGAAGTCGCTCAGCATGTGAGATGAGTGCAATTGTGCGGTAGTTTGAATATTCTTTGGCATTGCCTTTCTTTGTTATTGGAATGAAAAGTGACCTTGTCTGGTCCTATGGCCACTGCTGAGTTTTCCAAATTTGCTGGCATATTGAGTGCAGCACTTTCACAGCATCATCTTTTAGGATTTGAAATGGCTCAACTGGAATTCCATCACCTCCACTAGCTTTGTTCATAGTGATGCTTCCTAAGGCCCATTTGACTTCACATTCCAGGATGTCTGGCTCTAGGTGAGTGATCACACCATCATTATCTGGGTCGTGACGATCTTTTTTGCATAGTTCTTCTGTGTATTCTTGCCATTTCTTCTTAATATCTTTTGCTTCTCTTTAGGTCCTTACCATTTCTATCCTTTATCGAGCCCATCTTTGCATGAAATATTCCCTTGATATCGCTAATTTTCTTGAAGAGATCTCTAGTCTTTCCCATTCTATTGTTTTTCTCTATTTCTTTGCATTGATCACTGAGGAAGGCTTTCTTATCTCTTCTTGCTCTTCTTTGGAACTCTGCATTCAAATGGTTGTATCTTTCCTTTACTCCTTTGCTTTCACTTCTCTTCTTTTCACAGGTATTTGTAAGGCCTCCTCAAACAACTGTTTTGCCTTTTTGCATTTCTTTTTCTTGGGAATGGTTTTATCCCTGCCTCCTGTACAATGTCACGAACCTCTGTCCATAGTTCTTCAGGCACTCTGTCTATCAGATCTAATCCCTTGAATCTATTTCTCACTTCCACTGTATAACTGTAAGGGATTTGATTTAGGTCATACCTGAATGGTCTAGTGGTTTTCCCTGCTTTCTTCAATTTACGTCTGAATTTGGCAATAAGGAGTTCATGATCTGAGCCACAGTCAGCTCCTGGTCTTGTTTTTGCTGACTGTATAGAGCTTCTCTATCTTTGGCTGCATAGAGTATAATCAATCTGATTTCGGTGTTGACCATCTGGTGATGTCCATGTGTAGAGTCTTCTCTTGTATTGCTGGAAGAGGGTGTTTGCTATGACCAGTGTGTTCTCTTGGCAAAACTCTATTAGCCTTTGCCCTGCTTCATTTTGTATCCCAAGGCCAAATTTGCCTATTACTCCAGGTGTTTCTTGACTTCCAACTTTTGCATTCCAGTCCCCTATAATGAAAAGGACATCTTTTTGGGGTATTAGTTCTAAAAGGTCTTGTAGGTCCTCATAGAACCATTCAACTTCAGCTTCTTCAGCAATACTGGTTGGGGCATAGACTTGGATTACTGTGATATTGAATGGTTTGCCTTGGAAACGAACAGAGATCATTCTGTCATTTTTGAGATTGCATCCAAGTGCTGCATTTCGGACTCTTTTGTTGACCATGATGGCTACTCCATTTCTTCTAAGGGATTCCTGCCCGCGGTAGTAGATATAATGGTCATCTGAGTTAAAGTCACCCATTCCAGTCCATTCTAGTTCACTGGTTTCTAAAATGTCGACGTTCACTCTTCCCATCTCTTGTTTGACCACTTCCAATTTGCCTTGATTCATGGACCTGACATTCCAGGTTCCTATGCAGTATTGCTCTTTACAGCATCGGGCCTTGCTTCCATCACCAGCTGCATCCACAGCTGGGTGCTGTTTCTGCTTTGGCTCCATCTCTTCATTCTTTCTGGAGCTATTTCTCCACTGACCTCCGGCAGCACACGGGCACCTGCTGGCCCGGGGGGGCCCCTCTCTCAGTGCCCCGTCTTTCTGCCTCGTCTTGTTAGTGTAGGTTTTTGCATGAACTTTCAGTGACCTGGGGCTTTCTTGGTGGCTCAGATGATAAAGAATCTGCCTCTGAGGCAGGAGACTTGGGTTCAATCCCTGGATCTGGAAGATCCCCCAAAGAAGGAAATGGCAGCCTACTCCAGGATTCTTGTCTGGGAAATCTCATGGACAGAAGAGCCTGGCAGACTGCAGTCTATGGGGTTGCAGAGTGGGACATGACTAAGCGACTTTCACTTGGATGATTTAAAGTATTTGGAGGTACTAGAAGTGTACCTCTTTTTACTCCTCCTCACCTTGAATCTTTACATCCATTTGCTGCCTCCAAAACATTTTCTCTAGATATTTCCATGCCTGGACCTTTCTCAGCATTGAGATCTTGGCTGGCATGTTACCTCCTTAGAGAACCTTCCCGGAACTTGTTAGCTAAATTAGCCAGTGCCCAGCTCTCTTCCTCAAGGGTTGACATACGACAGTCTGTGGCTGAATCCAGCCTGCTGCCTGTTTTGCAAATAAAGTTTTATTGGCACACCGTCATGCTCATTACAGATTGTTACATGTTTGTGTTACGAGCTGAGACTTGGGTAGTTGCAACAGAGACCTTTTGGCCCACAGATCCCAAAATATTTACTATGTGGTCTTTTAACCGGAAATGTTTGCTGACCTCGGAGACCCCTATTGGCCTGTTTTATTCCTTTCACAGTATTGATTATTTCCTGAAGTTATTATTGCTTTGTCTGTTTGCTTGTTTGTTTCTGATTTCCGCTATTAGGTTATAAGCTTCTCAAGGACTCATTTTCCCTTTTACCTGGAGTATCGTAAGCATAATATATTTGATGGAGTGAATGCAATAAATCCCATGCTGTGGTGTCTCTATTAATTCAGCGAGGGGCTCCCAAGCTTCAGTACACAAATGAGTGCTGCTGATTTCCATCTCAACAAGGGGAAAAACATACGCATTTTTTGGTTTTGGTTGCATAAACTAGACCAACCAGATACGCTGAGACAGATGAGGCCTAAGTGCTATATTCTATAAGGTCACCTCTTGAACTTGATGACGAAAAGCCAAGATGTGAAACCAATGGAAATCACGGCGAGCGCGTCATTTTACCCAGTGCCATCACCGCTAACCAGAACTGGCTCTTATTTGCCAGGCAATCAAAGCCAGTTCACGCTACTTTCTTCTGAGCTACCAACCATTTGGGTTTAGCCCTGTCTAATCAAATAAATGAGTTTCTTTTAAAAAAAAAATCTCTACCCATGTAAGGAAAGATGCCCTTATTTTGTCTGAATGCTTACATCACCTTGTCCCATACCGTGTTCATAAACCCTAATGTTTTGCATGCATGGGAGCTTTCGAGAAAGCTGTCTTTATCTAAATTTATCCAGCCATTGGTTCCCATCTCATATCCTTGTCACTTGAGGATTTATTTACTGGTTCCTTGTCTATTAGTCTTTTTGTCCTCTGACTGCTGTCTGGAAAGCAGGCACCATTTCGTGCTTATCTGTATAATTCCCTCTATTACCCAGTATGTGTTTGGCCTGAATTGAGTCTGGAGTCAGCACCCAGTTCCCTGACACTGTGCCGGGGGTTATGTCAGATAAGACTGTTAAAGTTTCTCCAGAGCCCTAGAATCTTATCCTGGGAAAGCTCACACCTTCTAGAAATAAGCCTAATCCAATGCACTCGTTTGCCATGTTAAATATATATATATATTTTTTTAAAGAAAACAATAGCTATTCATTTGCTTTTGAAATTATTATTATTGCAACTTTAAGTTTTATTTTTCTTTGTCTCTACGCATGCACGTTTGGTCAGATCTCCAAGCGTTTGAAGGCCCCTGAATTTTTTGGAGGCTCCTGGAAAGAGGTGCATACACTCCACGCCCACAGCCCAAATCCTAATGTATAAAGCAGCTGTGAACATGCGCAGATACAACAGAGCACAGTGTAGACGTGGTTCCTGTCCTCGGGGAGCCCAGAGTCCAGCCAGTGTGCGATGCGAGTGAGCAGGTCGTCACAGAAAACCGAGAGAGGCCTGTTTCGGAGGAAGGGCAGGGCCGAAGAAGACTTGAGAGGACCAGGGGGAGAGGGGATGCTGCAGGGCCGAGGAAGCCCTGCTGGGGAGTGGCGTCTTAGCTGAGCCTTGAGGGTGAGCAGCTGCGGCCAGTCGTCCCCAGCTAGCCGTGGCTTCCCTAGCGCCCTCGTGGGCAAGAACCCGCCTGCCAGCGCAGGAGACACGAGAGAGGAGGGCTCAGTCCTGGGCCGGGAGGATCCCCTGGAGCAGGAAATGGCAGCCCGCTCCAGTACGCTTGCCTGGAGAATGTCACAGACAGAGGAGCCTGGCGGGCTACAGTCCGTAGCTGCGCCAAGAGTCAGACACACTGAAGTGACTTAGCACGCACACACGCAGCCTGGATAAGCCTATTGAACCCATCAGCCAGTTCACCTGCAGTCACGACAGGCTGTGCAATTTATGGAGCCCCTTCCAGTATTTCAAGAAGGCAACAGCAGGGTGTTAAACCAGCTCTGGGGTCCTTCTGAGCATGGGTCCCCGTCTGATGGTGCCGGTTTCATGCCCGTGAAGCTGGTGTGATAGTCGTCCTAAAAATGGACCCAGGCCCATTCAAATGAGAGCAGGAGGATTCCGCACACCTACTGCAGCGCCTCTCGGTGTGTGGAGCTCGACGGAGGGTGCTGGATGAGGATGGGCCTCATTAGCTGCGCCTGGGGCCGTGTGGCCAGCAGGCTGCCCTTTGCCTTTGAGATGGCTTTAATGGATGTTATTAGATTTAAGCAGTTTATTTGAAAAAAAATACACATATATGACCTTTTGGAAGAGATCTTTCCCACATCATATCCTGAGAGGAGATGATGATAAACTGATGCTAAACAAAAAGTGATTTTTTATTAAGGTTCATTGACTGCATTTTCAGAAGCTGCCATGCAATGAAATGTATACATTTTCCCCCCGTCTATAAATCTGAGTAGTCCTGAATTGCCAAGTCAGGTAAAGTGAGTCCATGGGCAGCTCTTAAATGCCTCAAACCCTTGGAAATATTAGATCCTTCTACAGCAGATGAGGTTTGGTGGTGCAGCTCATTAGCATTTGAACAAATTTGTGAGACTTTTAAGGCGTGTTGCTGGATTGAACTAAGTGGACTGATGCAGTGAATTCCAGACGGTAATGGCTCCATTTATCAAGGGAGCAGGCTTTAACATAATGCATAAACCTTTCTCACATGGCCATTTTACTATGCATTTAATTCTATTGCAACATGGTGCTTCAGGCAGAGGAAATGAAGAACTTAAACAAGGTTAACATTCCGAGAAAAGACTAGGAAAAAATCAATACCTCCCTCCTTCCCCAAATAAAAGATGATTTACAAAAATGGAGATCTATATTGATGACAGGGTCTCATCGATGACAAAATATACCCGTGATGTTTTGTGACTGGGACATGAGCTGTCATTGCCTCTGAATTCATGTTGAGTTTCAGGGATCATGTTAAAAAATTGTTTTAGTGGGATTGATTTAGTGGGATTAACTAAAGGTTATTAATCGAAAGGCTTTCCTATAGCTTTGAAATTTAAGGCCAGGGAAGACTTTCGTGGCTTGTCTTTATTCTGTTTCACATTCTTTTTGACTTCAAAATGTTGTCTTTCTTCCTGTTTACGTGCACTTACAAAGTGGTAAAGTAAGTATCTTTCCTCCCACTTGGGAAGATTTGCCAGAGCTTAGCAATCAAACCGCATCCCTTTGGAATACCCAGCCACTCAAGACTTCTGTTTTGTCTATTAGCAATTTAGCAACACCGTAACTTCATGGCATTTGCAGATGTAGCGTTACGGTTTTGTCTATCAGGGGGATGACTGGGGCTCAGGACGGGCAGCATTTTAGCCATTTGCTGAGAGAGGAGTTTGCACTGTGTTGAGTGACACTCAGCTGTAGAAGGAGCCAGTTGTACCAGCGGGCAGCTCAGAGCTACAGTGCAGCGTGAATTTCCAGTTTCTCTGTTGAGCTGCGCCCTTTCTGCCAGCCAGTGTTGTTATAAAAGCATTGCACACCAACCAGGTGACTCTTTACAAATGACTGTGGGTTCTATATTTATACAGCTATTAAGAACCTAAAGAAGTCACTTAAATTTTTCAGATCTACCTCGCTGCATTTTATGAGGGGAAATATATGGTTTGGTGGCTTCATAAATTTAGGGGTTTTTGAAGGCTGTGGAATATATCCTTTACAAATGTCAAGGGTCCATGGTGTATAACTTTTATTTTTCAGGAGATGTTCCCCTGCTACTTTTAGATTGGAAACGCTTTGCTACTAATCCATAAAACAGCCCCACCGTTGCTCATTCTATCCAAACTACCGTCCAAAGTTATTTCTTTAAAAAGTCAAATCTTCCCAATTTGCCCATTTCCTTCCTGAAAATGCTTTTCTATACAGTGCTTGGCAAGACTTGGGTATTAACAGCAAGAGTTATTCAGCTAAGCCAAACAGCCGAAAGTACACTGAATTTCTGTCACTCAAAAAATGTAAAGCTGGATCTTAACACAGGAGTCTGGCAATTAATCTTCCACCTTTGGAAAATTCAAAATTATATTCTAGGTAGTAAAAACAAGTTAGTGAAACAATATCTTGAATAGTGGAAGGAAAGTAATTAAAGATGGTATTTCATAAAAATGAGCAAGGAATGTTCAAACACCCTTCATATACACAGAAGATAGGAAGATCCTCTGGAGGAGGAAATGGCCACCCACTCCAGTATTCTTGCCTGGAAAGTTCCATGGACAGAGGAGCCTGGCAGGATACAGTCCATGGGGTTACGAAGGGTCGGACACAACTGAGTGACTCGCACTTGGCTGATTTAAAGTGCTTGGAGGCACTGAAAGTGTCCCTCTCTTCACTCCTCCTCACCTTGCATCTTTACATCCATTTACTCCCTCCAAAACATTTTCTCTGGGTATTCCATGAGTGGACCTTTCTCAGCATTGAGATCTCAGCTGGCAGGTTACCTCCTTAGAAAACCTTCCTGGAACATCTTAGCTAAATTAACCAGCTCCCTGCTCTCTTCCTCGGGGGTTGGCAAATGACAGCCTGTGACTGGATCCAGCCTGCTGCCTGTGTAGGTAACAAAACTCCCGTCAAAACCCCAAAGATAGGGAGATCAATAAGCAGAGTTTTCTCCACGCCAGCAGCGCTCGGGCCTCAGGGAAGTCCGCTCTTCCTCTGAGGCTCCTCCTGGCCCTCCCGGTCAAGGCTGGCGGTGGGCGTTGTTCCCAGAGCCGCCGTCCTGTGTTTCTGTCCCTCTTGGATGCAGACTTCAGTTGCTTGTGTTCTTATCCCTCTTCCCAGCTCCACTGTCTTCACCTTATTGGCAAAGCCAAGGTCTTACTTTCCTTCCTTAATGCTTAACACAAAATTATCACTGTAGAAACCCAAAGAACATTTGTGAATAAATGACTGACTAAATGCAATCATGAGCCTTTTTTGGGAACTTCAGACCTTTTGATAAAAACAGAAAAGCAAAAAAACAGCAGTAAGTTTGGAGACCTTAAATCCCTATTCCTTCTTCAAGTATGTGGAAGCAGCCTCCCTTTCTTTCCGAGGCAGAGAGAGGGATGGCCCCACGTCCAAGATCCCCTAGTGTAGCCTCCAACTGTGTGGAACCACCCTCTTCTGCCACTAACCTATGGGGTCTTCCCAGTGGCCCTAGCAGTAAAGAACCCACCTGCCAATGCAGGAGATGGAAGAAACAAGGGTTCAGTCCCTGGGCCAGGAAGATCCCCTGGAGGAGGGCGTGGTAACCCACCCCAGTATTCTGGCCTGGAAAATCTCATGGGCAGAGGAGCCTGACAGTTTACAGCCCATGGGGTCGCAAAGAGTCGGACACGCCTGAGCAACCTAACACGCACACAGCCTCCTCTGAGCCTGGCTTTTCAAAGGACCCTGAGTCACTCCAGCAGAGGCGCCCAGGAGGCGCGAAGGAAAAGACACAGGGTTGCGACTCTAACACCGCACTTCTAGCCTGGGCTTTGCTAATCTTCCATATGGTGAGTCCAGGAAGCAGGTCATGGAATGTCTGGGAGATTTCCTTTGCAGAATTGTTCACCAGGATTAGCTTTGTGGACTGTTTGGGTTAACGTGTCACCAATTACAGAGCTTCTTCTATCGACATGTCATACTTATTTTCTGTGCTCCTTTTGTGGATTCAGTTGAAAACACCATCTTAGAAGGTTCTAGGAAGACTCTAGGCATCTCAGTGAGAGTCTCTGAATGGCTTAATTCTCTGCACTTAGCAATGGAAAGACACTATTTTTGAGTGCTTAAATTCCATTTTGAAATCAATGAATGTGCTTCACTCACTTGCCTGAAAACTTGGAGAGGAGCGAGTTGAAATCAAGGTGATCAGTCTTAAGTTCAATTCCCAACTTTTGCTGAGGCCATTCTCCTGGTTATTCATCACATCATTTTTTTAAAAATCCCTACTTAAGGAGGTTATTTTGGTCTAAAATTTAAAACTCACATGCAAAAATTAGCAAAGTATTTTTTATAAAAATGTGGACCGTGTATCTTTAAGGACACAGGCATTTTAAAACTGCCCCAGAAGCTTCAAGGGAGAGTGAGAATGTGGGCTCTTATAAGCTGTTTTCAATTGTCAACTAAGCCACACTGTCAGGTAACCTCTCTGATTTTGTCAGCTCATCTGTAAAATGGAAATTAAAGTGTCCTCCCCACTGAGCTTTTATGAGGATAAAATAAGACAGTCTACAAGAAATTGCTTGGCAAATCGTAAACTGCCATATAAACATAGAAGATAATCGCCCAGAACTGTAGTGGGTGAGTTTCTCGAGCACAAAACAGTAAGCTAGAGAAAATTCTGGGTTAACACAAATACAGAAAGGAAAAAAAACATAACCATGTAAATAATTATTTGGTGGCGATATACTGTTTCAGAATATTGGTGAGTTAAAATATACATACATTGAACTTAGACGTTTACAATGACATGCTCTTGGCAAAACATTTTAAATGTTATGAGATACTCTAAATTCTGTTCTGCATATGTATTATCTGACTTCCCTGGTGGCTCAGATGGTAAGAGCGTCTGCCTACAATGTGGGAGACCAAGGTTCCATCCCTGGGTTGGGAAGATCCCCGGAGAAGGAAATGGCAACCCACTCCAGTACTCTTGCCTTGAAAATCCCATGGATGGAGGAGCCATGGACGGATGCTACAGTCCATGGGGTTGCAAAGGGTCGGACACGACTGAGCCACTTCACTTTCACTTTCATATGTATTATATATGCACACTACGATAGCTATTATAAACATTTTAACAAATATCAATAGGGATATACACACAAAACAAGTATAGCTTAATTTACGAACAATGTACAGACTTTAAGGGTAGATTTTTAAACTCTGAATGTTTTCTTGCTTTTCAAAATCAACCCTTGTGGAAGATGAAATCTACAGTGTAGCTGTTTACTGAAGGAGGGGTGTTCCACACTGGCATGTTGTGTTAAGGCATATACTTCTTCTTTTCTCTAAAACTCCTGTCAGCAATTGTTGGTAAATGGAAATTGTGTGTGTGTGTGTGTGTGTGTGTGTGTGTGTGCACGCATGCGCATGAACGGATATGTGTATGCAAACATCAAAACTGATTTGCCCAGGAACTCAATTTGAGCACAAAATCACAGGCATGAATATGCAAGGAAATTTGGATGTGTTTGTCAGCAACTGAATATTTGGCAAGGGGGAAAATTAAAATAGATTGCACTTAGAGCTTAGGAAGGAAGAATAAACACAAATTTACAGGTGAGTGTTAGCAAACAGCATATATATTGAATAGTATTCTGAAACAGACTCATCTGAACTCGGTAGGAAATTGACAGTTTGTGCTAGAACATATTAGAACTGGAAGCCTCAAGTTATGTTTCTCAATAGGAATACAGCAAATTACTATACTATATGGCAGGCACTTGGCTCTTAAGAGCTGGCAAGATTGAGGCATTTAAACTAAAAATTTCAGAGAGGATCAAATCAGTGTTATTTTTGGTCAATCAGCAAGATAGTCAACAGGTATTTGTGACAACCATTTAGCCATTTACTTTTCAACTCTGTGCTCAGCTGGCTTAGAATGGGAGAAAACCCTAAAACTTTAAAAGAGGGAACAGTAGATCTTTGACCCTGGCTTGGAAGGACAAATGGTAATAAACAGGGGCTTTGGAGGTGGACACACGTGTCTCCAAGTCTTAATACCTTTTATTCTCTAAAGTAGCTCCACATTTTATGTGAAGCTTAGGTTCTAAAGTCAGCCCTTTAGGAAAGAGTCACAAACAGTCAAAATTATCTTTGGAATTTCCTTAAATCTTAAAAACTTTTAAACCTTCTTTTTTTTTTCTTTTTTTTTTATTGCTAAATTTAAAAAATTTGGAGCCTCAAGCCATTTAGAAGATTGAAATTCATTATTGATTAAGCCACACACTATAGAAACACATACACAGAATTGCGTGCAGTCTTCTCACACCCTTTCTATGCCCACTCAAATTTGAGATTGTTCTGCCAAAGGGAGAACCACAAAGCAAAGTCTCTATGCAGATGGCTGGACTTTCTAATCATCCTGCCTTTCGGATAGTGTCAGTCCCTGGTGGGAAGGGCGTGTGGAGAGACTCCTCAAGAGTTCCCGTTTGCCTGCAGGGTTTACCCTATTTGGTTGTAATAATAAGCCTCTCTAATCTTAAAACATGCTAATAGATTTATTTGATGTTTTGAGGATTAAGTGAAACTGTGGATGGCATCTTTCTTGAGGGTTAGGTTCAATAAAGAGGATGAGGGTTGCATGTGGCGCGTGACAGAGCTTCACTGATGTGATCTTTGTCGGGGCTCTGCACCTCATCAGGCCTCAGTCGTCTTATCTGCAGCATGGTGATCAAAATAAAACCTCCTTAAGGGAGCTGTTGACACATAACGACAATGCAGGAAGAGCTGTTGGCACACAGGTAGCAAAAAATTAAAAGGCGGCAACTCTTAAGAGTGAAAAAGTTGGCTTAAAGCTCAACATTCAGAAAACGAAGATCATGGCATCCGGTCCCATCACGTCATGGGAAATAGATGGGGAAACAGTGGAAAGTGTCAGACTTTATTTTTGGGGGCTCCAAAATCACTGCAGATGGTGACTGTAGCCATGAAATTAAAAGATGCTTGCTCCTTGGAAGGAAAGTTATGACCAACCTAGATAGCATATTCAAAAGAAAAGACATTACTTTTCCAACAAAGGTCCATCTAGTCAAGGCTATGGTTTGTCCAGTAGTCATGTATGGATGTGAGAGTTGGACTGTGAAGAAAGCTGAGCGCCGAAGAACTGATGCTTTTGAACTGTGGTACAGGAGAAGACTCTTGAGAGTCCCTTGGATTGCAAGGAGATCCAACCAGTCCATTCTAAAGGAGATCAGTCCTGGGTGCTCATTGGAAGGAATGATGCTAAAGCTGAAGCTCCAATACTTCGGCCACCTCATGTGAAGAGTTGACTCATTGGAAAAGATCCTGATGCTGGGAGGTATTGGGGGCAGAAGGAGAAGGGGACGGCCGAGGATGAGATGGCTGGATGGCATCACTGCCTCGATGGGCGTGAGTCTGAGTGAACTCCGGGAGTTGGTGATGGACAGGGAGGCCTGGCGTGCTGCGGTTCATGGGGTCGCAAAGAGTCGGACACGACTGAGCGACTGAGCGGAACTGAACTGAACTCTCATTAGGTGATCACAGGGTGGTGGTGTTGCGATGACTATTATGTTATGCTCTGTGACTTTGGACTTGTTACCAGGTCTTTCTGGGCTTCAGTCATCTCATCTGTCAAAAGAGAGCAAGATTGTTTTTCTCACTACTTTGAAGAATGGCAAAAGGGACAAACAGAGATAAGGAGTTTGAAAAGCATCAAAGACCGTACGTGTAGAAGGCAAAAGCAGAATAATAAAACAATATTCAAATTCCAAGAAGTCTCAGTTTCAAAGATGTTACAAAACAATGTGCTCTAAAGAACAAGATGTGTGGATAAACAGAAATATTGTCAGGGCTGGTGACATCAGAGGTGGTTGAACATAGCCTGTCCCCACCCTTGGGGAAATAGCTTCAAGCACCTGCTCTTGGGGAGCGGGTATGGAAGGCTCACCATTGGGCACAGGCGCATGCGCGTTACTCCTGACAGATGCCACCATTATGTAACAGACACAAGTGCAGTGGCCTTGCGTCCGAGTGGCAAGAAGCCTCACCTTATTCCTTCCTGCAACTGCATTAAATTCTCATTATGAACGCCTGTGTCGGTGGATGACAGAACTCGACTAGAGTCGAATCAGGGCATCTGGGTCCATCCAGCCTCCTGGGATGGTGTCCGAGGACTTGGCGGTCACATGCGGTCCTGAGTTAGGAGCTCCTGTCTGTGCCGACCCCTGCAGAATGTGCGCTTTCCCTTCCGACCTCTGACTGAAGGCTATTCTACAACTGCTAGTATTTTTCTAGCGACGTCTCGGACCCCTTTGCTCGGTTATAACACTTCCGTATTTCTTCTAGTCTTCTGCCCCTGCAGCGTGGACCGGTGGAAGGGGAGACTCTTCGCGAGGCATGGAAACAGAAGAGCCTTCTGCCTTCTCACTCGCCTGGAGGGCTAGTCTGCATGCTGCCCCCCCGTGAACCCTGCCGGGGGCCGAGGACTCAGCCCGGCAAACGCCACTGGGAAGCAGAACACAGGGCTTCTTCTCAAACAGGCCGATGCCTGGGTACGGAGGATGCTTCTCCAGTCGCCCCCAATATACACTCCTCTCAGCACCCAGGAATCCTTAGCTTTTGGGTAAAGGGAAGTGGAGAGCAGAGGCGAAATGTCTTTGGCCTAACGCTTTCAGGAGAACTGAAGTTACTTCGTGAAAGGCTAGCAGGCCTGCTTTAGGAATCCCCACGCAGGACTTGGATTCCTGGGTCTGCCTTCGACCCCAGGCGGGGCTGCCACCGCCTCCTGCAGAGTCGGGCTGGGGAGACACAGCGGAGGAAGACCCCGCGCGGCGCAGGGGCCCGCTGCTCACGCTCCAGAGCCTGTCCACACAGGCCCGCCACGGGCGACTCCTGAAGGGGCGAGCCGTGACGCTTTGCCGCAGTCTGCACGGCTGGACCAGGGCCCTGAGGTCCTTTCTAACGTCGATGGTTTGCCTCCTGGAGCTCGGAGGGCACCGGGGGGTCCAGATTCAGCTGTCACTCGAATCACCGATTATTCCCCAAGAAACCAACTGATGCTTTCCGCAGTCACATCCGATTCTGCTGCAGTCTCAAAGCTTTTCATGCTTTGTCATTCTCGAGCAGGTTGTTCATTATGTAAAAAGCAATTATAATTCAGAGAAAAACAACTCCAAGTGGGAAATGGTGAAATACGTCATTGGAACGTCCCTGGAAGTCTCCAGTTGGAGTCTACAGATGATATCTTTGTGCAGAACATAAACACATGTGCCCCAGTTGGAGGGGAGGTGTCAGAAAGCAGGCTCTCTCCTCCTTGCCCCCGACGTCTTCTTCCAAGAGTATGCATTTGGCGAATACCCACGCCAGCTCCCACACCCAGACCCCACAGCGTTCCCTGGGCTGTCTGCGGAGGGTGACCCCTCTGCGTGGCCCCACCCCACCTCCGACCCACTCCAAGCGTGGTACGTTCACTGTGTGGCCGAGGATATTTGAAATCGTGACGCATCGCTCACCTCCTTCAGGACTCCTCCCGTGATTTAAAATAAAGTGTCTTATTTTCATTTCACGTCACTATAGCGGCTTCCCGGGTGTCTCGTAGCGCTTCCCAACCGCACCACACTCTAAGTGTCTTTTTCTGAATTCTTCTATTTATTCATTTATGATTATTTATTAAATACATGCTCTGGCCGTAGATCCTTTGCTTCGACCGCATGCAAATAGGACTGATATTTAAATGAGCACACAGATGAACTGCCAGGGATGGCAGGCAGCACAGAGGGCGAGCTCTGAGAGGTGGCAAGGGGCCTAGGCGCCGTTGGGCGGTCCAGGCAGGCCGCACTGGCTCGCGATATCTGGGAAACTTGTCATCGGTTTTTAGTGCCTTGCTACTTAATTTTGACTTTTCAAATAATTTGACTTGAGAATTCCTGATGTGTTTCTTCCCACAAAGAGCTGAGAGGCAATGGTTATCTCAACTGGATTTAGAGAAGGAACACCTTAGAGCCCTCGATTTTAAAAAAAAGTAGAATAAAAAAGAGAAAGGGAAAGGAAGGAAAAAGCAAACTAAGAGTATGGAACATCAGATTTACTGCTGAGGGAAGCATCAGGGGCCATTTTATCTCATTTTGTTATTATTTAATGACTGCACAAAAGAGAAGGGGCCCGAATCCTCTGAGGAATAATGCATTAATCCTCATTAGGCCTCGTTCAGTTGGGTGTGCTTTCTCTGCACCACGTGAAACAGGAAGAAATCCCTTCCCGAGAAGGATAAATGCGTTATCTCATAGTTCACCTACTCTGGAATACCTAATGGGCTGCACTGGGAGGGTGTGTTGTTTATCATCGCTGGAAAGGGCACGGCGGTTCCTATTGAGTCTGCTAGACCATGAGTGATTTATGGTGTGCTTTACCCTCAACTGTTGGGAGAGGCAGCCACACGGGTAGAGTTCCATCTGTGCCATATGCAGCCCCTTTAATTAATGATTTATCTTATTATCTTCCTTCCTGAAAGAGGGGAAAAAGGTTTTGCTTCTATCAGTAACACTACCACCCACCAAAGAGGATCATTATCTGAATCCCAGTGACAGACAAGATGATGGGGAACGTTCTGGGGCGGGAAACCCAAGGGGAAGAAGGGTTAGCAGTCCCCTTGCTTCCTGAAGGAAACATTAGAAGGTGCTTCCTAATCCTGCCTAGCGCAGGTCAATGTTTCCACACACCAGCACACACATCTGCTCACGTGTCCATAGCACAAGAGAGGAAACGTAAGGAGGCTCTTCCGGTTGAGGGAAGTCGTTAATCCGGTGGCTTGGCAGTCAGAAGCTTGAAAGAAGATGACTTCTTACTAACATGCAATTGTCACCACGTTAATAATGAAACATTGATCTGTTCCCGCTTAATGAAAATCAACGTATTCTAATTTACCCCTGGAAGGAAGACCACTTAGGGTCTCATTCCGATACCTTTGCATTGTCCATCTCTGTATTTTTCAGTGGCATTTATTTGTTTTTGGCCATACGGCTGAGAACCAGAGAGGGAGAAGGGAACAGTTCATATCAGGTCAACCATTCATATCAGGTCAACCAAATTTATTTTTCTTTCCTTCCTTCTTTGAAATTCAGTTATTTGATTGAGCAAGGGAAACCTTTGTGGAGACCTTATAACATACTAAGTTTTAATGGTGATTTTTATGATTATAATCTTTGTCAATAAAAATACTGTTGCATTAGAAACGCAGAATCTTAGATAATCATTAACAGTCCTAATCTATAGCTCGATTTAAAGCTATTTACAGGGTATATGTAATGGCAATGCCAAAGAATGCTCAAACTACCGCACAATTGCACTCATCTCACATGCTAGTAAAGTAATGCTCAAAATTCTCCAAGCCAGGCTTCAGCAATACGTGAACCGTGAACTCCCTGATGTTCAAGCTGATTTTAGAAAAGGCAGAGGAACCAGAGATCAAATTGCCAACATCCACTGGATCACAGAAAAACCAAGCAAGTCCCAGAAAAACATCCATTTCTGCTTTATTGACTGTGCCAAAGCATAAACTGTGGAAAATTCTGAAAGAGATGGGAATATCAGACCACCTAACCTGCCTCTTGAGAAACCTGTATACAGGTCAAGAAGCAAGTTAGAACTGGACATGGAACAAGACTGGTTCCAAATAGGAAAAGGAGTACGTCAAGGCTGTATATTGTCATCCTGCTTATTTAACTTATATGCAGAGTACATCATGAGAAACGCTGGACTGGAAGAAACACAAGCTGGA
>SJYF01000037.1:2687960-2699805 GCA_006410515.1 Procapra przewalskii | reverse complement strand
TTTACTGGAAATCTGACTGCATTTCCAAACTTGTTCTGCTTACCTAATTTGATAAGAAGCGTCGAGGCTTGAAAAGCAATTGCATAGAACAATTTTAGTCTTAAGCAAATGAATACTCTTATAGAGCCAGACGTACAGAGACCTGGTGTGGGTGTTACGTGTTCTTACTAAAAGGCTCTGGAGAAAATCTGGCCTGCCCTTCTCCGGGGTTAATCAAACATTGTGAGTAGTAACACCAATCTTTCCCCCCAAGGGCAGCTAATTCTTGCTTCTTACAGAATAATTTTCAACTTCTACTGAAGGAAAAGGATGGCATTTCCCGACTTTGTTCTTAAACTCTTTACAGGAAATAGTATTGTTGTAGGCAAGGACAGAGCTACAGTGTGAAAACACGTAACAGACGTGATCTGCTGACGTTGGAGGAGAGCCCTTTAGCATCATATCATTTCTGTTGATCTAGAGCAGCAAAGAGATTGGCCACCTGGCTAAATATGCCCACTACGATTTGGGGATTGAACCCGACTCCAGTTTAATCGAGGGGCCAAGGGACATCAAGGATAGAGACACTTTGTGAGTGCCGACTGTGTCTTTACAGCATCAACTTCCGTAATCCTTATCATACAGTCTGTTCTGCTTTAATGCTTCAGAACATAGGAATTTGTTCCCACATGACTGATACATTTGAGCATCATAAGGATTTTGCATTTGTGTGTGTTTGGCTTCATCTGATTGACACAGAAAACTGCACACTTCTGCATCAAGCCACATTGTTGCTATTGTTTAAGCACTAAGTCGTGTCCAACTCTTTTGCGACCCCATGGACTGTAGCCCACCAGGCTCCTCTGCCCACAGGATTTCCCAGGCGAGAATCCTGGAGTGGGTTGCCATTTCCTTCTCCAGGGGATCTTCCTGACTCAGGGATGGAACCCACGTCTCCTGAATTGGCAGGCAGATTCTTTACTGCTGAGCCACTGGGTATAGCCACATAGAGATGCATAAAAGGCAGACATGGGCCCACCTTGAACATGGACCGCCTGCCAACTAACCAGGTATGTTACAAACCACACCCATCCAAGTCTGGTGTTACAACTTCCTACTCAGTTTCAGATAACCCACCACCCACCGCTTCACAATAACTCACAGCTGCAACGCTGCCAGCATGCACTGCTGTAGACCTTTTTCAAGATGAAATGACACGTTTGTTACAGTGTTTGCTCATCTTTGACCGTTTGAGGCGTGAAGAAGCGCCACCATTCTTATTAGTCGCCTCTTTTTTATTAGTTGTTACTGACATAAGCATTGTGCTCCGAAGTCCGTTTTCCTTCCCCACAAGCTCTGTGGATTTATTGTGTGATTTGGAATAGCATGATTCCTTTTAGAAACACACATATGCCTTACAGCACAACTGACTTTAAGTCAGAATGGAGCAAATATTGTGCTTATTCCTTATTCCACACAAAAGAAGAAAAAGAGAAGGTAAATGACTCACCCAAGGTCACCCATGGTCGACTCCACGTTTGCCTAATTCCATCACCCCCTTACCTACTACTGTCTTCTCTCACCTCCCACACAGCTCTCAAAGGTCTCCAGGCACCTTGAAGTGGACAGTCATTGCAAACCAGCTTCAGCATTATGAAAACAAAACTTTTCCAGAAAGATCTTATTTCAAGATGGTCCACACACCTATCTGAGTCCTCTGTATTTTTAAAATCAAGGAGGTAATCTCCTTTGTGCATACCAAATACGTCCCATTCTGCTCACAAGTTAATAAATTTTTCTCATTTGTGAGAGCTGCTGAATAGAACAAGCGAATTGTTTTACCCAGTAGGTGGTAGCGCAGTAATGAAGCATCCTCGTGATTAAGTCGAGTTGGAGCTTCTTATCTTTCTCACTGAGTGGGAGGCACCGTTAGTAGTAAAAGTAATTACCTGTGTAGAGCACGCTGATTGCGTCAAGTACCTACTATATGCCTCTAAGATAGTCATCTCAATCTTAGAGCTTCTTAAGAGATCTTCATTTGATGTTAATTTCACACTTTTAGCAAAAGTACATTATTTTTGGAAAACGCCGTGTTAGCTGGACTAACTCATTTTTTAGACCTCTTCTTAAGGGACTTCTCTCATAAGCGGCCTTTCCCCCAAAATAGCAGTTCCAAAGGGCACACTGAACAAGGTTGGGAATGATAAGCTATGTAAATGTTAAAGGGTCTCTTTGGCAAGAGTTGATTTCAGGTGGGGGTTGGAAAACCTGTGCTTTAGGTCACGGAAGCCGCCAAGTCCATCATGTAAGCCAGGTGAAACTCGAGGTGATAATTCCTAAGAAATTGCCCTTGCCAATCCTGTTAAGTGTTGTATCGGATGGTTTCAATAGACTTCAAATTCTGCTCGGATAGAAAGATGAGAAACGGTGTGCTTGGCTGGATTGAGGCAAGAACAGAGATCCGATAGGTAGCGGCGGTAACTCGGGAGAAAACTCGGCAAAGGAATTTCAGAGGCCAGAGCTCCTTGCAGTTCCAGCTGATGGGCAAAATGACTGCAGCCTGCTCCTTACTCTTCCATCTGTAAAGCCAACAGCTCAAACACATCTCCCACCCAAGCCCCCGTTGTATACAGGCGCACAGCTGAATTCCTCAGTGCACTTGCATTTGCAGTGAGGAATCTGAGCGATAGTCTGGTAATTAACTGCACAGTAAGCCTTTGTGTTTGTCGGCCTGCCCCTAAATGCACTTATCAACATTATATTTACCCCAAACATCACCTTCCCTAGGCAAGGAGACATTCATTGTAAGCCTGACACATGGTGTTTAGGCTTGTAGTTTAAATACGCCTGCAGAAAATTATTATGAAGCCTCACCTGTGTACTGGTTTGGCCCATATGACCACGGGTGGTGACACCCTATTCACTTTATCCACTTTCTTTTCATGGCTGCCCATATCAGAAAACCCAAAGAGGACCGTCAGTTGTGATACAAGTACCTGATAAAAAGAACAAACAGCTTCCAGAGTCAGAAGTTCAGGTTCAAATCCTGTTCCTGTCATTCTTTATTTGTGAGACATTGGGCAAATTACTTAACTGATTGGAAGAATCAGGTTCCTCATCTATAATCTGGCCACAACAATAGTGCTTGCTTCATAAGATCGTTATGAAGATTAAAATCAAATGAGATAGTATGGAGTTTGGTTTCTTTTTCCTACTGGAAGGAATCATAAAAACCTCCAGAAAAAAAGAAAAAGCATCCAGTTTGCAGTTACTCTTTAGACAAAAGAATGGGGTGTTGTTTCAAGGTTTTTTAATAGCCAACTTTTCTTGCCTACCTGAATTTTTCAACCGTAAAGCATTTATTACCTTTCTTTCACTTTTGTTTTTTAATGTCTTTTGATTTATCTCAGGTGAAATCATAAGCTTTCCTTACTATTATTTGTTCTTTAGGCTTCCCTGATTTAAGAAAGATTAATAAAATATTATTAAAAATTAAATAAGATGATATAGGTAAGGTGTTTCTCATAATGCCTGCCATGGAATAAACATTAATCAATGTGACCCTAAGCCATAATATCACCTGTAACTGTGAAAAGCGGATCGCGCAGGCGCAGGCGCATGAACGGTGGGACGCAGAGCAGTTACTCTAAAGACATTCTGCTAATTTCCGGCCCTGGGGTCAGGCAGTAGCACTTGTATACTGGTTAAATTGCTTTTTGAAGAATTGTACGAAACTAAGAATTATTTTTGTGTTGGAATTATATTGTGTTAAAGAGTTTTTAAGGCAATTTGGACAGTCAAATGGACTTTTAGGGGTTTTTTCTTTTCCACTGAGATGCTAAGATGCAACCTAAAAATATGTCATTAGCTAAAAGCTGAATGAGATGTTGTCCACACAGAACCGATAATATCAAATTGGTTGGCTAAATACCCAGGTTGGTTCATAAGGGGCATCCTGCTTAAAGGTGAGCATTTATGATCAAGACTGACTCAATTTCATGTTTAATTTTTAAAAACTTATTGGTCCTTTTCTTTATTCTTATTTATTTATTCCTTTGTTCTCACTGATTCCTTCCTTCGTCTCCTTCCTTCCCATATCTAATAAGCATCTCTTGTGTGTTTTAAAATCAGAAATCAAACTCAGTTGAAGCTCTTCTTAAGCAAATATCCTTAACTAAAACAAAAAGCAGGGCTTTTTGAACAAATATTTAGCTTTTGCTAAAGCAGTTTATTGAGAGTGTAAATTACTGGTTTTTTCTACAATAAATATTAATTACTATTTACTAGGTTTTTAAGGCCAAATGAAAGCTGTGTCATCCCTCTGGGTCTCTGCTCGCTTCCCTCTAAAATGGAATAAAAATTTCTACTTCATTATGCATATGAGGAATTTAGCTCTGCACTTGTTCCCCGGGGGGTTGGCTGTGTGTGTGTGTGTGTTGGTTACTTAGTCATGTCCAACTCTTTGCGACTCCATGCACCATGGACTGCCAGGCTCCTCTGTCCATGGAATTCTCCAGGCAAGAATCCTGGAGTGGGTTGCCATTTCCTTTTCCAGGGGGTCTTCTTGACTCAGGTATTGAGCCTGGGCCTCTTGAAGGACAGGAAGATTCTCTACCATCTGAGCCACCTGGGAAGCCCTGGTCGGTTAGCTAAGCGGTGACAATGGACACTTCACCATCGGTTACAGCATCTTCTTTCTCATGGAGAAGGTGAAACATGACTCAGGCTATTGGCAGAAGAGCGAGGAAACAGCCCAGAGTGACTGCACAGGAGCAGCGTCTTGGCTGTTAAAGTAGGACAAAGCCTGAGTGTCTAGCCCTGTCATCTGCTGAGCACTTACTTTATGTCCTAGCGTCATGTCTATGGGGTTGCACAGAGTTGGACACAACTGAAGCGACTCAGCAACAGCAGCCTCATGTCAAGAGGTCATATGCTGCTGCTGCTGCTGCTGCTGAGTCGCTTCAGTCGTGTCCGACTCTGTGCGGCCCCACAGACGGCAGCCCACCAGGCTCCCCCGTCCCTGGGATTCTCCAGGCAAGAATACTGGAGTGGGTTGCCATTTCCTTCTCCAATGCATGAAAGTGAAAAGTGAAAGTGAAGTCACTCAGTCGTGCCTGACTCTTAGCGACCCCATGGACTGCAGCCCACCAGGCTCCTCTGTCCATGGAATTTTCTAGGCAAGAGTACTGGAGTGGGTTGCCATTGCCTTCTCCAAAAACTGAACTGAGGGCTTCATCAAGAAGCTCACATTCTAGTGAGCCAAACGTCCAAACTAAAGACTCAGTAATCACACTCAAGGATACAGGATGGGTAATTCATAAATGGCTACAGAGACTGCCCAGGGACCAGCGGGAGCTAACCACCTTTGTAAGCAATTATTTGTATTGAGAAAGCTCTACACTCAAGTAGGACACATGCAGGTTGGGCTTGGCCCGGGGAGTTGAAAGATCACTTGGAAATACCCCTTGGAGTAGCCACTGGCTAATTTGGAAGATATCTGGACTGCAGCACGCCAGGCCTCCCTGTCCATCACCAACTCCCAGAGTTTACTCAATCTCATGTCCATCGAGTAGGTGATGCCATCCAACCATCTCATCCTCTGTCATCCCCTTCTCCCTCACCTTCAATCTTTCCCAGCATCAGGGTCTTTTCAAACAAGTCAGCTCTTCGCATCAGGTGGCCAAAGTATTGGAGTTTCAGCTTCAGTACCAGTACTTCCAATGAATATTCAGGACTGATTTCCTTTAGGATGGATTGGTTGGATCTCCTTGCAGTCCAAGGGACTTCAAGAGTCTTCTTCAGCACCATAGGTAGAAAGCATCAATTCTTCAGCACTCACCTTTCTTCACAGTCCAACTCTCATATCCATACATGACCACTGGAAAAACCATAGCCTTGACTAGAGACCTTTGTTGGCAAAGTAATGTCCCTGCTTTTTAATATGAAGCCCTCAGTCTCCAGCTATTCACACACTTTTTAAAGGTCATCGATTGAGGTTTTAATTGCATCATAGGTCTCCCTCCATCTGCTGAGTGTACAACCTAATTCATAGCCTGCTTCTGACTTGTGTCTCTTACAAATGAAGAGTTTGGAACAAAACTTAAACAAGGACCTGCAGCGCTCAGTGAAGGTCTTGGGAGGGGCGTTCTCTTTTTCTCGTTTTCGTATGTGTCGTTTATTGGCTTCTTCTAGTTATTTAGCGGGAAATGTATAATAGTAGGTCTATTGATTCAACGATTGGCAGGTCTTAATGACCGTAACATATTATCTTAGGATCGGCTACATGTCCCTATCTCTTCTAGCTACATTAACCTGAGGACAGGTAAATCCCTTTGCCATTTGGCTTGGTGGAAGACTTTGCACCTGCCATTTTGGAAATAGGCTATTTTTGTAAGTTGTGGTCTATTAAGCTCCAAGGAAAAAAATGCCTCTCCAGTCTTTTGCTCAACCTGTTCCCTCTGTCTCTAAACACCTTTTGGAGTTCATCTGGACTTCATGCCCCTTGGAAGCGTCTTGCAGCCCCACCTCACCCCTCTGAATCGCGTTTTCAGCTCTTGTCTCGCACGGTCTGGGGATGGTTCTGCTTTCGGCCCCGTCCCCTGTCTCTCTAATCCCCCTATTCTCTTCCCTGTTTCCTGTTGACAGTGAGCTTCCTAAGGGCAGGCACTGGGCCTTGCTGCTCTTCAGCCACTCAGTCGTGTCCTCTTTGCAACCCCATGGACTGTGTAGCCCACCAGTCTCCTCTGTCTGTGAGATTCCCCGGCAAGAATACCGGAGTGGGTTGCCATTTCCTACTCCAGGGATCTTCCTGACCCAGGGATCAAACCCATGTTTCCTCCACTGGCAGGCAGATTCTTTACCACTGCACCCCCGGAAGGCTACTGGGGCTTACTGTGATTCTAGTTTTCACCGGGAACTTCCTATGTTCGAGGCTTTGGTTAGACTGGGAATTTAGAAGTGAACAGGCCACATTTCTACTCTCATGCTTTTCAATCTGCTGGGGCTGGACAGACCACAGGAAAGTGCAGTGACTATTTTTTTTGAGCCTGTGAAGGAAAAATTCAGGACCTTATAAGGCCCGTTTGTCTCTGTTCTTAAATCACTAGCAAAGAATTGGCATTAAGTGGATGTTTGATTTGAACTGAATTGAGAATACCAATTTTAACCCTTCTTCTTACTCGTGTTATCTCTCCAGTTTTAAGTGCCTTTGTTCTGTTGGGACTGACAACTTTGTCCCCAAAATGCAAAATGAATAACTAAATAAAATTTTTATAAAAGATTTCTATCTAAACGGAGATTGTATGGCTTTCAGGTACCTTTCAAACTCCCTTTCCTCAGGTAAATTCCCCTGTGCTCTGAGGTACAGCATTCTTTCAAAGTGTATTTATGCCCAGCAACATTTCAGCTTCCATCATTGAGGACCCTGTCCGAGGAAGAGTGTTCTGGAATTTCTGGGGCCTATGGATTCCATCCAAAATTCTGCACACAACTCGGAGACTCCCCAGCTGCCACTCAGCGAGACCAGAGTGCCCAGCTCCGCTTACGAAATGCTGCCACCCGCTCGCAGCCTTCTCGGGAGCGCTGCGTCCCGAGCACAGCAGCTGGGCAGTTTTGCACCCTCCGCCTGGCTTAGGGACGCTTCTTGAAACTGCAGGTCACGGCAAGAGGGCTGTGGCCGCCAGGGAGAGAGCGCGAAGCTTTCTGTGGCTCCGCCGCCCACTCTCCTTGGCCCTGCACCCTGCAATCCGCTCTGCTCCACGGGGATGCCTTTTTAAACCTCCCCGTTACGTTCAACAGCATGTCAGCTGAGAGTTCAGGCTCACAAGATCGCGTCCAGTGGGCCAAAGTGTCTAAAATAAATGTGAGCTCATAAAACATACACAGCACATATAAGGGGCCCAAGCAAAGCCCACACGGGAAAAAAATATTAAGTGAGCTTGTTTAACCCACGAGTGGCAGGCCTAAGAATGGGATTTAAAGGGGAAAAAAGAGTTCTTTTAAATTCCAGGCAGGCAAGTAAGTTGAAAAGGAAATATAGGTTTTGCCCCATAATGGAAAGTGATGAATCCAGTTTTTTTCCCAGGGCTTGGAAAGTCAGTCTTCATAAGTCCGTTCATTTATTCAACAACCTTTATGGAATATCTGTTACATGCCAGCCACTATGCCTGGCATGGCACATAATTTTTTTTTAACATTGTAACTATAAGTTTTATTTGAAATTTAAAGAAACATTGAAAATAAACTTTTTTTAACCAGTCCTACCAAGCACTTAAAACATAATTTGGAAATGTTAAACATTAACCCTTAATTCAAAATAATGACGTTCATAGACTACCTCTTGCTATTGGCCAATATAAAGTTTACTTACATCTAATATTTTTTATAAGCTTAACCCTTACCTACCTACCAAAGTCGCTCAGCCATGTCCGACTTTTTGCAACCCCATGGAGTGTAGCCCACCAAGCTCCTCCGTCCATGGGATTCTCCAGGCAAGAATATTGGAGTGGATTGCCATTTCCTTCTCCAGGGGATCTTCCTGACCCAGGGATCGAACCCAGGTCTCCCACATTGCAGGCAGACGCTTTACCATCTAAGCCACCAGGGAAACCACAAGGATTAAGCTTAACCCTTAATCCTTCCTAAAATTCAGTGACTATGACTTAACTTCATAAGGTCAAGCAAGTCTTTTATATAATACCCCAGATAACTTTTCAAATACAAAGCATTTATACCAGCAAATAAATTATTAAAACATACATAAATTTTACTGAAGGGCTTGATTCAGAGGCTGTTTGTAAAACGATGGATGCATTTCCCCCTAGAAAGCACGCATGCACACAAAACCAACTGAGTGTAGACGCCACTACATTCTCTCACGGTTACGCCATGGGGAGAGCTGCAAGCTTATAAGTGTATTATGTATGAACTGAAAAATATATATTTTTAATTGTCCTTGAAGACACAAGAGTGGCATTAAGTCCCTACGTTAAGGGACTAAAGGCTTTGCCTTTAAAGAATGCACAGCCCAGTTGAGGAACCTGAGATTAACCATTTAAACAAAGACATATGAATTTTGGACAGAGACGAAAGCTATAAAGATATCACGCCAGATCATAGGATGAAGGGTCATCTGTGATGAGGTGACGTTTAGATGAGTCACAGAGAGTGAGAATAAGCTGTCTAGATAAAGAGCAAGAAGGAGACCTCCTGGTCAGGAGAGGCAGCAAGTGCCCGGGCGGGGCTGAGGAAGGTGGGCAGCCCGCAGGCCACTCTGCCCTTGGTGGGATGATGGAGCTGGGATGTTTGACACCAAACAAGGATTCCCTTCTGACTGGCAGGACTGAGGCAGCCAAGGGCAGTCAAGAACCTGGCCTTGGCTTGGCATGGAGGGCACCTGGTAGGACCAGGATGCCACTTCCTTGGCTGCCCGGAGGAGTGGAAGCACCTGGCTTCCCAGGGACCCCAAGCCCACACACACAGGTACGCTTCAGGAGGCGTCCTCAGCGTCTTAACTTGCAGCAGTTATCCTGACGTGGTTTGCAGAATAAACAAAGGCTTTGTCGGGCCTCTCTTCGAGGTGACGAGTCACTAATGCCGTGTGTACACTGCTCAGGCTCCGCACAGCTCGGGTCCCGCTGCAGCCTCGCCCCGCTTTCTGTTGGCTGGTTTGTTTTAAACATGCCATGTTTCCATATAACAAAACATGTGTGCACGCTTCATACCATTTAATATTTAATTCAAATAAAATGCTTACTATATCAAATAAAATGTTTACATGTGTGAATTTTTATATCCCCTTAGGGGAGTATTTTGGAAGACACGTGAATCCCTGATAGTATACAGTGGCATTTTAAATGGTAGATAAACTTCTTAACAATTTAATTGTAATGTGTTTATTTTAATGTGCAGTTTTCATATAAAATTAGGGCCAAATCAAACCGGCAATTTGGTAGCTATTATTGCCAGCTTTTCACTGTCAGTTCTGATATAAAATTTACTGTTTGAATACATTTATTTAAGAATTGAGTTTATTTAAAGATAGAATAATAGTACAAGAGGTGTGTCTACAAGGGCAACACTGATGATGGAGGGCAGAGATGCTGAGGTGTGCTAGACCCAGACCCCGGCGAGAAATTGTGTCATCTGGCGTGCGTCTTAAGTTCGTCTCCCTCCCAAGTTTTATCTCATGAGCAGAGCCACAGATTCAAGTTGCTTTGCTCAGAAAATGACTTAAGTCATTTTAAAACATTTGCCTACTTCTGAAATCATCCACATTCTCATTTTATCATCATTTAAGCAACCCCAGTCTTTGGATGATCCATCCATTCCCTTAACTTGAATTTCTGCAAAAGCAAAAACATCACAATTCCCTTTCCAGGAGGAGATGAGGCACTCTTCATGAGATTTCTAGCTAGTGTGGATAAAACCCTTCACTGCAGTGTCGCTGATGTTCAGAGAGTATGCTAAAACGTGCTGCTTCGGTTGGCTCTCCAGGGGAGCACCTTTTGACGTCAATTCTAATTCTATGTGGAGGGACCTTAATAGAACTGGAAGCCAAGCCAGTTATCCTTCTCACTGTGTTGATGTGTAAACTGAGTCAAGAAAACATCACCGGAGATTTCAGCCAGAATTCGAACCCAGGACTCACTCCCCACCTTAGCTCCAGCTGCCACATGGCATGCCGTCTGTTAGTACCTCTCTGTTAGCTGTTGATTCTGATCTGTTTGACAGAGAAAGTGTGCGGTTGCTAGTTTAGCTCTCCCTCAAGACGGCCCAACACACAAGGCATCCCCAGGAGGACAGACGTTAACCACAGGGCAAAGGAGGCTCTGTTCCCTTGGAGGAACAGATGATCACGTGCTATGTCGTTAGTTCCTCCTGAAAAACTTTAAAAAAATATTTCTCTCCTTGTGGTAATTTGTATATCACTATATTTTTAAAAAAAAATCATAGTTAAGTCCTAAGGGCAAAATAAAATGCTGTATGACAACAGAATGGGAAAAGGATCTGAGAAGTAGGGGTAAAAACATTCTGGGGAGTAAAGCTGATGAAAAAGTGTTTTAGACATAGCTCTTTCATTTTGGACGGTCTACTAGCAAGAAAGAACTTCCTGCCCTTATAGGTTAGACCCATGTTGTGCTAGTCGCTCAGTCATGTCCAACTCTTTGCAACCCCGTGGACTGTAGCCCACCAGGCTCCTCTGTCCATGGGATTCTCCAGGCAAGGATACTGGGGTGGGTTGCCAGGCCCTCCTCCAGGGGTTCTTCCCAACCCATGGATTGAACCCAGGTCTCCTGTATTGCAGGTGGATTATTAACCATCAGAGCCGCCAGGGAAGCTTATAGCTTAGACCAGGGTTTGGCAAGCTTTTTCATAGAGAGTTAGATAGTATCCAATTTTGACTTTGCAGGTCTTACAGCCTTGGTAGCAGTTCAATTCAGTTCAGTCGCTCAGTCGTGTCCGACTCTTTGCGACCCCATGAATTGCAGCACACCAGGCCTCCTTGTCCATCACCAACTCCCGGAGTTCACTCAGACTTATGTCCATCAAGTCAGTGATACCATCCAGCCATCTCATCTTCAGTCATCCCCTTTTCCTCCTGCCCCCAATCCCTCCCAGCATCAGAGTCTTTTCCAGTGAGTCAACTCTTCTCATGAGGTGGCCAAAGTACTGGAGTTTCAGCTTTAGCATCATTCCTTCCAAAGAAATCCCAGAGCTGATCTCCTTTAGAATGGATTGGTTGGATCTCCTTGCAGTCCAAGGGACTTTCAAGAGTCTTCTCCAACACCACAGTTCAAAAGCATCAACTCTTCGGTGCTCAGCTTTCTTCACAGTCCAACTCTCACATCCATACATGACCACTGGA
>SJYF01000037.1:2667568-2687928 GCA_006410515.1 Procapra przewalskii | reverse complement strand
GACCTTTGTTGGCAAAGTAATGTCTCTGCTTTTGAATATGCTATCTAGGTTGGTCATAACTTTCCTTCCAAGGAGTAAGCGTCTTTTAATTTCATGGGTGCAGTCACCATCTGCAGTGATTTTAGAGCCCCCCAAAATAAAGCCTGACACTGTTTCCACTGTTTCCCCGTCTATTTCCCATGGGGTGATGGGGCCGGATGCCGTGATCTTCGTTCTCTGAATGCTGAGCTTTAGGCCACCTTTTTTGCTCTCATCGTCAGTAGCGTCTAACTTTGGCTTTGCAGGTCTTAGGGCCTTTGTAGCAGTCAGTCAACTGGACAGCAGCTAGAGACCATGTAAACAAATAGCTGCAGCCGTTTTTCCATAAAACTTAATTTATAAAACAAGTTGAGGGCCAGATTTGGTCCTTGGGCCATAGTTTGCAGGTCCCTAAGCTATTCAGTATAAGAGCCTGGCCCTTGGAATCACACAAACCTGGGCCACGTCAGGGCTTTGATTCCCCCGCCGATGGGAGCCTGGTCATCTTCCTGCACCTCTCAGGTCTTCAGGCTCTACTTTTGTAAACGGGAAACAAGCATAGGCCCTTCCAGCAGGCTATTGGGAGAATCCGGTGAGTAACGCTCAGAGCAGCAGGGACCTGGCGCGGAAGAGTCATCCCGTGCCCGATGCTCTTGTTGCTGTGCTCCTGGGCTTGTTGGGGGAAGACTTGCTCGATCCGCGCCCCGCGGTCCACTGGCCTGAAGTGAGAGCAGCCTTGGCCTCAGCCTGGCCTCTGCCGGGGCCGTCCTGTGCGCCGCGCATCTCCATCGGGGCTCCCCTCCCGGCAGGCATGCCCCGCTGTCCCCTTCCTCCCCAGCGGGGCTCCGGTCATCCTGAAGAGGTGCTCGGAGCGCTTTGAGGCCTCAGAACTGGCGCACGCGTCTCGAGAATGCGAGTGGCCCAGCCTTTCTCAAGACTGGCGCCTTCCTTCACTTGCTCCCTCCGTGTTCCTCCCTCAGAGACGCTCCCACTCCTCACCTACCAATAACCCTTTTTTTCACAGCTCATAGCAAAATTAGTCAGGGACACACCATGCCTGTCTTACTCACAATTCCATCACCGTGTCTCGTACCGTGTTGGCACATATAGACATTCCAAAAGCACCTATAAATAAAGAATATATGATTCAACGATGATGATGGTGATTATTTTATTATCACCATCATGAATAGCACTGAAAGCATAGGATCCCATACAGAGTTCACAAGTTTTCAACTCTCTTCAGCCTACTTTATGACTTTAACTGGATCTATGCACCACCTGAATTAGTGTTTTTTTTTTAAATAAATTTTGATTGGAACACAGCCATGCCCATTCATTACTGTCTCACTAAGGATGCCTTCACACTGCAAGGACAGAATTAAGTAGTTGAGTAGAGACTGGCTGGCTCACAGCTCTAAAATTATTTACTATTTGGTTCTTTACAGAAAACATTTGCTGACTCCTGAACTCAGCAATAAAAGTCACTGAACTTCTTGTTTCATGTGCTTGTTATGTTTTTATCTCCATTCTCTTTAAAAGCAATTTTATGACTATTCAGATTGCTTATACGCTTGCTCAAGGACCCCCTAAGACCACCTGGCTTGTGCGTCCGGGCGTGGGCTTTGGGAGTCACTGCTGCGACATTCCTGAGCCTCGCCGGGACTCTGCGCCGGGGTGAAGGTCCTCTCGGTGCTTCCAGACTTGCCGCAGGACAGTTTTCACCTAGGAGATCCTTCTAGAGCAACTCGCATTTTGCACGAGCATGTTCACGGGCTTTCTCCCCCCAGCGCTGTGCGTCTGCCAGCATCCTCTTTCTAACGCTGCACACGAGCCGGCTGAGAGCTTGACATGCACACCTGCCTCGTGGATGTCATTGTAACAGGCGTCAGAAATGCTGCTCTCCCAGCACCTAGACTCTTGACAAGATAGATGAAACTACAGCTCTCTGTACCTGACTTCCAGAACTCAGGGCTGCCAGCTTTTTCTCGTGTTATGAATAGCCAGTGGCTGTTCTGTTAGATATCTCTTTGTCAGGAAAATTCTGCCTTCCAGAGTTTTCCCCAGATTTACATATTGCGTTATGAAATCTCTTGTAGAGAATGCAAAGGAATTTGCAGACATCTCTTTATTTTTGTTTTTCAATGAAAGTCGTTTGTGTTATCAAGACCTCAAAGGAAAAGGTATCAGCTGGGCCTCTTCCAGTTGCAATGGGCAGAAAAATGCAACTCCAAATGGCTTAAATAATTGGACAGCTTACTGGCTTGTGTGTCAAAAGTCCAGGATAGCTGACTTTAGGCATTGCTAGTTCAAGGCCTCAAATTAAACCACAAATGCTTGGCTCCCCCTGTGTGTTTCTCTGGTCCGCCTCTGCCGTGTCGGCTCCATATTGGGGCGGTCCCTCTCCGTGTGGTGGCCAGGTGGCCCCCAGGACTAAGTCTAGCTTCAAGGATCTGGCCTCCCTTAGAAGTTTCAGTCAATACCCTATGGCATCAGGTTGAGGGTGCTGGTGTCAGATCCAACCAACCACTTTGGCCAGATAAATAGGCTGCTCCGATAAGTCAGGTCTAGACCATGTCATCCCTGGCGATGCAGGGGAGCTTCTCAGAATTCCGCAGGCTCAGAGTGGGGATCGTGAAACAAGACCTGAAGCAGAATTAAGGGACGGCATAGAAAACAGCAACAGTAAGTCTTCATCATAGAAAAAGCGAGTTTCTCTCCAACTCTTGGTTTTCCACTTTGCTGCTACTTCAGGGTTTCTCGACCTGGGCGCTGTTGACATTTGAGGCCAAACCCTGTCCTGTGGGGTCTCTCCTGTGCAGTGTAAAATTGTCAGCAACATCCCTGGCCTCTCTCGGCTGGTCTTCTCTGCTGTCTATTAAGTAGCTTGTCCAAGATTGCATAGCAAGGATGCGCCAAAATTCCAGGGATTCAAACCTGGAAGTTCAGCAGTGTTTCCCTCTCCCCCGACCCCAAGTTGTGACAATCAGAGATGTCCCCTGGAAGCCAAAATGCCCCCAGGGTGAGAATCACCATGCGTCAGGTATCCCAAGAGAGTAGCGAGCCAAGGGGGGTTACTTCATCCCCCAGGGAAAGGCATGAAAGGGGAGAGAACAATTTCTGGGGCTCTGATGGAGACTTTCAGCGGAGCATTCAGTCTTCACTTCTTGTGGAAGGTTTTCAGAACTGAGTGATCCACCCAAACCTAGCCACAGAAGCAAACTCAGGCTGTGTGGGCCAGGGTTTAAGTGTGCTGGGGTCATGTAGTTCCAGGTTTGAATCCCAGTTTTGGTGCATTCTTGGTCTGGACCTTGGGCAAGTTGCTTAATATCTCAGGAGTCTAGAGTTTTCTTACCTCTGTAGAACAATTGGGAGTTAATTACTGTTCAGTCGTTAAGTTGTGTCCGACTCTTTGTGACCCCGTGGACTGCAGCACCCCACGCTTCCCTGTCCTTCACTGTCTCCTGGATTTGCTCCAATTCATGGCCGCTGAATCGATGATGCCTTCCAGTCATCTCTTCTCTGTCACCCGTTCTCTTCCTGCCCTTAATCCTTCCCAGCATCAGGGTGTTTTCCAATGAATTCACTCCTGGCCTCAGGTGGCCAAAGTATTAGAGCTTCAGCTTCAACATCAGTCATTCCAAAAGGTGTTCAGGGTTGATTTCCCTTAAGATGGACTGGTCTGGTCTCCTTGCCGGAAAAGATCAGGAATGGCAAACCATTTCGGTATTCTCCCCTTGAGAACCTCATAAACAGTATGGGAGTCAATATGAGACTTAAATAGTAATGGTAATTTAAATGGTAATTAAATAGACAATGAAATGCACTAGAGGCAGGCTTGAGGAGGTCATTCAGAAAACAGGAGCTTTAACTATTTGTGGCGTCAGGAGTATCAGCATCGCCTTCATCGTTCAGTCCAGGTTTGCTCTGCTGACCTTGACACGATGACGCGGGGGCGGGGGAAGCCGTGTGGCTCTCCTGTGGGCGGCTGTCCCGTGCCGGGCGTGGCGGGGTTCTCAGGCTCAGCACACCAGATGCTCCCCCAGCCTCCCATTGTCAACCAAAACTGCCCAGACATTGCCCCTTGTGCCCATGGCCGAGATCCACTGATTTAAGCCCCTTCCGCTGACCGTCTCAGGCAGTAACAATTCTCTTGCAATGCTTGGTTCCCCCCCAAACTGGTCCCATCCTTTTCCCAATAGAAATAAGGGGGCGCTGCCCAATCTGACCAAGAAGAAGGCTGCGGTGTCGACCAGGGCCTGGTATAATACCCACACGACTGTGAGCAACTGCAGTGTCCTGAGCAAGCAGAAACTCAGAGTGCCTTCATCTCCTGTGGCCTTGTTCTCCCTGCAGAAACGCTGTCTCAAGCCTCCCAGTTCACCTGTGCTATTTCCAGTTTCCATCTGGCCCAAGGGATCCATGTGGCGCGGCCAGTTAGTCGCTTAAGATGTGTCCTAATGTCTGGTCGCCAGATGGAAAATCATTGCTCTCAAGCTTGGCCTGCATGTTGCAATGAAAACGCTTGTTAGGTTTAATGAAAAACATAGACCAGACCATGCTTTGTAGGTGCACGTGCGTGGACATGCAGAAACAGGAGACTGCTGATGACTTGAAGGTGCACCGTGAGAACCCTTCATAGTCCCGTGTTCGCTTGACATTGCTGTTCCTGGGAATCGGTGGGAAGTTATGTCAGATTTAGAGTCTGGTAAACTCAGCTTCCAGCATCATCCATTCAGAACCAGCAGAACATTGTGGTTAGGAGCAGAGACTCTGCAGTCAGACAAGCCGGAATAGCTACTGACTAGCTATGTGTGCCTGGCGCAAAGTCAGCGCTTAATAAATGCTGGTTGACTGTTGAACATCACTCAGATTCAGCTCACTCATCTGCAAAATAGAGTAAAATCTACTTTTAAGGCAATAAATTAGATAATCTATGTCAAACATTTAACACAGGAAATGCTAAAAAAAAAAAACCATAGTTACCACATATAATGAATTTACAGGATTCTGAGCCATTTTATCCATTCTCATTTATTCAACTAATATTTATTGAGTGCTTGCTTTGTGCCTTGTGTTAGCAATTAGTAATTCAGGAACTAAAGAAGACAAAGATGAGCAGCTGCATACCACTTTTAGGTTAATAAAATCGTAATGTGTCACGTGCAGAAAAGAAAGTTCTTTTTATCCTATTTGAATCCAACATGTGATGGATCTCCACAAAACTCAATTGTCTCCAATTATTTAACCTCCTCAAAAATTAGGTAGACATTCTGGAGAGAATTTCCTTCTCAATTCCTGCCACATCGCCACAGCATTCAATAATATTTTTTAATTTCCCAAAGAAGTGAAGTTTCCAGGCAAGGCACTGACAAGTAAGTTTAATGGAATTTATTGCAGGCTTATTCTCGATCTGTCCCAAGAGGCTCTTGATTTATTTGGTTTACCCTATAGCATAAGAACATGAGTTAAGATATATGAGGAATGCAGTTTTGAGGCCAGGGTTGTGGTTTTTCTGTGTCCTTGGATGACTAAAATCCCCTTTTCGGGCATATTTACTTACTGTTATGTCTTAGCATGATTTAACTGCCAGTGAGTCTCCGCCTGTGTGCCTGGACTGCCTCCAATGCCATCTCATACTTGTACAAATAATTCTAGTCTTAGGGGGTAAATGCATGGCAAGCCCATCTCCAAGGAGTCTAAGAAGGGGTGAAATGCTGCCCCTGGAATCAGCACCAGCTGGAAGAGAGAGGACTCGAGGGCAACACGCAAGCCCTTCGAGGGAGGGCAAGGTGTGAATGGCGTAACTGCTTTCCTCAAAGGCGAGTCTTCCGTAGGAGCTGGTCTTGAGTGTCTCAACTCCTGATTTAATCATTTAATAATAACTTAATCATTTAAGAAATCATAATCATTGTTAGCATCTTCATCGTTGCTGTTGCTTAGCTGCTCACTTTTGTCCGATTCTTTTGTGACCCCTTGGACTGTAGCCCGCCAGGCTCCTCTGTCCGTGGGATTCTCCAGGCAAGAATACTGGGGTGGGTTGCCACGCCCTCCTCCAGGGGACCTTCTCGACCCGGGGATCAAACCCGCGTCTCTTGCTTGCAGGCGAGTTCTTCACCATCGAGCTTCCCCCGGAAGCCCATGATCGTCACCACCCGCCGTCTATGGAGAGCCTTGACTTTTGCAATTCTCTCGTCTTGAATCATCCACCCACTCCCTCATTCCAGCTCTCCAAGTTCCAGCTCAGTCTTGATCTCTAGCAGGAAGCCTTTCTTAATCTTCCACATCTGAAGTAAAAAACGTGCCCCTTCGGATCACGTGGTGTCCCGGCCTCAGAGTCTCATCCTCTTCCCCGCGCTCTTTAACACCTGAAGATATCGTGTGCAGCTTTTGTCCACATATGCATTGTTATTTCCATGACTCGTCTGTAAAGGCCGTGACAGCAGACTCTCTCTGTGAGAACAGTGCAGGGGACACAGAGGGAACCCACTCGGTATTTGCCAAGTGAATGAACACTCAGTGTGTGGCATGGGAATTTAGTGATTGGAATGCAGCCCACAGCCGCCTCTGGAAGTGCATGTCGTGACTCACTCTAGAGATCAGGTGCCTTGCTTGAGATCTCACAGACAGTAAACGATGAAGCTCTGGTTCACACTCCAATCCTGGGGCCAGTCGCCTACACACTTTTGCAGCCTGCCTCGAGGGCACCCCACCTCACTGCAAACAGCCAAGCCCCCCCCCCCGCATCCCCACTTCCGGGTCTTGGCCGGAATTCTGGCCCACCTGTCCGGTCTGCAGGGGACCCCATGCTGACTGTGACTTTCTTTGCCCAATTAGCATCAGGACTCACACTGCCCTGAATGGTTAAAAAAAGTCCAAGTCGTCAAACTCTTCAATTATGGAGCCACTCTCCTACTGGGAAATCCTACCACAGGCTAATGCTTTTGGGCAGGTTTGTGTTTGAGCAGGAAGCCTGCGTGGAGAAGGTATACACACAGAGAGAGCAAGGGGGCATCTGTTTGCCTTCAGCCTCTTGTCAGCCAGGAGCCACGGTCTGTTTGTGTCCACGTTCCCAAGGATAACAATGGTGGTTTCCCAAAAAGGTCCAGCCCCTCCACCCTTCTGTGCCTGCTCTGAACCCCATCCCCAGCCCTTCTCTCTTCTCTCCTTGTAAATTCTAAACGAAATCACATTCCACTGCCTTTTCTTGTATAACCTCTGGACAAAAGACTCTTCCACACACACCTTGCTTAAGGCAGAGTAATTGGAACAGATAGCACTGCTGGCCAAGAGCCACTGGCTAATTGCTTTATGCCCAACTCCCCTTACCCAAGGCACACCCAGGATTGACAAATCCATGGCTGTTTCCCAATTTTTTGAGGTTCCTGAACCAATTGGTGCAGGATTAGTTGGGGGCGGACAAGGAGGGCAATGCATCCCCTACAGCCGTTGGCAGCTTTTACCTCGTCTGTTTAATCTCCCGTTATTGTGATCCTGGATATCTGTTTTTTTAATTTCCTGTAATTCAGCAAGGAATGTTGTTCTCTTCCTTAAGGACATCTGTGGTCTCTGCTTTTTCATGTTCCAAAAATCCTAACAGAGATGTTTTGTCAATGACGGGATATTTCATTAGAAATCCAGAGATCCCCATTAACTTGACTTATTTTCATCGCTCTGATCAACTTTTAGGTTAATAATTCACGATAGTTAATAACCTATTTAGATCATTCCCCAAATTATTGATTTAATAATATTTGGTCATTAATAATGAAAAAAGGAGGGGATGATTTTTCTTATCACTTACCTCAATTTATTCCTTATTGCCTTGCAAATATCAGGGAGAGCCAATGTTCTTTAGGACTTTTAATACCTCATCATTCTCCTTGGTAGAAACCATAAAAATGTTCTGCATTTTAAAATATCTGTGTTCTTGATGTTCCAAGTCTACAATTAAGGCAGATCTTTCATTTAACCTAATCTCTCCATTCTTGAGTTTTAAATTTTCTGAGAGTTTGTGGAAACCACAGCATCTCACCCCAAGAGGTTCAACAGCACAGTTCAGTTGACTTTCTTTCTCTTCTTTATTATCTTCTGCTGAATCATATTGTAATCATCTCTCTTTTTTCAGTTTGTTTTTGCTAATATACTTTGTAATTTGATACAGAATTGAGCTTCAATTTGTTTTGGCAATATGGAGTTTCAAATAGTTTTCCCATTGAGTTTCCTGTAGAGGTCATATCTGTGATGAGATTCAAGTATTTCATCTTACATGAAAAACTAAAGTCAAATGTGTGAACCAGATATATGAATATTGACTACTATTTTGAAGCTATCACCATTTTATTTTCAGCTTTAAAATGGCCTCTTTTAGAACCTCATTAGAAAGTTGCCCTCGTTGTTGGAATGTCCCCATGAAGGCATCTTTTTCAACAATAAATAAACCTTTTGGCTGCTTTCCAGGACGACTCTACTTTATCCCCAATTCTATTCAATATCTAATGGCGTTATGGCGACTTTCCAGAAACTAACCTTCCAGGCAATGAGAAATTTCCCTCAAGAATTGCATTTTGATGGGAAATGATTTCCTATATTAGATAAATAATGGACAATATGTGTTCAGCTTTAGCTCAAGAAACATCATCAGAATTCCCCTACCTGAAGCTCTCTCTGAAACTGGCCAAAACAGCTGTGTGAGCGGCGACTCGGGGAAAGGGGACCGTCGTTAGGGCTGCTGGCGATGCCAAAGCCTCGGGACGTTTGGAAACGTTCCGGCCACTAACGCTTTTCCACTTTCGTCATGGAGACACAGCTTGACTTTAAAAGAACAAGAAGAAAGCAGTGAAGAAAGAAAGAAGGAAGACAGGAAGGGAGGGAGGCGCTAAGGGAGGAAGGAAGGAATAAAGGCAACCGCTGTCCTGAAACCTCTAATACTGGTCGGTCTCCCTGCAGCGGAAACCACCTGTGTGAAGCTAAACGGACGCTCACACTTTCCTAACTGAGACATGTCTGGGCCGGCACCGGCGTTTTAAAATCTTGGTTCCTGGGAGCTAATAACCTGTTCAGATCATCCCCTTACTTCATAAGGGGACCCCCCGCCCCAGTCAGTGTTAATCAATCTGTTAAAAAGTCCTTATGCTAGAATGAAGAACACCTCTTGGGTTTTGCTTTGAACAGCTCATACATTTTAGGAAAGAACATTGTTTTCCAAATTGTGGATCAAGATCAATCAGTGGAATCAATATTGTGGGTTAAAAAAAGTAGAATACATCTGAGTACCTTTCGTATAGCAAGGGAGATGCTATTTTTAAAATAGCTATTTATTTATACATATAAACATATGCGTCGGTTGGCCCATAACATCAAATGTGCTTCTTATGGTGAGTCAAGTACAAAAGAACTTCAAAGCCCTGGTGTAGAAGATCTAATTTCCTGTATTTAAGAGTAGAAAAAGTTACCTAAAAACAAACTATTGTGCAAGAATTATACCTCCCGAGTATACTGAGAAACATAATTCTTTTGTTGGTTTGATTTGTCTGTATCTCAGCAAAGCAGAGCATCTTTTGATTCTGCCTCTTTACTCAGCACACAGGAGAGCCACCAGGGCTGTGTCACCTAAAACAAAGCGAAAACAACCTCTGCTGGCATGTTTAGGGGACAGTTCATAGATGCATCGTTCACAAAATTAAAACGTGCCGAGTGCCCCATACGTATCTGTGCACTGATTGCTTTTATAGAGAAAAGACGTAATGTCACACAGAGACAAAGAAGAAACTGGGGAAAACGTTTTGTTCAATTTGTAGAAAAAGCAGAGTGAGTCGCCCTGGTTTTTGAAACGGGGATGGAATTGTCAAATGACTTGAATTAGCAGCACACCTCCTAACTTAGTTAAAAATCATCTCACTTCATTCTGCCGCTGCCAATTCCAGGCCCATAGGGAGGTTGACCCGACCTCCAGAAGTGTGATGAAGCCTTGCCCCTTACCTCTTCACAGTCAGGCTGAATATTTGCTGTTTGTGTGAAGTCGCTGCCCTCAGTAGCACGGCCTTTTGGGTTCAGATTTTGATGTCCTGTGATGAATCCTGCTCCTGCCACCTAGATTTTAATATTCATTGTTAACTGGAGGAGCTGACACGGATGGGGCAAGATTTCATTATGAGCCTCTTTGAACTTACACCAGTTAGAGGAGTGGAGAAATGGATTTCACCCAAGAACATTTTTAATGTTGTGTCAGAGCCCAGTTGATCTGATGGACTTTTAATCACTTCGCTGATAATAAGGAAGACCATGACTTAGACCTGTTTCAGCCGGTGTGGAAAGGTTGATGGCAATTTGCATGGTCTGATAAGATCTGAGGTGGGAGGAAATGGACTTCTGAGTTCAAAGAGATCTCGCCCTCCAGAGGTGCCCTGAGCCAAGGCTCTCTTCTGGGTGTGTTGGCCACCAAGCGCATGCGCGGTTCCTTCTCCACGGTCTCAGCTCATGCGAATGCCTTGCGAAGCTATGACCCCTCAGGAGGGCAGTGAGGAGCCAGGAGGCTGGACGCAGACACTGGAGGGCTGGGAGAAAGGAGCGATGGGAGAGGGAGGAAGAGAGTTTCCCCACTGTTACAGACCACTTAGTCTGCAAAGAGCACCGCACGCGATCTGCAGAAAGTACTTTTCACTTGCACTTTAAGCAAATAGGAGGTTTAGTGGGACATTATCACCTGGAGTGCCCAGTAATGGGTAATAGAGTAGGGAAAGGGGCTGTGCACTGCTGATTAACATTTACCAAAGTCTGTGTGTGTGTGTGTGTGTGTGTGTGTGTGTGTGTGTGTTTTTCCACTAACGTTAACGATGCGGCAGATCGACTTGAACAAAAAGGACACTGTGGATTGAAATATGGTATTGTGCCCATCAAATCTTGCCTTCTCTCTGCTTGGCTTATGATGAATACCATTCTTTAATAGCAGACTGGTGTTCGTGAAGAGCTTATTACAGAGGCTAAGAGGAAGCCAAGAATGAAGAAATGCCCGACTGGCAGCGATCAGTCACCTCCTTTTAAAGATGAACTGATCCTTCTTTTTTAAAGTAACAGTTCATACGAAGGTCTCAAACATAAATATGCAAAGCATCTGAGCAATTCCAGTTGCCGGGTCCTATTAGCGTTTCCATGCCTGTTTCGGGTGAGGCTGAATCCCACCCTTCCCAGCAGAGACTCCTTCAAGGAGAGGGAAGCACAGGCTCCTCCCCAGGGAAGGGCTCCTATTAAACAAAGGTTAATTCTTGGCTCCAGCAGAATAATAATGTTCTAATGCAAAAGGACGAAGTCACATTTGGTTAAAGATTTCTATGTCCTAAGACGCAATAGTCAAAGTAGAGTTGCCCCAGGAAGAGCGAGTTAATGAAGCAGAGCCCAAGAGCTGAGGAATGACGCAGAGTGTGCTCTTGAGGACCAGGTCACTGCTCGGCCTCACAAGACATCCCTGCCTTTCCCGTTCACTTCTGGCCCTGTCACTTCCTGCTCAGAAGCCTCCGATGCAGAGTTTCTCGGCCTTGACACCACAGACAAACGGGGCTGGACTGTTCTTTGGAGTTGGGGGCGTCCTCTGCACTGGAGGACGTTTAACAGGATCCCTGGGGCTTCCCTGGAGGCTCAGCAGTAATCTGCCCGCAATGCAGGAGACACAGGAGACAAGGGTTCGAATTCCTGGGTCAGGAAGATCTGCTGGGGGAAGGTATGGAAATCCATTCTGGTACTCTTGCCTGGAGAATCCCATGGACAGAGGAGCCTGGCGGGCTACAGTCCATGGGGTTGCAAAGAGTGGGACACGACTGAAGCGTCTGAGCACGTGCTCATGCTGGTCTCTACTCAGTAGATGCCAGTAACATCCCTCCCCGCTACTCCAAATATTCCTAAACGTCCCCCAAGGGGCCTCTTGAGAGCCATAACTTTAAAGATAACGCTGATGCATACAGAAAAATTGTCTCCCTCATGTACCCAAGGATCTTGATCTAATCTCCTCTATCCATTTACCATCCATTGATCCTAACCCCATTTGCTTTTCTCCCACTTTCTATAATATCCCAGGAGTAGTGTCTCCCCGGGTCTCCCCTGTTTCTTTTCCCTTGTAGGTTCTGTCCTCTGTGATGTCACTAAAGCCTTGAACAGGACCTGCACTGTAGATCCTCAGGTGATGTGACACTCTGCCCACTGGTTGCCATCCGCCTAAATTCACTCTCCCTTCAAGACCCAGTCCCACTGCACTCATTTCCAGAACCCTTCGATATATCCTTGTGGTTGAGAACATGAGCTTGGGAGCTATACGAGTTCCATTCCTTCTCCTCTATATGCTGGCTATGTGACCTCGGCCGAGTAACTTCAACCTACCTGTGCCTCGATTTCTTCCCCTGTAAAATGGACACAGCAGTGGAATCTGCTGTACGGGAGTATTACTGGGATCCATGTTGGCTGTGACTAGTGTCTCATAGTCTGAGGGTCTCCTCCTTCTCTGCAATTTTTCTGGTTTGAATTCTTCCTTTGTTGCATACTGTCTTTGGTTACATTTTCTGGACCAGTCACACGACAGGTCTGGAAAATAGGACAGCTTTCTAAAATGCAATCAGCTGAAAAGTTGAGGCAAATAGTTGGCGTAACTGTACTTCATGTCGGTGTGGATCTATGTGTGTGTGTGTGTGTGCGTGCGTGCGTGCGCACATGCATGTACCACACATACCCTCCCAACAGATCATGGCTGGATGAGCTGTATCCTATTTTTCTCTGGTATGTAGGGCACCCCCATCGATTATTTGTTGGTTTGAATTCTAATTTCATGAAAGGAAAGGCTCTTTTAAAAACTCTCCTCTCCTAGTGACCCCTGAAGTCTCCTGTGTCCTTTGGTTAAGGAAAGCGTGGCTTTTGCAAATACTAATTTCTCAAAGCCTGGCTCTTCCCCTCCTATAAGCAAAATTCAGGATAAAAGTTCTTATTCCTCAGGACATGTGGAGGAGTGTTTTTATAAACATAATTTAAGGTCCACCTGGGGAGCTTGATTAAAATGTAGAATTTTTAGGCGTTGGCTCAGACTTACTCAGAAATTCTAGTGGGGGGGACCTGAACATCTGACTTTCTAAACGCCTCCCCACTGTGCTTACACATACTCATTTGAGAACCAGGATGTCAGAATAAACCAGCGAAGAGCCCAGCATCTCCCTGGGATCGCTGGGAGCCTGAGAGTGCCTGGGTTGGAAACAATGTTGCCGTTTTGTGAGGAGAGTAAGAGGATTCCTGTCCTCTCTGCTTTCTGTCTCCTGGATAATGTAAATTATCCACATGGAGGGATTTTCTTTTTTAAATGAAAGAATCTACTCTTACTCTGCATTCCACAGCTCTTAAAAACAAGTTGCCCTGAGTGGGAGGACTAGGTGTTTACAACCCCAGCTGGAAGAGGGCAGGGCTGTTCGCCAAGCAAAGGGCGGCACGGACAGGCGATGCGTCCTGAGAATGATGTCCAAGCATCAGCAGTGGAGACGATGACCTCAGAGCATCCCTTTTGGGAAGCCTCTGTCACCAGGTGCTCCAAAAGGACTCCATACGGCTGCAGGATCCTGGTGGAGTTGTGTACATATTTGAGCAGAGCCCAAAGATATGAAATAATCCGTTCTTGGTTTATATCTAGATGATTAATCTCTCCTCAATATCCAAGACCTGTCTTATGATTAATTTAAGTTCTCCCACAGCCCACAGTCTGTATCACATCCTCAAGAGTAACAGAGCCCCATGTCCAGCGTGATTCATTTCAGAAACAAAACCAAAGGTGCTGTGAAGTCTCTTCCTTCAGCTTCCCTGTGTGCCAATAATTTCATACCATCGATTCCCTTTTCTTTTTCCCCTGTAGTCTCTGAGGGAAATGCAGCTCTCCATTTTGACACCCGCCCCCCACCCCCCAAAGACTCATGATGTGAATTTGGAGTCTTGCGTTATCTCTTTCCAACTGGAGGAGCTTGAAAGGAGGTCTGAATTCTCACCCTCTCTTTTCCCAACTTCTCGCCTCTCCATTCACACATTCTCAACTCTCTTTTTAATAAGTAAGTAGATAACTAAATAAAGGAATAAACACACCTCTGTGCCTCAGTTTCCACATCTTAAAGTGAAAGTGTTTGTCAACTCTTTGCGACCCCATGGACTGTAGCCCACCAGGCTCCTCTGTCCCTGGGATTTCCCAGGAAACAATGCCTGAATGAGTCCATTCCCTTCTCCAGGGGATCTTCCTGACCTAGGGATCGAACCCACGTCTCCTGCCTTGGCAGGCGGATTCTTTACCACTGAAAGTGGGTGCGGGGCTTCGTGAAGACTGACTGAGCTCGAGAGAAAGCTCTTAGGTCGTCGGCCTGCAGGACATGCTCGTTTACTGTCAGCTAACAGTTCCGCAGGGTCTGTCTGTCCAGCTACATACCCTCTGTCTGTCTGTCTGTCTCTGTGCGTTTGCATCTCTTGCCAGCCGGCCTCGGCGCTCTCCCGCCCTTCGTCACCAAGCTCTCTGAGCGCCCTCCGTCTCTCCCGGCCCCTCGCCCCTGCTCATCTTCCAGTGTCTTCAGTTCACCTTTGGCCGGCCCCAGCCAGCCCGACAGCTCTGTGATTGTGTCATCTGTCCAGTGACCTCTCTTCTGAGCTCGCCCCACCTGAGCGAGCTGCAGCAGTGGACCAAGTCCTCTGATTCTTGCGTTCTTTTATTTTCAAGCTTACAGTGGAGTGGTATTGACATCTTCCCTTGTCGGAGAATGGCTCTCTGGGCTGGTGATGCGGCCGCTGTTGCTGCTGTGTTACTGACGGTGATGGAAACAGAAGTCCAGCTCCCAGAGACGTGCCCTGGCCTGTGCTTGGCCGCTGGGCGTCAGGCCCCTCCTTCTCGGGGACCGCGCGCTCCCTCTGCGCTTCCTCTGTGACCCCGTGGATGTCGCGGCTGCCGAGGACCCTGTCCTGGGTTCCCCCTCTTGTCATCTCTTTAGACCCACAGATCCAAGATCTCAACAGCCCGCAAGCAGGATCTGGCCCACAGAAATGCTCTGATATAATGTCACTGTATTACCAAAAAAAAAAAAAGCTTCCACATTTTAACTTTGTAACCAAAATCTCTATTCGTGGCTTCTTTTGGAAAATTGGAGCATCTCACCGTACCCAACCCATGTTCCCAAGAGCTCACAGCTCGCTGGGGTTGACAGCATTCCTTCCTTAATCAGGGCACCTCCAAGTTCATCTTTACTTAAAAGCCACCTTCCCTTGATCCCATTAACTTCCTGATTCCTCCAGGTAGTTGGGGCTGCCAGTCCTGTAGCATTATCCCTCAGTTAGGTAGGACCCCATGAAGTGAGGACAGCCAGATGGACATTTCCCATTCCAACCTCTCCTCACGCCGTGGCCACACCTGTTCCAGCGAGTCCCTGACTTGCTCTGGTCCGACTTGGCTGCTCGCACTCCACACAGTCCTGCCTTTCTCTGTAGCATAACCTTCAGAACTTAACGTTCCATCTGAGAGAGGGTTTGAATCTAGAATTCTAAAAGGAATAAAAACAGGTTATGCATTAATCAATACTGGGTGGCATGCTACTCGAGAATCATTGTTCTATAGGAAGGATCTAGTTACATAATAAAAAATATAAAAACCGATGCGATAAGCAAGGAAGGCAGGTCAATACCTGTCTAAGCAGTTAGGACATGAAGTAGGAGTGCTGGAAGTGTGCTGGTGGGAGAAGGGAAACAGAGACTTCAGTGAAGCCAAGAGAGGATGGTTTGGGGACCGATGAAACTGAATTTTTTAAAAAAAAATCATTTTAAAGCCAATGTAAAACCTAAAATAAAGCAGCAAAAAGAGCTTGAGGGCTGGTGGTACCACCAGTGCATAGATGGAGGTGGAGACTCAGGGAAATGATGATTCTGGAAGATGAAGTTGAATCCCATTTTTGGCATATTGAGTGAGATGCAAGGAGACATCTAAATAGATGCCTGTCCACCTAAAATAGATCCCCGTACAGCTGAAGGTGAAAGAAGCCGTGGAGGAAAAAAGAGCAGACCCAAGCTGCGATTTCAGAAGCCATCCACATCTGTGAGGGATCCAAAAAGCTCTCTGTGAGAGGGAGAAGAAAGAGAAATAGGAACACAAGGAAAGGGAAGACGGGGTCCATGCAGGCGATAAAGTCAAAGCAGAGTAGGAGGCCAAGCGGAAGGAAGCAGGTGATAGTTTGATAAAAAAAAAAAAGGGGGGGGTCGTCCAGCAGGGTTCGCTGAGCAAGGAGCAACAGATCTGTGTACCGTATTTACCTTAAGCTGTTGGGTTTGGCCAGGAGAAAGCCATCCATTCATTCAACAAATATCAGAATATACAAAGATTCAATGATTTTTCCAAAAAGTGTGCTACAAAGAACCGTTCAACCTGGAGACTGTATCGATCAGTAGCAGCCTCAGTATCACTCAAACAATTCCCAAATCTCTGTGGCTTGAAGTAGCAGAGGTGTCTGTCATACTCCTGTCTCTGATCCCTGCCACTCTCTTCCTGGACCCAGACTTGTAACGCAGCCATCTCTTGAAACTTGGTGACTGTCACCACAGAGAAGGAAAACGTGCATCAGCCGTTAAGGCTTCTTCTGGAATGTGAACGTGAACCAAGGGGACGTGTCTTCCTTCCAGGGGCACCAAAATGCCATTCTAGCCCACGTCTGCAGGGAAGCGAGATGGAGCGTGTGTGCTTAGCCCTGTGACCTCCCCAGAGATGGTTTAAAGGGACAGTAGACGGCAGTCACACTTCCCAGGCGACTCGGTGGTAGAGAAGCCATCTGCCACCGCAGGAGATGCTAGAGATGTGGGTTCAATCCCAGGGCTGGGAAGATGCTCTGGAGAAGGAGAGGGCAACCCACTCCAGTATTCGTGCCTGGGAAATCCCATGGACAGAGGAGCCTGGTGGGCTACAGTCCATGGGGCTGCAAAGACTCAAACACGACTTAGCAACTGAGCATGCACGCATTCAGACAGAAGTCACAACCCTGAATATTTACACTTTAGTTCCTTAAACCAAGGCTCAAGCACACAGTTTTCAGGGCTCAGTGCAAATGCAGTCTCTAGGCCAAGGGCAGAGAAGTCACTCTCCCCTGCCCCCAGGCCCACCACCCCCATCCCATGGCAGACAGGCCATCCCCAGAAGATTATAACTTCTGCATGGGATAAACATGTTTCCTGGATCAGGGACAGGCGAGAGACCCCAGCCAGCCACACTCGATGCTTCCAACTCAGAGAGGAGCGGCACCCTTGGCCCCACCGAGAAGCTGCAGGGCCTGAGTCTGACCCTGACTCCTCCCCTCCCTCATCCTTAGCCTGGCAAAAGGCAGGCCTTACGTGACTCCACCAGTGTGACCCAGGCACCACCCAGCAGTAACGGGGCGAGGCTGGGCACAAGGAGCCGGGTGTGACCTGACCCCAGGAGGGGAGGCCGTGAGCCGCTGAGACCTTCCCCGGGGTGGAGTGGGGAGGTGAGGGGGTAGGACCATGCAAGAGCCGGGGCTGCTGCCCCCGATGCGCTCCATGTCTCCCTGGACTTCGCTCACAAAGCACAGGGGCAAAGGTGAAGTTGTTAAGACCCTCTCCAGGATAGTGACCTGCGGCATCTTCTGAGCGCAGAGCCTACCGGGCCGGCACTGCCCCGACGGCACTCCTAAGGGACACTTCTCCCTCCACCCCATCCGTTGTCTTCTCTACTTCTTCTGTTCTCCATTCTAGTCGCTCTTGAGATCATGTTCAGATTAGAGATCATCCTACCGGGAAATCCATGTTTTTATGCGATCTCAGTCCCCATGAACTACATGAGGATTCGCTGCCCTTTTCCAGTAGTCTTCTTCCAGGTCTCGGATTCCTTGTCACCCCCATATTCGGGTCTGGGAAGCAGGACCGGCCTAAGGGCTGGAATGCGCGAGTAAACTTTGCAAGTCCCCTAGCTTGCAAGTATGAGATTTATGCAAAGTCTAAGAACATCTGCCGTTGTTTGCAGTAAGATTGCATATTCGATAAGTCCACAGAGTCCCAGTGAGGCAGCCTGCAGAAGTCAGGTGTCAGGGAAATAGAAATAGGTGGTCTTACTGTTCTCTCCGGTATTACATCTGTCTGCAGAGACTATGGCTTACACAGATTAGCAGACTCAACATATACCGAGACGGTGAAAAGAATGATGCTTGTTGACATTATCAGCAATTCCTGGAGGGGAATTTTCATACTTTTTTTTTCTGGTCTTCCCTTCCAGAGTTTGTTTCTTTGTTCCCCTGTACACCTGGCTATCCTTTATCCCCACTGCTGTTTATCTCCCTGAAATAGTTTTGTGTATCTAGCCATATTAAATCCACTTATTTATTGTTCGTTTATCTCTGTTTGGTGTATCAAATGTTTATTTATAAGCCACTCATGTATCTAAAATTTACCTGATTGTTGCCTGCCTGTTCTGTTTGCTGGCATGTGTCCGACTGGGCTGCGCATGTATTTGCTACACTCAGATAATATAAGTCTCTTGGCAAATAGAACTATTTAGAAGTCCTGAAGAGAGGTTCAGGAGAGCTAAGAGGCAAATAAAACATTCCTCTGCCCCCAGAATGTGGTCTAATACCCAGAAAAATTGTGTCCTAGCATTGACTTTGAGTGTGCATTTGAAGAATTACAAAACCTGGCGATCCCCAAGAGTAGGTTAATCCTCCCAACACCTTACTCCCCTTATCACAAATTGATTAGTATTAGTGCTTGCATGAGGCTGCCTCCCTCCTCCTACGGGCTTCCCAGGTGGCGCTAGAGGTAAAGAACCCGCCTGCCAATGCAAGAGACGTAAGAAATATGGTTCAATCCCTGGGTCAGGATTGAGGAGGAGGGCATGCCAACCCACTCCAATATTCTTGCCTGGAGAATCCAATAGGCAGAGGAGCCTGGAGGGCCACAGTCCATGGGGTTCCAAAGCATCAGACATGACTGAAGCGACAGGGGACGATTTCCCCCTGGGCATCTGCATCCCACAGACTGGTCCAGGAGGGTACGAATTACTGTTCTCACTCAGCATCGGCTCTTTGACAGCTAACACAATGTCTGGTGGATAGGAGTCCATCACATTTCTTCAGTGATGTGACTGGTTGGTCCCACTGAAACCAGGACTCTTACAAAAGTGTCTCTGTGACTATTCAGATTTACCTAGATATGGTCTATGGAATGCTCAGTCCTGTCCAACTCAGCAACCTCATGAACTGTAGCCCACCAGGCTCCTATGTTCATGAGATTCTCTAGGCAAGAATCCTGGAGTGGGTTGCCGTTCCCTTCTCCAGGGGATCTTCCTGACCCAGGGGTTGAACCTGGGTCTCCCACGTTGCAGACGGATTCCTTACCACGGGGCCCCAGGGGACCCCGAGGTTCTCACAGAGGATCAGATAAAGGGACAATCCCAGAGCCAGAATGCACCTGTGTTTACACCTGGCCTTGAGCTTTATTAGCTGTTGAACCTGAGACAGATGACATAATCTCATCTCTAAAGCAGGACTAGTACCCCTCACAGGTAAGCGCGAAGATGCAACGGGATGAACAGTGCAGCATTCTGAGAAGACAGCAGAGGGGCTGCCCATATGCTTCCCACCACCATCTGGTCAAACCGTACTTCTTGGACACATCTGTCCCAGTAGCAGAAAATCTGGGTGCATGTGGTACATGAGCATGAACGCTTCTCAACTTGTTGGCTCGAGAAACTCACTCTGGGTCTTTCCCAAGACTGCTCTTGTCCAGACGGAGGTCGCCCCTGGAGTTTTCACAAACCCCATTCTCACTGAAGCCCCCCTGCCCCAGAGTGGAGGCAGTCAAAGAGAGATGCCATTATTCCAGCCTTCTGCTTAAATGATCTTGTGCCCGGGGTGTGTATTTATCTGCCTGCAGCGATTTCAGAAGCATGGGCAATGCACAGGTTTCGCTGAGAGTCACTGGTGTTTGCAAATCATGGCCAGCAGCTTCTGAGTCTGGCTCTGAGAGGCAGGAGGGGGTCTGGGTTGGGTCTCACACACACCGCCGTCTTCCTTGCAGAAGGGAGCATGAGCCGCCAGCGCTCTGCTGAGGGGCTCATGCCCGCCCTCCCCTGTTGGCTTCGCCACTCGCTCCTGCGTTTACACGAGTGCTTGCAGGAGCCCCGCTCTGTGTCCAGCCTTATAGTGTGTTTGGGGACACAAGCGAGGCTTTTGCCCATATGGACCTTACCTTCTAGAAGAGAGAGCGAGATCATCAAATCAATATATACTCTAATTTTAGGTACTGTTTGGTTCCATGACAGAAAAAAAAATCATACTAGGCAAAGAAATCGCGAATAA
>SJYF01000037.1:2608804-2630367 GCA_006410515.1 Procapra przewalskii | reverse complement strand
AACCCTCAACCCTCACCCTAAACCCTGACCTTAACCCTCAACCCTCACCCTAAACCCTGACCTTAACCCTCAACCCTCACCCTAAACCCTGACCTTAGCCCTCAACCCTCACCCTAAACCCTGACCTTAGCCCTCAACCCTCACCTTAAACCCTGACCTTAGCCCTCAACCCTCACCTTAAACCCTGACCTTACCCCTCAACCCTGACCCTAAACCCTGACCTTACCCCTCAACCCTGACCCTAAACCCTGACCTTACCCCTCAACCCTGACCCAACCTCAAATCCTAACAGGGTGGCTGTTGCTCTACAACCCCAGATGGCCAATCTTCTGATCTTTTGAGAGAAGCAGAAAAGCCAGAGATACAGATGTACAATCTAATAATATTTAAATGTTGGCATCACCCATTCAATGGGCATGAGCTTGGGCAAACTCCAGAAGATGGTGAGGGACAGGGAAGTCTGGTGTGCTGCAGTCCACAGGGTTGAGAAGAGTCAGACACGACTTGGCGACTGAACAACAATTAAGCCATCATTTAACGCAGCCCAAACAAGTCAGGCCCACAGGGCGAACCAGGCCCAGGGCCCACCAGCGCCTGGAAGGATTTCAGGAGTTGGCAGCTCAAGGTCGTTCACTTGGTGTGTGGTGCTGATATCTACATCCAGAATATCTCCTATGGCTTCACTTTCAATCTGATTCTTTCAGGTGGTATCAGGAGAGAGGTGGGCTGAAACGATTTTTAAAGGCACAAGTCCTGAAACTCGGGAAGCTCACAGAATAGAGGGACGTTATTCAAGGAAGCAGACGTTTACGACATAATGTACGGAGTTTACCGTCTGCTGGGATGCTCCTAGGGCCGTGAGGGCCTGCAGAAGGGCGGCCTCACTCAGCCCTGGGCAGCGAGGAAAGGCTGCTCAGAGGTGTCCGGGGCTGAGAGAGGGACAGGTGGAGAGGCGTGGGGGAGCGGAGGGCAGGGTGCCCCAGTAACGAGGGCAGCGTGAGCGAGAGGGTCTGGGAGGGCTCATTCCAATAGCATTTTCCTCAGAGCACTTTGCTTAAAAAAATGAGAGTTCCCATAACACGGTCAGGACACATTGTGCAGCCTGATAACACCCCTCAGAACTCAGCTGGCTTGGGAGGAACCCGACAAGAGAGGGAAGAACAGCTGCTCTGGACACGCCCCGTAACGAGGCAGCAAGGCGAGCGCTGGGTGTCTCCAGTCTGGGTTTTTCAGAGCTCGGAGAGTCCAACCAGCTCTGCAGCAGAGCTGAAGCAGGCAGTGGCCTGTATACAGCGCAAGGCAAGGAGCCCCTGTCCCCAGGAATCTCCTCCGACAGCTGCACGTGACTCTCTCCTGCTTGGACTCTGTCTTCAAGGACCGCATCCAGTTGTATATCTGGCTGTTGAGGTTCTTAGAAGCCAAAGTGACTCCTGGTCACCCAAACAGAAAGGAAATCCCCTGGAGGGTTTACTATTAATAGTAACTCACAGAATAGATGGAAAAACTGAACAACCAAGCTTGGAGACAGGCCAGCCCCAAGACACGCTGCGTCTGCAGAGCAGGAGTTGTAGAACAGTCCATTTAGGCACTGTAACTGGACTGAAAGTCCAAAGATGTCTTTGTTTTCTTGTCTTCTCTGCACAATGGGTAGATACTACACAGTATCCAGTGTGTTCAGCTGGGTCACTTAGCTTCTTTTGCTGTTCACTCACTAAGTCATGTCTGACTCTTTGTGACCCCATGGACTGTAACCCACCAGACTCCCCTGTCCTCCACTGTCTCCCAGAGTTTGTGCAAACTCAGGTCCATCTTTCTAATCATCTCATCCTCTGCTACCCCTCTCTCCTTTCTCTCCATCAATCCTGAACATTCATTGGTAGGACTGTTCCTTAAGCTGAAGCTTCAATACTTTGGTCACCTGATGACAAGAACCAACTCATTGGAAAAGATGCTGATGTTGGGAAAAACTGAGGGCAGGAGGAGAAAGGGATCACTTAGTTACTGCTGAGCTGTGCTGGCTTAGTCGCTCATTCATGTCCAAGTCTTTGTGACCCCAAGGACTGTAACCCACCAGGCTCCTCTGCCCATGGGGATTCTCCAGGCAAAAAAACTGGAGTGGGTTGTTATGCCCTCCTCTTAGCTATTGCTACATTAAAAAACAAAAAAAAAAAAGGAATTTAGCCGCTTAAAACCAAACAGTTATTTAGTTCATGATCCTACAGGTGAGCAATTTAAGCTGAGAGCTGGTGGCTCCTGCGAGTCTTCCAGAGGAGTGACGCTTCCCCATGCGGTCTTACGTCCTACACTGAGCTGGACAGGGCCCATGGCGGTGCCAGGGTTCTGAGAGCAAAACTTCTAAAGGCCTCTATTGGTCAGAACTGCACTGTGACCGCTTCCATTGCACTGGACAAAGTAAGCCCACCTCAAGCAATAGAGACATAAATGTTGTATCTTGGTGGAAGGAGGTTAGGGCCTCACATGGCAGAGGGTGTCTGTATAGATGGTCCTCTTACCATGAGTGAGACCACCCCAGTCAGGGTTCCAGGCCCTACCTAAGCCTGGTATGAAACATGAGTAAGAGGCCTATCAGACTATATCTAACGGGGATTAAACAGTTCCCTAGGCTTCCCTGGTGGCTTAGTGACGAAGGATCCACCTGCCATGCAGGAGACGCGGGTTTGATCCCTGGGTCAGGAAGGTCCCCTGGAGGAGGCTTGATAACCACTCCAGTATTCTCACCTGGGAAAGCCCAGGCGCAGAGGAGTCTGGAGAGCTCCAGTCCATGAGGTCCCAGTCAGACATGGCTGAGCGACTAGTGCAGACACCCAGTGTGTGTTTGGTCAGATCTCCAAGTGTTTGAAGGCCCCTGCATTTTTCCGAGGATCCTGAAAAGAGGTACACTCCACACCCCACAGCCCAAAGTCCTAGTGTGTGAAATGAAACAGCAAAGAGCTGCACACAACTGAAGTGACTGGGCACACACACACTCACAAACAGTTCCCAAAGGAAATGTCAGTTTTGTTTGGAAATGAGAATGACTTAAGTAATCAAAAACAGTAAATGTTTTTAAGGCACTGTTCCCAGGTATGATCTGGTGCAGGTAAACGTCTTTTCCCTTGAACAGTTTCTGTTTGAGTAGTAACGTAGCGCTAAGAATCATGAACGTAGGTCTTCTCTCCCTGGAGGGTCAGGAACCGCCGCCTTCCACATGCAGCCACAGTGGATGCTATCGCATGCCTGGGCCCACAGCACAGAACTTGGGGAAAAATGTGCTCAGCACTTTTGCTTGGATTATCATCATGATCGTTATTGACATTCATTTAGCTCTTCCACACCCCCCTGCTCCTTTATGGTATATAAACCTTACTTTCTATATAAAATGTGCCTACTACCGAATTGCAAGTTATGGGGAAAAAAATTAATTAATATGTGTTAGATTTTTGTTTCTCTAAGACAGGTGTTCGAACCTGTATTGATTTTTTTTTAAGTTTTTCAGTGAGTTAAATAAAGGTTAATGTGTTTTTCTGGCACATATTTACTGAGTGCTTACAGGAGAAGTATTTGGTGAGCCCAGCAGTGGTTCCAGTGCAAACCAGGCCCTCGCTGTCTTGCTCCAAATGGTCCATTTGGATAATTAATGGTGTGCAGTATTATTGTAGCCTTATGAGGCAGGAGACACCTGACGTACTCCACTCGGTAATGAGAAGACTGTCAGGGGTGGGAGTGGTTTTTATTAAACCAACAAGAGACGCTGCTGTGACCTGAAAGTCTTGACAGAAAGGAGCCTTTGCTGAAGGGGCATGAGGAGAGGGCTACTTCTGGAGCCTAGTAAGCTGTGGCTGCACGTACCGGACCGCCTCCCAGGAGCTGTCACCTAAGGTAGAACGACCCAGAACTCACGGCCACCCGGCTCCCAAAGTCGGGGAAACGTAGACTCCCGCCTCCGTCTCCCCTACCAGCCCATCATCTCCTTTGGATGAACCCAAACGGGGAAGCCGGAAGACACGGGAGGTGGGGGGTGCAGAATCCCGGTGACCTGATCTCGGGTCAGCCTCCAAAGCACAGAGGAGAACAGAGAACAGAAGTGCGGGGCGGGCAGAGGGTACCTGGACAGACCACTGAAGGCTGGGGGAGAACTGAGGCTGAACTGTCCTCCCGCTGCGAGGAGCTCTCATTCTGAAAACGACTTTGCTCACTCAGGACCTGGGCCCGGGAAAAACTGCAAAGGGTGTGCAAGCCCGTTATCTGGGGGAGTTCTGCACATTTCACTCCCTGAAACGGGTTAGCAGGTAGGATCTAAATGAGAGTCCAGTTAGGTGCTGCATTAGCCCCAGAAGACCGTGACTACGTGACCCGTTGGCTAAGGGGAGAGCCGCAAGCTGTAGATTGTCTGGGTCACAAACTGTAGCCCACAAGAGAATACTGACTCCGGACGTGTTTCCAGTGTTTCTCAGAACTTTAAGCAGTAATTAGATTTTAGTCAAGTATGAGAAGGCTTACTACATTCGGCTCTAAGTGTCTGGCTTCTCTTCGAGTCAGGAAATCTGGCCCCAGGAACCCCCTTTTCTCATGGGAACAGTGGCCACAGGTGAGGTTGTGAGAACTCTGCTCACCACTGTCTTCCTCAGCCCTGCTGTCTCCTGTGTCATTTTTATGGTTCTTCTACTCAACATTTCCTAGATTAATTAAGTACTCGTTATCCGCTGTGGCTGTCCTGGGTCTGGCTGTGGCGAGCAGAAGCCACGCCGTAGCTGCGGACACAGGCCTCTCGCTGCGGTGGCGTCTCTGTTTCAGGGCACGTGGTCTAGGGAGCAGGCCCGGAAGGCGTAGTCCGCGCGTGTTTAGTTGCCCCGCGGCCTGTGGCATCTTCCTGGACCAGGGATCGAACCTGGGCCCTCTGCATTGGCAGGTGGCTTCTTAACCACCAGGGAAGCCCCCTATTCAAATTTTGTATATCTCTCCACACCTACACCAAGCCAACAAAAGCTAGTTCAAGAGGCCACGCACTGTAAACAAAACAGAACAAAACATAAGTGTCTGTGGAAGAAAAGAACTGTCCTGTACTTCCGTATGCCAGATGATGGCGTCCACACGGAAATATTACAACCCTGATCCCGCCGACTCCCACATAACTGAAAGATTATATGGGTGGGGGGAAAGATAGGAAAGAATGCTACTAAAGGAGCCAAGGAGGAGAGAGTTTCAGGAAATGCCTGATGAGGACATGATGCTGAGCGCCAGGCCCACTCAGGTGACTAAGAAGCGGCTCCCAAGGCGTCGAATCTCCTTAGAGCCGAGCAGGAGGACAAAGGCACGCAAAGCAAACACTGCCTTAGAATCAGGTTCAGACCTAGCTGGGAACGGAGGAGATAAGGAGCAAAAAAACTGCCTCATAGGGAGCGGGTGCTTAGTTTGAGTATTGAAAGATGTTAAGTTTGCTTCAGATAAACAGGATTGAGGGAGAGTGTGGATAGCATTTCACACAGAGAGGACAGTACAACCAGAGACACTAAGACACTGGACAACATGGTTTGTGCTTGAAACTGAAGAGTTCTGCTGAGCAGAATGTAAAATGCAAAGCACGCGGCACAGGGAGGCGGCCAGGAAACCGAGCTGTAGAAGGGGGCACAGTGCTCCCGGCATTCCCGAACCATGCATTTTGTCCTTATCTTCTGGGCAGAGGATGCCCAGTCAATGCCCCCGGAACGCTGTTAAGCATGGGGAGGGGACAAGAGATGAGAGAGCGGGAGGGCACATTACTTCATTAAATTTGTCTTGCTGAAAGATTCATTCTAAAGCCATGAAAGGTGGCTTTCATGCGTACTAGACTTGATTCCAGAAAGTCAGAAGAATCTTGGAATAGTCCAGCTGAGAAATTATGAGAGCTGCACTAGGGCAACAGTGATAGGGGCTGGAAGGTTGGAGACGGTAAGAGCGTGGCGTGGTGAGAGGCGGAAGAGGCTGAGCTGGCCTTCCGTTCTGGGCTGAGCGGCTGAACGGACGGTGGGACTAGTGGCCGTAAGAGCGGACCCAGGATGCGCGGCATCGGCTGTGGGGCAGGGCGGGAGGAATGCAGCTGACGCTTGTCGTTGACAGAGTCCCTTGTTTGTCTCGCTGGCTGCTCCTTGCAGACACCTGGGGGTCCAGCCCTCACCTTAGCACCCTGTCCCTTTGCATCTGAGCCATGCTCTCCAGGAGCAAAGCACTTGTACGTGTCGTCTCACTTAAACCTCATCAATAACCTTTAGCAACAGCAGAGCCAAAGTTATCACCCCTTGAATGGATAAAGAGATTCAGATAGGATCAGTGATTTCCCCGGGGTTACTCAGCATTCAAATGTCAATGCTCAAACCTAGGTCTCAGGCTTCCCTGGTGGCTCAGTGGTAAAGAATCCACCTGCGGATGCGGGAGACACGGGTTCCATCCCTGAACTGAAGATCCCACAGGCCACGGAGAACTAAGCCCAGAGCGTCTGTGCACCACAGCTCTCAAACCAGTGCTCCGGAGCCTGAGAGCCTCAACCACCAGGCCCGCGCCCCGCACCAGGAGAACCAGTGCAATGAGGAGCTGGTGGCGCACCTCGAGAGCGCGGCCCTGCCCGCCCGAACCAGAGCAGAGCCCGCGCAGCAGCAGAGACCCAGCCCAGCGAAAGTCAATAAAGTTATAAAAGAAGAAAACCCAGGTCTTGCGAAGCACAAAACCCCGTGATTCAGGGAGAGAGTCCTAGCTCGTGCAGCCTGGAAGGAAGACAGTTACTGAAGCAGGCCCCCCATTTCTGGAGGAAAGAGCAAGTGCAACGATTCCACGTAATGCTGAATTAATACTGATTTCTTGAATTTTTCTTTTTTTGGTCCATTCCATTTCCCCAGTAGCTTGTATTCCAAAGGCAACCGAAGATCTTGAGATAACATTTCCATAGGCAGGGGAAAATCAGAGCTGCTGCAGTGATCTGAATGTCTTCCTTCCTTCCAGAGACAGACCCCCTCTTCTGTGGTCTGTCTCCCTGAGAGAACTTTAACGTTCCAACACTTTATGAAGAGGACAATGACAACGTAAGGCCTGTCCGTTGTTCGACACCATCCGATTCCCTGTAACTCCGGCATCACAAGCAAGCTTTACTTCTGCGTGTGTCTGGGCTGGGCAGGGCACTCTTGTAGCACGCACCCTTTTAAACCCCTCCCCAAATCTGCCTATATTCAATTTTCAGTACAGCTATAATCCTGCCTGCTCTGAGCAAAGAAGCTAATTGCTCAATTTACGCTCAAGATTCAGTGATTCTAGGAGCAAATATTTTTTCAGAGCTTAGCTTCTTGTGGGTGTAAAACATTCTGATTGTCATTAAGAATGCTACCTTTCATCGGTGCCTCTGGTGAAAGATTTGAAAGAATCCTTCTTCTGCAGTTTTCTGGAACTCTCTACAGATGCACTTCACTAAGGCTCTGTTGAACAAGCCTGCTCCACCCTCCCTCTCCCAACATTAAGTTGGTAATTTTTAAAGACATTATCCTTATCATGAAAATTTCATCTGTGCTATAGGAGGCACCAGTTAGAGGTTGATTGGTTTCTATCAGCTTAAACTAGAATTATATGTAATAATACATGTCAACATATTTATTCTATCTTTGATAATGAGTCTGATTTGCTTCTGCTTTTAGAGGGAGAGAGAAAGAGATGAATGGAGGGTCCCCAGGTGCTTTGCTTTCATTTACACGTTCCGCACACGTGTATCAAACCTCTAGCACATGCCTGCTAGACTTCTGGGTTGTAGCTGTGAAGAACAAGAAGATTCTTGCCCCACGGAGCTCATATTCTAGTAGGAAAAACAGGGATGGAGGGGTCAGGCCATAAACAAGTGAATCCCAGGTAGCTGACACTGTGTGAGAGAAGCTGAGAAAGTCGACTGAGGTTTATAGATCGCAGCCACGTTGGATGGGGCAGTCAGGGCAGCTCCCCGCCGAGGAGACGATGCCAGGGCGTGAGGTGTGAGGGTGTTCTGGGGCTGAGTGAGGTCTCGGGCAGAGAAAGCTGCGGAAGTCCAGGCTGAGGCCGCTGTGGGCTTTGGGCATCTCAAGCAGAGGCCGGGGCGGCCGAGCGGAGCCGGGACAGAGGGCGTGGGCGAGGCCCCAGCAGTGGCATGTCGTTCTCGGGCGATGGATGCTGCTTAGAGGTCTGCGGCAGGAGAGGACCAGTCTCTGAGTTGTGTGTGGGAAGACGCCAAGTGCCGTTACTCAGAGCATGGGAAGGGGAGGCTGGGGCCTGCACAGGCTGCAGACGCGGCTGTCCGAGGCAGACGCCGGAGGCTTGGATGTCTACGGCAGTGGCGTTGGTTGTGGGGATCAGCTGGACTCGGGGTGAATTTTTGGAGTTCAGGCCCACCCACGCAAGGACACGATGCCAAGGAAGACGTTGATAGCAGCATGTCCTTTAAACAAGCGGTTCTAGATTCCCAGAAAGCATTTGCTATTTCATTCTATCAACATCTGTTTCCCAGGAACCCTCTCTGTGCGACGGGGAATCTTCAGGGATGCCAGGCCCTTGCCCCCGAAGGGGTGATCCACCCGTGTCAGGCCACCTCCACGGCGCTCCAGGGCTCTGGCAGTGGGCGGCCACGCGCTGGCTCCTCCAGCCCACCCTCGCTCTGTTTTATCCTTAAGACGTCTTTATGCTGACTCACTCTCTTTTTCCCTTCATTGCATTTACTTTGGGGAGAGAAAAAGCCTACATATCATAGCCGTTGTTGTTGTTCCGTCCCTGAGTGGTGTCGACTCTGTGACCCCCATGAACTGCAGCACACCAGGCTTCCCTGTCCTTCCCTCCTGGAGTTTGCTCAAGCTCCTGTCCATTGGATTGGTGATGCTTACAACCATCTCAGCCTCTGCTGCCTTCTAGCCCATAGAAAGAAAATCAATATGACTGGCTTTAGGTAGAACATACACATAAAAAGAAGAATGTATGTAATGCAAGCCGAGCTTATTCAGTTCTGGCTTGCTCAGTAGGAGGTCTTTCATCTTCACGGGGTTTCCCAGGTCTCTTGGTGGTAAAGAATATCCCTGCCCATGCAAGAGATGCAAGAGACGCAGGTTTGATCTCTGGGTCCAGAAGTTCCCCTGGAGTAGCAAAAGGCAATCCACTCCACGATTCTTGCCTGAAAAATCCCATGGACAGAGGAGCCTGGCAGGCTAAGGTCCGTGGGGTTGCAAAGAGTCAGACGTGACTGCCTGACTGAGTGTGCGTGCAGTTTTATCTTAGTAACCATGGTTTGTTGTGGTCAATGTTCCCATTTGGTAACCAGTGCACTGAGGCCCAGGGAGGTCAGTTGAAGGGCCAAGTCCTTGTGCCAGGAGACTCTCCAGGATGAAATGCCAGGCTAATCCCTTATTTTGCCTTTTTCTCCCCCATCCTACATAACAAGGGTCAGCAAAGCACAGCCTGGGGGCCGAGTCCAGTCCAACACCTCTTTTTTGCAAATAAAGTTTTGTTGGCACACAGTCATGCTCATTTGTTTTCACCTTGTCTCTGACAGCTTTTCTGTCACAAAGGAAGAACTGAATAGCTGCTATAGCAACCATATGGCCCTTGAAGCCTTAAATATTTATTCCCTGGCCCTTTAAAGAGAAAGTGTGCTGACCTTTGTTCTACATAGAAAAATATAAAGTAAATCAAAGTGAATCAGTTATAGTTCATGGAACACAGGTAACATCTGCCTTCCCATGACAGCAACAAAATGTCAGTTACGAAGAAATAAATGCTTTTTGAATGAATGATTTTAAAATCAGGAATTAAAAACACACAGGCTCAAGTGGCTAACATCAAGAAACTGCTTTTTTTGTTCAAATATGAATTGCTATTATGGGTTTATTCTTTCAGTCGGTGCTAAAAGTAAATTCATTGGTTGTTTTTTTTCACTCATTTAACAAATATTTGTTGAATACACCATACTAATCCAGTAACTGTGATAACAACAGCAAATTGCATGCTGAGCATAATCTGACACACTTCCTGCCAGAACAGAGCTCACACACCAGTGATAGAGGCAGCTGTTAGTTAAATAAGTATGAGACTAAGCCTACAAACAAGGCTGTGAAACAGAGGGTGTAACGTACATAAGAGCACTTTTGAGGGGAAGGGTGCTCATCAGGGAAGTTGGAGAATGTTCTTCTGGGGACATGAAGTGTGAGGCAAGGACTGAAGGTGAGGGGTAATAATAGAAAGAAGATGACCATCTTCCCAGGTGGAGGGGCCGGCATGCCCCACGGCCTAGGGGTAGGGGGCGCGTGGTGGGCACCAGCGAATCCAAAGTCTGGAGAACGTAAACAGTGGAGGGCATGGGAGAGGGCCTTGGGAGGCCAGCTGCTCCCGAGGGCACTGGGCTCAGACACCCGCGCGAAAGAGGCCCCTCTCCCCCAGGGAAGTGGGCAACACTGAAAGGGTTTAAAGGGGACTGCCTTTTTAGGAGATGGTCTTTCATCTTCATGAGTTTGGGAGTTAGTATCAAATCCCTGATGGCCGCGCAGGGTCTAATCATTGCTTGTGCAAAACTTCCCTGCTCTGTATTCGACAATCATCTCTGGTTTCAGATTCAGATGCTCACAGTAATGCTGTGCTGGAGCCAAGAAACACGCTCAAGGGCAGAGTTAAGAGCCCCTATCTAAATGAACCATTTTGCGAATGACACCTCTGGAAATGCCTTTATCACACTCGCCATAGACTCATCTTCTTTAAATTCATCTCTTTATCTATTTATTCCCTACCCTGAGTCTCTTTCTCTCTAAGGTGCTAACAAGCCAGGTGAAAATTTCCACTAATCTAAAAGCAGATCAGCAACAGGATCTAAGAATAAAGCCATGAAAACATTAACAAATAGAGAGGGGTTTGTAGTGGAAGAGGGGAAGGAAAGAACGTATTCTTTCAAGAAAATTGCTCTTTGAATCCTTCATACTCCTCTGATTGCAGGTTGGTTTCTTTGCTTATTTTCAGGCAGTGGGGGAAGTCATGAAAGTCTTTGTGATGAGGTGGTATTTGACTCAAGAGCTCAATATTGAGAAAGAACCAATCAGACACATGTCTGAGCAAAGAATGTTTGAGGAAGAAAGATTGTAAGTGCAAAGGCCCTGGGGTAAAAGCAAGCGAAGTGAGCCACACGGATGGAGAGAAGACCAGTGGGCTGGACTAGGTGAATTTAGGGTAGAACAACAGAGACAGCTCACACGGAGCTTTGTCCTTACTGTGGGGAATTTTGATTTAATTCTCTATAGTCGGAAACAATTATAGAATTTTAAGCAGATGCGTGATGCTATTTGAGTTATGGTAGCGAAAGAGCACATTTTAATAAACAGTCCATCTGTTTCAGGCACAGTATGCCCACTTTGGGTCATCTCCTTCCATCTTCCCCGCAGCTCAGTGAATAGGGACGATGCAGTCGCTTCTCAGATGAGCAGGCTGAAGCTGAGGGGGAGCGTGTGGCTTGTCCCTCTTTTCTGCTGCCACTGAATACACACAGCAGAGCCTCCCGAACCCATGTCGTCTGCCTCTGGCTCCTGGCTCTAAACAGCAAATAATAGTCTCTGTTGCTGTAATTGATTGTGCTTATTTTTAAATGCTTTCAAGAGTGTTTTGTCAATTGCAGTATTCTTTTCTGCTCAGTTTTTATAAAGAGATATGCTTCAAAGTCATCTCTGAAGGAAAAAAATAATAAACGTGTAGCTTTCCCTAAAGAACTGCAGGGACACCCAGCTCAGAGAAATCTGGCTGGGAGGAGGAGGCCCGGCTGCAGCCGTATTTTGGGTTCAGCCATCCCATTTGTGAGAATCCGGAATGTTCTTTGGACAAGCGATCAAAGATGGGCTTATTCCGCTCTGTGTTGAGGCACGGCCCATTCGCGTCCTCTTTTTATCTTTCCTGGTAAGTAGGCTTCAGTTTCTCTGATGGTAAAAAGATGAGATCAGCCACTGGGGGATCGGTCGATGGACTCAGGTTTCAGTCATCAAAAAGTTACGTCAAGCGCTAAGCGCGAGTTCCCCTCTGCTGCCGGTGTCAGCCTGGGACTTGACTGCAGCACCATCAATCCTGCCCCTTCGCCCTTGTAGACATTAAAATACAGGGGCCCTGGGAGTTTGGCAGGAGGGTGCCTGGGGGGGAGGCGCCAGGCTCCAGGAAGGAGGGGGTAGGGAGGAGGAGATCTGCACTCTAAGGATCTTACCCAGCACATTCTGTCAACTGCAAGGACATCGACAGATCGCTTCTTTAACAAAATAAAAAATAAAAGAAGGACTTCCCCACTGGTCCAACAGTTAAGAATCCACCTTCCAATGGAGGGGGCACAGGTTCAGGGGTTCCTGATCAGGGAACTAAGTTCCCATAAGCCAAGGGGCAACGTAGCCTGGGTGCCACAGCTACTGAGCTCGCTCACACCGCAACAAGACCCGATGCGGCACGTGAATGCATAAATGTTTTTAAAGAGGAAGTTGGGGAAGTTGATTTCAGAGTTGGAAGTGGGTTTAAAATGACTTTCATCAGTTATGAATACAGCACTCGTGTATTCTTATCAGGGTTCCTCTTTTAATTATATAACATTTATTGTTTCCATTATGATCACTGTAAAAAGTGTTCATGATTGGAAAGTAGTGGAAGAACATGGGGGAAAAAATTAGTCCATAGTCCTACCGTTAGAGAAAGCTAAAGTGAAGGCCCATTCTGTCCTCTGTGTGTCTGCTTCTGTCATTTCTTGAAGCCAACCTTTTTTGTCGTTTCAAATGGTAGGGCTGTATTGTATGGCTGGTTTTTGTGACAAGCAGCCTCCAAGATAGTCCAAGTAATCCCCGCCTCCTGGGATGTGAACCCTTGTGTGATCACCTCCTTTTGAAGAGGGATGTACTTACTGACTCACCTGTGATAAACAGAACTCGGCGAGCATGTTGGGACGGCACCCAGTCCTTTATAATCATGATTAGGTTATGAAGAGTCTGTGCCCCCATCTTCGTTTCTTGCGCACACGCTCTCACCCCTTGGGAACTACTACTCACTGTTGTCATGTTGCTGTCGGTCCCGCACAGAAGCCTGCGTGGTGTGGTCAGGAACCGAAGGAGTCACTCCACTGGCTTGCTCACAATCACCTGCCAAAACTCACAGGAGCCAGTTTCGAGGCTGAGTCTTCAGCCCCAGTTTTGAGAGGAGTGCAGCCCTAGGCAAAAGCTTGACTAACTTGAGAGATGCCCTGAGCTAGAGTCACTTACTGAAGCCGTTTCCAGATTCCTGAACCACAGAAACTGTGAGATAGTAAGTGTTCGTTGCTGTTAGGTACTGAACTAATGGGCAATTTGTTTCCCAGGAACAGATAACTTAAAATTTTATATTCTGATTATTTTCCCATTTAATTCTGTCTTCTGTATCTTACCAAGTTGTAACATTTTATTTGTAAGAATCGTGTTTATGCAACAATATCAAGTATATATACCAGTGTTTATTCAATCATTCCCCTGTGAAAAGGCATTTACTTTGTTCCAGTTTTTCAGCTGTTATAAAAACCACTGTGGTGAACATCTTTTTATGTAGAAACTTCTGTGTGTTTAGCTATTATATTAAAATAGGTTGGGGTTAGTAAAGATTAGGAATCAGCTTGGATTACTTGATTGAAAGGTGAGAATAGTTGTATTTCTCTAGATTCTTACTACACAATTGCTTCTCAGTAGGGATTTTTTTTTAAATTAAAAAAGTCTGCCACAAAAAAGTATGCAAACTTCCATATTATCTCACCTTTGCCTTTTATTTGGTGATTGGCAGTATGGCAACTGCAGCCTTGACATTAGAAGACCACTGCGTCCTGGCAGGAAAGCTATGAGAGAAGCAGACACTGTGTTAAAAAGCAAAGGCAGCTCTTTGCTGACAAAGGTCCATGTGGTCGAGGCCATGGTCTTTCCAGTCATCCTTTCAGTTGTGAGAGCAGGACCATAAAGAAGGCAGAGCGCTGAAGAATCGATGCTTTCGAACGGCGGTGCTGGAGAGGACTCCTGAGAGTCCCTTGGACAGCAAGGAGATCAAACCAGTCCATCTTAAAGGAGATAAACCCTGAATTCTCATAGGAAGGACTCATGTTAAAGCTGAAGCTCTTTGATAATCTGATGAGAACAAGCAACTCACTGGAAAAAAAAAAACCCTGATGCTGGGAAAGAGTGAAGGTAGAAGGAGAAGGGGACGACAGAGGATGAGATGGCTGGATGGCATCACCGATGCCGTTGACCTGAACTTGGACAAACTCCGGGAGGTGGTGAGGGACAGGGAGGCCTGGTGTGCGACAGGCCATGGGGTTGTGGAGAGTCAGACACGATGGGGTGGCTGAACAGTGATAACAGTACAATAGGCAATGTATTTTATTGTTTTACAGATACTAAAAGGAAGAGACCATTTCCAAGATCAGCTTCTCTTTTTAAGGAATCAGAACTTACATAAGGTTCAAAATACTGAGATCAGCAACCGAATGTTCCTCTCAGAGAACTTTCTATGATGATGACCATGCTCTTTGTCTGCACTGTCTGCTTAGGAGTCACTAGCCACCTGTAGCTATGTGGTTAAATTAGGGACTAGCCTTCTATCAGAAGGAAGAAGTTGAAGTTTCCAACACTGGAATTTTCACCTACCCAGCGATGACCCATCTTCCCTCTTCATTGCCTTAAATAGAATTTCCTGTTTTGGGGACAGACACTGCAAATCCAGGTACATCATTTCCGAGTGTCCATCAGTAAATAAGTACCTGTTGCCTTCCACAGGAGGACGAGGCTAGGGGGATCTGGCATCGCTGATGTTTGAGATGCAACGGGTCCTTGTTTGATGGTCATGTGATCACTCCTCCTGTTTCATGCCTGCTTCTCCTCTCTAACATCACTGCCTAGTAGGCTCTTGAACAGTAGGATTTGTTGCAGAGGCTGAAATGGATGCATGGTTGGGTGCGTGACGAAATGGGTAGATGAATGGATAAAAGTAATCATAGTAGATATCACTCACAGTATACCTAGGCAGTGTCAGAAGTTGGGTCCAAGGCTTTCCTTGTAACATTTCATTCTGATTCAATCCTCAGAACATCCCAAAGAGGAAGATGTGATTAATTCTTCCAGTTTGACAGATGAGGAAACTGAGGAAATAGCTAGTGTTTGAACTGTGTCTGTCTGCCTTCAAGTCTTGTCCTTCACTGCTATCCTACATCACACCATGAAACTGTGAGATACTCACACCATGCATTATTTATACCTGTCACACTGTTACGCCGGCAGTTGAAATTTTCCCCCCTCAGGTAGCTACAGATGCTAGGGAGGAAAATGCTGGAAACTGACAGGCCCCTCAGTTCTCTCCAAAAGTGGCTCTTTCACTTTCCATCGCTGACCAACTTCTAATGTGTCAACGGTATGCTTATGTGGTTAACTCTTTGCCTGGGGCAGAAAAATAAAGCTTCTGGCATGCAATTAAAACCTCGTCTTGCCCAATTGGGCAACTAATGGGATCAGCAAGAGTGGAGGCTGCCTAGTTAAGGCGTAGTTTGTATCTCAGATCCATTTCATGGGGCAAGTGACAGACTGGCAGTGTGGCGTCGCCTGATGGTTCAATTTGAGACGTAATTGGGGAACCCACGAAGCCACCCTTGACTACCCGCGTGTGTTCGCAGGCAGGCCCTCCCGTGACTCTGACGGCAAACACGTGCAGAGGCACCGGGATGCCGAGCTGCCCTCTGATTGGTCCATACGCCTGCCTGTCATCCCACACTTTGGCCCAGAAATGGCGTGTGTTTGGTGGCCCCATCGCCAACCCAAGGACTTGTTCTGCCTGCAGTGAGTAATAAGAAATTAATACGAAGTGAGGATCTAATAAAAACTCGAGGGCTTAAATGAGGACAGCTCTGCCCTTTGGGGATATTGTCAAGAGCTTAGATAAGAGCCCTTGGTCATGCTCCCTGGCCCTACTTTTGTTATGGAAAGTGGGGTTGGGGTAGTCCCAACTGCTTCTGTTAACAAAGTTAGTTTGGGCTCATGTTATTCAAGAAATGTTCAGTCAAACCAATTGTGAGTAAAACGCTCTAAGTGTGTGGCACACATCTATTGAATAAGACATGTTCCCTGGCTACATGCAGCTTACATCGGGGTGAGGAAAAAACAACAGACAAGAGAGATAAATATGTAACCAAGATGGCCATGACTATAGAGAAAACCAGTAACCAATAGTGGCTGCCTAAGAATGGGGGTAGGGAGTAACATCAGCGGTAAAGGCCAGAGAGAGGTGGCGTTTCAGCTGAGACCAGAAAGCTGAGAAGGAGCTGGTGCTTCAGCAAACCTGGAGGAAGAAGGAAGAGCATTCAGACAAAGGAGACAGCAAGTGCAAAGGTCCTGGGGTGAGAAATGGCCGGGTTGGTTGTTCCTGCAGCAGAAAGGTGGTGGCCAGGGGACAGTGAGTACAGAACGAGGCAGAAAGATGCGGGTGGGCAGAGACCAGCAGGGGCCAAGCCACATGACCGTGCACTCTACGGAGGGGGCCTCACCACATGCCAACGCATTCCCTTCACAGAGTGAGAAAGCCGGCCCTCAGACCTGCGCAGTGACTGGCCTAAAGCCACACAGTCGCCAAGTGGGGAGACTTGCTTATCTAACCCTAAAGCTCCCTCTCCAAGTTATCAGACGGTACTGCTTCTTAGACTTGGAGACCGGACCTTGAGTTATGGCCCAGAATATTAGGGAGCGGTGTTTGTGTGTGTGTATGTGTGTGTGTGTGTGTGTGTGTTTAATAAGGGATTTCTTGGCATTTCTCAAACCGTATCAGTTGGCTGACGTGTTAATCCATAATCCCTTGAACACTGTGATCTTCAGTTGTCTCTGTGGAGGGCACGGTGCTCGAGGGAGGGGCTGAGGGGAGGAGACCCTGCAGGGTGGACTTCGCAACCTGCTCTCAGGCATGTTCTCGCTTGATCGGCTGTCGCGGCGCCGGAAGGGTGAAGAGGAGGGTGCAGAGTGGCGACGTTACATGTGTGGCTTTGCCAGGTCTGCTGACAGCAACGGCCCTAGTTGAACGAAGAAGACAGAGTTGAACGTATGAATGACTGGGTCCTTCAAACTACTTTTTTCATGCCCAGGTGACAAAAAGTCCCTGGAACATTTCTGTTTGTCTCTCTGACAGACCAGCTGCCACCCTCTGGCAGAAAGTGGCCGAACACTCAGCGAGCCGGGGGTGGGCAGTCTTGTTTGACCGCAGTCTTCTCTGATACTGCTTGGCCACTGTCTTTGGGGGCATAATGGGTTTGTGACTGTGTCCAGAAGGCAAGCAAGCCTTAGTGCCCAGTGCAAGTATGCTTTCAATTTGATGAGCCCAGAGGGTCTCAGCCTTCACTACTGACCTTTCAGACTGGATAACGATCTGCCTTGGGGGCCATCCTGTACATTGTGGGATATTTACCCTTTATCCTCGAGAAGCTTTAGCACCCCAACTCAAAGTGGTGACAGCCAAAAATATCTTCAGATATTGCCAAGTGTATCCTAGAGACAAAAATCCCCTCATCCGCATCTAAGAATCACTGGCTAATTCAAATAGTTCAGTTTATTGAGAGTGGAATCTCTTCTTGGTTTAACTCCAAATGAGTAAAAGTTACATTCAGATATACCAGTGCTGACATTAAAAACAGCATCTATGGCCATTCAAACACTTTGCCTTGGAAAAAATTATGGAGATATTGGAAAAATTGAATTTGTGCATATCCTGTGATACACTCTGAAAGGTGTTTTCGCTTTTCTGTCTCGCTGATGTGGTTGGGATAATTAACGCTAGCCACTCTGACAAGCAACCCCCAGATCTCAGAGGTCCAACGCAATAAACGTGTGTGTCTTGTGCACGCAATGCCTGATGCTGGTCTCCTCAGCTGGTGGAACTTCTGTACCATCTGGAGCGCTCGTATTGGCTTCCAGTCACTGAAGAAGATGTGGACACGCCCATCACTTCTGCCGTGGTCAAGTGGTGTGGACAAGTCGTCACTTCTGTTTCACTGGTCAGACCAACCGCAGAACCGAAACGGAACTAAGAAGGAAACTGGTAGGAAGAGAAGGAAACCGAATTTGGCAAACACATAAGATCAGCTCTGCCACAGTCCTGGGTATCAGATTTTTAGCTAATTGAATAGTGATCAGAGCCAGATTTGGGGTTGTTTCTCACGGCCTGGATTTCAGACAAACAATGTGGGCCACAGCACCGTCTTCCCTCCCTGCGCCTAGCTTCAGAACTGCCGAGTCCCCACTCCCGCCGTCCACCTGATTGAAGGCGGCTATGAATGGGCTCTACGAACCTGTGTTTTGCTTGCCCCAGGAAAGTATGACGGATTGGTATCTTGGACTTATCGGTCTCAAACCTGAATAGTCTTATATCTTCATTTCTGCTGACCTCCATTAGGGAAGGAGATTTAGAGTTGGTTGTCATGTCAGGCTTTCTTAAAAACAAAAACTATAGTCATATCTGCTGATTTCAGATTTTCCTTCAATTTCTGGCAAACGCTACAAGCCCTAATTGTATCAGCTCTTGGTTTCTCCATATCTCCAACCTGCCGCGTTTCCTTGACCAGTGTTCCACCCTCCACGAGTTTCTCATGAAATGCAAATCCATTAGTTTTAATCCTTTGCCTGAATCCATCAATGCTCTCCCTTTGTCCTGGGATCAAGTCCATATGTTTTATCATCTACCTAAAACATCCTTCTTTCTGACTCTCTTTGCAGCTACATCCCCAAAGCTAACATGGTCCCTGACACGTAGTCAGCATTTCAAAAATTCTGTTGAGTGAATGAATTTGTAGGACAGAGTGAGCTGTGGATGTATGTAGACATAAAATTACCAAAGGAATTAGCTCTAACTGCCCTTCCCCCTTTAAAACATAAATCAGTTTATATCAGTTCTCTGCAGTGTCAAAAACTTAAGAATAGTTTCTATTTTCATGAGAACTTGCATATCACTTAACTATTACACATGCACATACCCAGATATGTCTTTATGTATACATGCTGTATTATATGAAGGCACTTAGATAGTTGTACGTTCATTGTACAGTATATGTCCTTATATATACACGGTGTATTGTATGAAGGTACTTAGTTGTACATTCATTGTACAGTATATGTTCTTATATATGTGTGTGTATATGTGCTCAGTTGCCCAGTCCCGTCCGACTCTCTGTGACCCTACGGATTGTAGCCTGCCAGGCTCCTCTGTCCAGGCGATTTTCTAGGCAAGAATATTGGAGTGGGTTGCCAGTTCCTATACCAGAGGATCTTCCCAACCCGAGGATCAAACCTGTGTCTCTTGTATCTCCTGCACTGATAGGCAGATTCTTCACCAGGGAAGCCCCTGCATTTACATGTACACACACCTGAATATTCTTGGTATACGTATGTGTGTATCTACACATTTCCCTTCTTTTCTGATCTTCGTACTACCATGGATGGCAAGAATGCTGTAACTATAGTTTGTGTGACAGATGTGGAAACTGAAGCTTGCAAAGGAAAATTGACTTGAGCCAAGTCACACAGCCAGTGTGACTGCAAAGCTGGGTTTTAGAATTTTTCTAATTTACTTTTTTCGCCACACTGCATGGCATGTGGGTTAGTCCCCTGACCAGGTACCAGACTTATGCTCGCTGCAGTAGAAGCATGGATTCTTGGCCCCTGGGCCACCGGGGAGGTCCTGCAAAGCCAGGATTTGAAAGGAGGATTATCCAGCCTCCGAGTCTAGAGCTTTGCCTTTCTATTATACTGCTTTTCTAGAGCTACGCCGCTTCTAATTTCACGCTAACATTTATACTGTAAATAGAGTCACTGTTTCTCATAAATCAACAAATGAAATTGACATCTAGGCTAAAAAGCAAAAGACTGCAGTCTGTATCTACCGGAATGCAGTTCTGGAAGGTTTGAGATCGTCTCCTCTCAGGATAGGGCTTTGTATTTCCTTACAGGCACATACCAGAATTTGATCACTCGTTATTAAAGGTTTGGCATCAGTTTTTCCTATTTAAATGGAACAGAGCATGGCCAGTCCAGCGACTTTGCTCAAGACCTGCACTCACACTGCACTCACAGTGGGAGAAGGCATCTCTTTTCCTTCTTTGCATGATTGCCTGACCGTTCTGTCTCGCTTCCCTTTATATGGCCTGGGATTTCTCCCCCTTGCCGTTACTGGGCTAGATCACTCACTGCTGTGGGGAGCTATTCTATACATCTTGGGTTATTTAGCAGCATCCCTGGCTTCAAGGTGAGATGATCGCAAAATGTCTCCAGACATTGTCAAATGCACACCAGTCACCAGCACTGGTACATATAGTATTTAAAAGCTTTCTGATCAAACAATGGTGAGATTCATACTATGAAATAGGGGACCTCTGTATCATTAAAGAGCACTTGTTTGGCTTCCTCAAGGTGGAGGATACTGGGCTTCGGAATGTCTGGGGGCAGGGGCTGGGGGCGTCATGGCCTGGTGCTCACCCTGCCAGACCTATGTCTCTCTGGCTTTTCTTTCTCTAGTCTCCAATCTTTATGCCCTTCATGATGATCCTCTCAGAAAGAAAAGAAAAAAAGTTTTAAAAAAACATGTAGTTTCAAAATTACATGGCCCTATAGTCTGTCCAGCTAATAAAATTATGCACCACAGCTTAAATTTAGACATCGAGCTTCATCTCTTACTTAAATGTATCTGTGTGTTTTAATAGGAACATTCAGCTTTGCTTTTATTAATGCAAAAACATTAAGGCACCAGCCCTCGATCCAAAAGCCTTAAAGGGCTGTTTCTAACAGAACCTGTCATAAAATGTGCTCTCAAGCGTGTCCCCTTTAAGAGACTCCAGAATTAAATGTTCCCGTATGTGAATTTTATTTTGTACAGCACATTTGCTTTATGGCTACAATTAAGTTAGATGTGCCGATAACAATGTCTGTTTTCCATTTTAAATCGCACATTTCAGACAGTGTGCATTGTTTTATTATCTAATCCACATGCTTTTAATTGCAATTATGGTCCCTTATGAGTCCCCTGGGAGGGCATGATTGCAATTAAAAATGTAATTTAAATGTTAATTAATTACATTCATTTTCTAAACTGGGAAAATTTCATTTATTATTTTCATGTGTTGTGCACTTATCCTAAATGCATTACCTTCTAAATGTTTTTTTTTCCCTAAATTAAGTGTTGTGTTTATAAAACAGGGTGTTTAATATCCTTTAAAATTTTTGTGAGAGTATTTGTACAAATTATTACTTTAAATTAATTGATTCTGAGCTATATGCATGATATATATGTTCTATATATAATGAAAATAATTTTGTCGACTTTTCTCAGACTGAAATATGGCATCAAAATATATGTTTCCCCTGTTTACTTTCTGATGGACTTTGATATGGAGAGGAACGTCTGTACTTTTTTTATTACTATCATTATTATTTTTTTTAAACAAAGGGAGAAAGGTATTGTTACTAGAAATGATACAGACCATTAATATGAAAAGGGTTTTCCTCTAGATGAAAATTGCAATCTAAGGAAGAAATTTATAGTTAGATTAATAAGTC
>SJYF01000037.1:2581841-2596575 GCA_006410515.1 Procapra przewalskii | reverse complement strand
TCCGTCAGAAACTCCAGACTGGAAGCTCTGCAAATCTGTGTCTTTGGTAAAAGTCTGCAGGAAATTGAGAGTTCGAGGGCCTCTGTCAAGTGGTCGGCTCTAGAAAGAAAGCCCAGTCTGTGTGCTCGAGCCCTTCTCACTTTTTCTGGGCAGCTCTCGGCTTCCATCCTTGCCCCCTGTGCTGTTTGAGGGGCAAGACGTCAAATCAAGGTCGCCGGGATATTGAAGACGGTTTCTTTCCACCTGCTTGCAGGCACTCATCCCACTACTCTCGTCACTGTCGCCCGCCTTTGCTCAGAGTCCTTTATCCCATTTCCAAGTCATTCTGTGTCTGCCGCCCACCAGGTGGGGAGGGAGGTGGCGGCTCATTGGCGTCTTTCCTCATCAGTCACTTCGGGGTGGGTCACTTCTTTGCAATCTAAACATGAAAGCCTGCCCCTCAGGCGCGGAGTGTGGGCGGGGGCACGAGGGTTTTAAAGCACCATTTTGGGGCCAGACCTGCAGAAACCCCTGGGGCGTCAGCTCCCTCTTTACACCTTTGCCATTTTTCACCGAGCCTGTAGTTCCAGGGCCTCCTGCCTCTGTGTGTGTGTGTGTGTGTGTCTCTCCAGGGCCTCCTGCCTGTGTGTGTGTGTGTGTGTGTGTGTGTGTGTGTGTGTGTACCTGTGTACCTAACCAATTTCCTTGGTCTGAGCCTCCTGCCTGTGTGTGTGTGTGTGTCTCTCTCCAGGGCCTCCTGCCTCTGTGTGTGTGTGTGGGGGGGTACCTGTGTACCTAACCAATTTCCTTGGTCTGAGCCTCCTGCCTCTGTGTGTGTGTGTGTGTGTGTGTGTGTGTGTGTGTGTGTGTGTGTCTCCAGGGCCTCCTGCCTGTGTGTGTGTGTGTGTGGGTACCTGTGTACCTAACCAATTTCCTTGGTCTGAGCCTCCTGCCTCTGTGTGTGTGTGTGTGTGTGAGTGTAACCAATGTCCTTGGCCTGAGCCTCTTGGAATCCAATACAGCACAGATACAGGATGGTGATGACAATCTGACACTCCCCACACGACTGGGGGCTACACAGTGCCCGCTGGATGAAAAACTGTTCCACCCAAATGACTGTCATCGGCCTCCAGTTCCCACGCAGCACCAGGCAGCGTCGCAGCATTATGAGAACTCCTGTTCCCTCTGTTGACACTTCCAGGATGGCTCTTAGCTCAGAGCAGGCATCGATTGCATATAGGGTAGGACCCCCATGTCATTTGTCATTTCTGATATAATATCATGTTATCGTTTAAAGCCGTAATGGGAGAGGTGTCTGTGCTTAAAGCAAGCCCGTGTCTCAGGCTTTGATAAATGGTTCGATGAGCTTTGTTTCTGCAGTGGTGAGTAGCTGGCTGGCTATTTGCTTTACCTTTTATCCAAGAATAACTGTGTGATGGCTTCTGGGAGCGAGCAGTATCGTTTTGTCAGATGTGGTTCATGGCGAGCCGGGTGGTCCTAGCGAAACAGCTGTGGGATTTTAGCACCCGACAGGATGTTAGCGGAGGGCCTGTGTAAATCTGAAACAACTCAAGCTCCACATGGCTGCTTTCGGTTGAAAAGTTCTCAGCGCTGCTGGATTTTTTTTTTTTTTTAAGGTGAGAGGACAGGAAATACTGATGGGAAGGGGGCGGAAATGTGCTTTAGATAGTAATAATTTTATTCAGGCAGAGCCTTTCTGAGAAGGAGCGCTTTGAAGGGAAAGGTGGAGCCATAAGTAAGGAAAACATGAACCCAGTAATGAGTGACTGCCCTCAGCCCAGGCCAGCAGTGCGATCCGCTTCCCGGCGGGGTGGCTCGCAGCTCCAGCTGCCCTCGGATAAGCGACCCACCTTCTGGTGGCATGACTCTCTTCATACATCATTGGAACCTTCGAAAACGTGGCCTGAAGCAGGTCTGGAGGGCTCTCTGTGCCAGCACCTGAGGATATTCGGGGTTGCAACCGGGGTACTTAATCCATCAGAGCAGGCAGTTTGTCAGAACAAATAGCAATGGTTTTGTGCCCACAGTTCCCTTCTCAAAATTCATGAAAACCCAAATGCTTGCACAATTTCCATGCAGCCTGGCATGGCGGCAATGGCTGTCATTTCTCTCTGCCTTCTTTAAGGGGGAGAAGGGCCGGTCATGGGTCGTTACATAAACGTACAACAGGCGCATTCCCCCAGCTCTAAATCTGGAAGGAGGTTTGGAGAAGTACCTGACATGAATTTTTGCTCCTACTAGCGGGACCATCCACCCATCCTTGGCTTTCAGAAAGGTTCTCTAAGTTTTCAATGTTCAGTGTGAAATGTACACTCAACCAGGGATACAAGGCTGACATGCTAAGGAACTGTGTTTTTGAGAGTCTGCCCGTAACTTTGCTATCCTCAGTTCAGTTCAGTCGCACAGTCGTGTCCGACTCTTTGCAACCCCATGAACCACAGTACACCAGGCCTCCCTGTCCATCACCAACTCCAGGAGTTCACTCAGACTCACATCCATTGAGTCAGTGATACCATCCAGCCATCTCATCCTCTGTCTTCCCCTTTTCCTCCTGCCCCCAATCCCTCCCAGCATCAGAGTCTTTTCCAATGAGTCAACTTTTCACATGAGGTGGCCAAAGTACTGGAGTTTCAGCTTTAGCATCATTCCCTCCAAAGAACAACCAGGACTGATCTCCTTTAGAATGTACTGGTTGGATCTCTTTGCAGTCCAAGGGACTCTCAAGAGTCTTCTCCAACACCACACTTCAAAAGCATCAGTTCTTCGGCGCTCAGCTTTCTTCAGAGTCCAACTCTCACATCCATACATGACCACTGGGAAAATCATAGCCTTGACTAGATGGACCTTTGTTGGCAAAGTAATGTCTCTGCTATTGAATATGCTATCTAGGTTGGTCATAACTTTTCTTCCAAGGAGTAAGCATCTTTTAATTGCATGGCTGCAATCACCATCTGCATTGATTTTGGAGCCCCCCAAAAACAAAGTCTGACACTGTTTCCACTGTTTCCCCATCTATTTCCCATGACGTGATGGGACAAGATGCCATGATCTTTGTTTTCTGAATGTTGAGCTTTAAGCCAACTTTTCCACTCTCCTCTTTTACTTTCATCAAGAGGCTTTTGAATTCCTCTTCACTTTCTGCCATAACAGTGGTTTCATCTACATATCTGAGGTTATTGATATTTCTTCCAGCAATCTTGATTCCAGCTTGTGCTTCTTCCAGCCCAGCATTTCTCATGATGTACTCTGCATAGAAGTTAAATAAGCAGGGTGACAATATACAGCCTTGACGTACTCCTTTTCCTATTTGGAACCAGTCTGTTGTTCCATGTCCAATTTGAACTGTTGCTTCCTGACCTGCATATAGGTTTCTCAAGAGGCAGGTCAGGTGGTCTGGTATTCCCATCTCTTTCAGAATTTTCCACAGTTTATTGTGATCCATACAATCAAAGGCTTTGGCATCGTCAATAAAGCAGAAATAGATGTTTTTCTGGAACTCTTTTGCTTTTGCTATCCTGGGAACAGCAAAGTTTTTTCCTGGTGAGTCCATACTTTCTCAACAGCATTATTTTTAATTAATAAAGTATACTTGCTAGGCAAGAGAGAAGGTTTGCAGAATCAACAATGACTATAAGGCAAAAAATGGGCTTCCCAGGTGACGCAGTGATAAAGACTCTGCCTGCCAATGCAGGAGATGCAAGAGACACGAATTTAATCTCTGGGTCAGGAAGATCCCCTGTAGAAGGAAATGGCAACCCACTCCAGTATTCTTGCCTGGAAAATCCCATGGACAGAGGAGCCTGGTGGGCTACAGTCCGTGGGGTTGCAGAGACTCAGACACGACTGAGCATGCACGTATGTATGCATGAGGCAAAAAAAAAAAAAAAAGTCTACAAGCGTCGTTAGGATCTGGTGCCAATGAACAGAAGAAATAGGGTCAAATATGTATATAATTAGATACATGTTTCTAGATTTATCATATACACACTTAATATGCAAATACATATTCATATTCTTGTAAATGCAGTAGCTGTCTGTATTGGTTACCTAACCTGATCAGTACCATGTCTTATACTTGTATTAGTATTTTAAAATTATATGCCTACTGTATGTGAGGCATTTATGTACCTTGGTGCACTTTATCCTCAGAGTATCTTTTAAGGAAATGGGATTATCCCCATTTTTCAGATGCAGAGGATAAGCTTAGAAAGTGCTGCCATCATTTGCCCAAAAGCAGGTTCTCAGCTCAGGCAATTTTTAATAGGTCACACAAGGATTTGCATGTCATTTACTGTGCAAGCTGGGAATTTTGATGAGACGTGTGAAGATAAAGAAAGAATTCATTCTCAGATATTATAAAATCAAGGACCAGCAGAGTTCCAGACAAAAATATTTCCATCTCTTTTTATGAGATTCCCAGAGTTAAGATAGTTGAACCTAAGGTTCTTGTTATATTAAACCCAGCAAACTTAAACGGCTGCAGAAACAAGGCTCGTATTACCAGATCACTTGATTTTTCCTTTGTTTTCCAGAGAAAACTGTATGAACTTTTTGAAGTTTTTCCATGTCTTTATGACTTGTGTCTGTGTGTGTGCTAAGTCACTTCAGTCGTTTCCGACTCTGTGTGACTCCTCCATCCATGGGATTCTCCAGGCAAGTATTTTGGGTTGCCATTGCTGCTGCTGCTAAGTCATGTCAGTCATGTCCGACTCTGTGCGACCCCATAGACGGCAGCTCACCAGGCTCCTCTGTCCCTGGGATTCTCCAGGCAAGAGCACTGGAGTGGGTTGCCGCTGCCTTCTACAGGGGATCTTCCTGACACGCAGAATGAACCTGTGTCTCCTGCGGCTCCTGCATTGCAGGCGGGTTCTTTGCTGCTGAGCCACCCGGGAAGCCCATGATTTGTAAATAATGCCAACTAATTCACCTCTTTTCAAAATACTAGCAGTTTAAGCAAAACACATTTGTGGGCACATATCCCCTGGAGGAGGGCATGGCAGCCCACTCCAGTCTTCTTGCCTGGAGAATCCGCATGGACAGAGGAGCCTGGTGGGCTGCAGTCCTTGGGGGTGGACACTGCTGAGCACACAGCCCATGGTCTCGGTGACCCACTGACTCCTGTCGACTCATCCTGCCGGCCTTGCTGCAGTTCTGGGGCTTGGGGCTGGGGCGGGGGTGGCTCATAGAATATGCCTCACTGTGCGTTCTGTCCTAAAACGACCGTGGGCAGTTCCTCCCTGAAATGGACAGGCTTCAGGCTGTGCCGGGAAGGGCATCGCCTACCCCTGCCCCGTGAGTCGGGAGCACCCCCTGGCCCAGGCTGGACTGGATCGCTGCTCTGCTTCCTTCTGCTTGAAAGCTCTAGGGCTGTTTTGTTTCTTAGAGACTCCAGGGTGACAGGACCGGCACGCGTGTCCCGGCACAGCAGTCCCCGGGAGCAGGCCGTGCTGAACCCTACGGAACTCGAGGCGACCCAGCCTCCCCCATTCTTGGTGTGGTCTCCCCAGCCGTTTCTCACACGCATTTCTCTTTCGCTCCTTTGGGTTTCTTCCTTTCTCTCCTTCAAAGATCTCCCTCAAACTCGATTCCTCCTTTGAGTCTTGACACTGTCATTTTCCCTGCCTGGAATGACCTTCCATCCTGTCTTTCTTTGACTGATTCCTTCTTACAAATCCTGTCTCAGCTCAGATGTCACCTTCTCAGAGTGACCCTCCTTGACCCCTGACCTACAGGGACGTGCCCCCAGCCCCCACCAGTCACTATCCTGTACTCCAGCCTCCTTCGTTGTCTGCATATCCGTTGTCAGCCTCCCAGGGTATCTTATTTATTTCTTCCTTTATGTATTTATAGAAGCTGCCGGTATAGTGATTAAAAGGGGTAGATTCTCCAGCCAAATAACCTTGATTCAGATCCCAGGTCTGCTTCGCTTCACTCTGTGACAGTGGGCAGGTCACTTCTCCTCTCCATGCCTCAGTTTCCTCATCTGCAAAATGCAGAAATTGGAACTAGTAATCATTATAGAGGACTTCCCTGGCAGCTCAAACGGTGAAGGATCTGCCTGCAACGCAGGAGACCCACGGCCGATCCTTGGGTCGGGAAGATAATAACAATAGTACCTTACGGGGGTGTCACAAGAATTAAATATATTGCGGTTGGTAAACCATTTAGGACAGATATTTACGAAATGTTTGGAATAAGGGCTGGAACACAGTAAGCATTGTATCTGGGCCAGTAGGGGCTACTGGGCCTTCCTGATGGCTCAGTGGGGTTTGAATCACTTGCAATGCTGAAGAGACAGGAGACGTGGGTTCGGTCTCTGGGTCGGGAAGATCCCCGGAGGAGAGCATGGCAACCCACTCCAGTATTCTTGCCTGAAAAATCCCATGGACGGGGCGCCCAGTGGGCTACACTCCAAAGGGTTGCAAAGAGTTAGACGCAACCGAGCGAGTAAGCACACAGTGGCCATCATTACTGGTTTCACCATCGTCACATCACCATCTCCTGCGCCTAGAGAGTAATTCCCTCATGAGGATGGATGCCAGGTCTCTTCTTAATCTCTGCATTCTTCTTGCACAGCGCAGAGAAACTACTCAGGAAATATTTATAGAACAAGTGAACGCTGGAAAGGCAAGTCTGAAGAGCGAGTACAGTAGAACACCCTTGTCGTTGCGTGGTTAATTTCTTAAACGTCTCTCTCTTTCTTTGTGCATCCCTATCTCTGTATGTCTTTCTGTATAGGTCTTTCTCTCTCTCTCTTTCATTAAATTAAAATAAGGATGAGGATAAAGTTCCAGGAAAGCAGGGAAAATGGTTCACGAGGTTGCCCAGTCAGGGGCTTCCTCGCGAGCTGATATCTGAATAATAATGCCCCACTTGAACCAGCGGCCCCCCATTAATGACTTTCACCAACAGGGTTCAAACACGAGGAAGTGGCGGCGGCAGCAGCAGGACCACTTTAGTCATACTAATGATGCGGGGTGACGCTGCCTGGCGCTCCGGGGCAGAGCGGAGAGTGGAGAAGAAAGCCCCCACTCGGCGAGCCGGGTGCCGCTTTCAACAAAGGAATCCTGCCATTCCAAACTGTCGAGACCTTTAAAAGTAAAAGATGTGCTGTATTTCCAGCACTATTCAGTATTCATGAGGCTTCGCAGCTTGTTGTAAGGCAAGATGAAAACAATGCTCGGTAGATTTTCATAAGTGACATGTAACTGTAAGATTGATAGATGATGCCGTTTGAATGTATGTGAAGTTCAAAACCAACATAAAAGCTGCAAGCCACCTGAACGCTGCATCTGAAGCCCACATTTCTCCCAGTGATGAACCCTGGCTTCTCCCCAACAGCCATCCTGCATCAGTAAAACAAAGAGTGGGTACCATCTTAAGTAAGGGTGAATGGCTCCTGAACCCCCACGAGGACGAAGTGTTGGTATGTTTTCGTTGATGTAACAGGGGTCCTTGTGTACACTTTCCTCTTCAAATCAATATGATGGAGCATGAATGGTTAAGTATCTCTGCCCTGCTAATCGATGGCAAAGATGGTGGCTCATGCTCCTCGTGGTTCGGGGAGCACCGTGGCTGGGCGCACACCAGGCGTTCCCTAGAAAACCCCTGCTGTGTAAGCTCAGAGCTCACTGGCCGCTGTGGATTTGTTCCGTATTATACACACACACCTGCACGCATACACACACATGTATGGTTATACAGTGCATGTGAAATATTACATATCGTGTATGTATAATGTATATATGTATTATTCCATCTGTCTGTCCTAAGTTGCTTCAGTCGTGTCCAATTCTTCAGGACCCCATGGACTGGAGCCCACCAGGCTCCTCTGTCCATAGGATTCTCCAGGCAAGAATACTGGTGTATTCTTGGGCTGCCATTTCCTTCTCCAGGGGATCTTCCTGGCCCAGGGATCAACCTGAGGCTCTTACGTCTCCTTCACTGGCAGGTGGGTTCTTTACCGCTAGCGCCACCTGGGAAGCCCCAGTGTGCATTAAAAGATGCAGCTAATTAGCCATGTACATGGCCTCTAACTGTGTAATATGTAGCAAGTACAGAGTCTTAAGAATTGCCATGGTCAGCCTCAATCAAGCAACATTTGCGTCTATACCTGTCCGGTAAATGACCCTTAATGGAATGTCATAAACCATGCATCTTCATTTTTGAACCCTTCTTTCCTTTGTCTTATCACTCGTTGCTAACATTGATTGAACATCAGGACCTGCCGAGGTCTGAACAGGAAGTATGTACAGAGGCTCGCCATGGACACAGAGATGACAGAGGCTAGAGAGAAACATACACACATGCCAGCAGGCATGCTTACACGCGCAACTGTTTCTACATTGACGAGGCTTCGCTTTTGTCCGTTTTTTTCTTCCCTTCTCATTTCAGAGGACGGGACTTGGGCTTCTGTTTTTGTTTTGCTTAGTTCCAGTCTGGTTAACTCAAAATGGATAAGATTTGAAAAGCAAACTTTAAAATGTCACAGTATCAGCAGTGATTTTGTGAGGTCTTTCTGTGGATAAGCCAATGCTTAAGCAGCTTTATGCGCAAAACAACCCTAAAAGTCAATATTGTTATTAGACCAGTTTTAAGAAGGGGGGAACTAAGCTCAGAGTGGCTGATCAACTCACTGAAAGTCACACAGCTCAGAAGCAGCAAAAGGTTGCTTTTCACTGTCTCTGTCGGACAGATATGACCCAGAAGCAAATGTCAGAGCAGCATCATGGACCATTTAAGGACTGATGCTGTTCCAACCCTTCCCTGGTTGGAGAACGTGATTTGTGTATGTCAGACAAGAAAGCGTCCCAAGGGCAGGGACCTTGTCCTTTGTGCATTATATTGTCTGCTCTGCTGAGAGGTCTGGCGCGGAGCTGCAACTGGGTGAGTGCCACTGAGGACAAGGGAGAAAGGCATTAGGAGGGGAATTCCCAGTGGGCTTTGGGAGCTGGGACATCAATGAGGTCTTTCCACTTTTAAGGTAAACAGAATCAGAGGCAAGTTGCAGACTGAAAAAATGAGACAGCCGTTTTATGAGGTGGAACAGGCCCGACTGTCAAGACCAGGAGCCCTGCTCTGTAGAGGGTCCTGGTGGAGAGGAGAAGACGGAGTGTCGGTGGTGACGGGACTCATCTGGAGGCACCCAGCTCCGTGCCGACAAAGCTCAGATGGGAAGAAAGTCTGGGGTCTTTTCCCACAACTGAAGCTTGAAAGCTTTCTGAATTTCAGAGCTGGTAATTTTTTCCCAGTCTTCCAATAATTTTGGCTGGATTCTGCTGAGAAGGACGATTGTTCTCAGAGTTGGAAGAAAGACTCCTAAGGCTGAGATACGGTCTAAACCATCGATGCTATGGTGCCACCATAAAGTTCAGAGTAGGAATCTCCTTGAATCTGAGCCTGCAGGCAGAGACGCTGGGCCAGGTGGCAGACGATGATGAGGGCATGCAGACCCCACCTGTGTGCTCTGCGTGTCCACAGGATCATGCAAAACTGCACACCAGAGTAAGGAATCACATGGTCTGTACGGAATCATGAAGAACATTCTTCCTCGGGGCCAAGGGTTTTTAAAATAGTTTTTAAAAGATACTTTACCTGATTCTCATAGTTGAGCAAAGAACCTCCTATCAACTCCCAGAGATTTAGAGAGAAATGAGAACGCATTCCGATCTCCTCCTTCCTGCTTTCGCTGTCTTATCTGCTTCTCCTGGGCTCACAGGTGCCCCCGACACAGCGCCGTTCACAGTACTGCTGTGCACCCCGTCCAGGCATCAATGCCTTGTGCACGTCCTTACCCTTCAGCACACCCCCTTTTCTAACACTTGTCATACTCGTTATTGTCTTCTGTCTCCGCATGACACTAGAATCTAGTTGAGTTGGACCAGATCTGCCTCGTTCACCACCGTATTCCCCACAATCTAACCAACAACGAAGCGTACCTAAAGCATGCTTGCGTTAAATAAATATTTTTAGTGGATAAATTAATATAGGCACCTGCCCTTTCTTTCCCAGTGCTCATGACTTTGGAATATTCTAGAACCTCATGGGTGCACTTGTTGAAGGATTGAGGAAGCGCATCCCATGTTTCTTGGTGCCCCCACTGCAGGAAAGCAGGTCTCTTCCTCAGTTAAAAGAAAACTCATGCTGAATCGAGTAAAAGGAAGGCCCGCCTTCCTCTGTGACCCTGAAGAAGGGGGCTTGGGATCTCTTGTGAAAAGAAGGGAAAGGGCAACACAGGTGAGCTGGCGGGCCGCTCCCCTGCCTCCCGCTCAGGGCCCTGACTTCAGAACACAAGTTCTGTTTCTTGACCCACTTGTGCCTTCTGGCCACCACTGATGACTCACTGATCCGATCTGGGTGTTTTCTAGAAACACAGTCGGTTGCTGTGTATTCAGTCGGCGTCCCCACGGTATTCTCCTCTTCTGGTGACCGTCTTCCAGAAGCACAGTGGCAGGGTTCTCAACCAGGTGCCGTTAACTCTCCTATTCCGTTTCCTTCCTGGGATGTTTGTTTTGCTTTCTGGGGAGCTTGGTGTCATTCCCATCGAAAGCCAGTGGCAGTGACCTTCTTGAAAGAGGCCCGCACCCTGATTCGTAATCTCAGAGAGCAGCCTCCCAAGAGGTAACTCTCCCCACCGAGGTGAATACCTCGAGTTGGCTTTTTTTAATTAAGGCTCCGCATTGTAACTAGTCAATGTACATTATTGGGAGAGTGAATGTCAATGCCACTGCTTTTTCTTTCTCTCCTTTATCTTTGTCAGTGATTCAAAGACATGATTTATGGTTAGTCTCCGAGTTTCAGCATCATCCATCAAGTCCTGGTCTCACTACAGGGCTCCACGCTGTAAATCATGCCGAAGGGCTGTCACTCACTCTCCTTAACCCTTTGGAGGCGTGCTTCAGGGTCACTCTGCAAGAAGGAAACTTTGTGAGATCACAGTTGAGGGGGCTCCACCTGGGCAATAGATGGGGGTGTGTGGAGCCACTGGTGTTAATTGTTTGGCCTGAGATGGTAATTATTAAGACCTGGGTAAAACCTGGCCCGGGGCAGTGGAGACATACGCAGCGACTTGAGAGCCGCGCTGATTCCTGGACCCGCTCTTGTCCCTCCTGCAACGTCTCTTATGGATGTAAAGTGCTGAGCTTCCCTTTGGAATCAATCACAGGCTAGTTCTGATTGTGACCTTGCAAAGATTATAGAATGAGTGCAAAGCCCCATTAGCAGCTGCTGTTTCAGGCTTTGTAAATTAGCAGCCCTCTCCTCCTCCTCCTCCTCTTTTCCAGGCTCTGTGGCTCCCTAGCTCTCTGTCCCTTTCTCACTCTTGGGAAAGTGGGGGGCGATGGTGAAGGGTGAGGTGGAAGACAGGAATTTGTAGACAGTGAAGCAGGACTTTCTGTTGAATCAGATAACCCCTTCCTGCCCGTCCCTGGCAATGACCACGTTCAGTCCCCCAAGCCTTTGACACATGGAACACTGGATATGGGCAAGAATCCAAATAAGGGGCACAGAACAAATAGGGGTGCTGCCCTGTTGGAAGCCTGCAGCTAGAGATCGAGGGTCATTAATGAAAAATATATGTTTGGGATCCATTCGTTCAGAGCTCGCAGCCAGTTGATAGCAATTTTATTCCTGAATTATGCATCGCTCTGTTTTGCCTGGGTAAGCTGATGAAAACAACAAATAAATTGGCAAAAGATATATAGGTAAATAAAGTGAAAGGCTGTAAAATATGAACATTCGTTATCCAAACAGTGCTATCCTCCTCCCTTCTAATATACATCCTTCCTTAGAGGATGTTTGAGGGGCTCAGGGCCTGGATATGTTCAAACACGGAGCACTAAATATGCTCATCGTCTTCATTTTGGCAAAGACTTGGCCTTGTTGAACCCAAAGGGTTAATGCCCCTCAGTTCACTGGGGTGGTGGTCCTCAGGAGCCCCTTCTCTACCGCCGGTCTCACTTTCCAGCATACAAAATGGCTAGTCTTATTATTTTATCTTTCTTGGAAAGAGCACAAGGATCTTTTCAAACTTTAAATGACCCAGAAGCTATTAATCCTCCTAACAGCCTTGGAAGGCAGGTAAACCCTTGCCGAACCAGTATTTCACTGAGAAAGCCTTCTCCTCCTGCCCACCTCCCTGCTCAGATATCAGATTTATGTGGTATACACAGTGTCTGCAGACCTAACTACAGGTGACTTAGAAACGGGGTGGCTGCAGATTAATGTGCCCATTCACAATGATGTATTTTATTTTTTTGTGCTGAGAGAGGCCGGACGGCCTGCTGGTAAGGCATAACGAGGAGGCCGATCTCGTCTCCTGCTTCAGCCGATTACAGAAAGGACTTCTGTGGGGCCTCCGTCTGTTGTGAAGTCAGCTTCTGCTCTTCGAACCCCGTCACTAGCGCGTCTTCTGTTTCTGCCACGTGGATTTTGTTACGCCTCTGATCCAAAGAATTTTCCAGGCACCAACCATGGGGCAGAGCATTGTTCTGCTCCTGGGATTATCAGACAACGTGAAGAAAATCCCTTCCCCTCTCAGCAAGCGAGGGGATCCTCCTTTCTTTGTGATGCCTGTCCCTGGGATCATGATCAGTTCCTCCAGCTCTTATTAAGACCCAGAGACAGCGGCCCAGCGGCAGGGAGAATTTGCGGCTAAAATACGCTTTCCACAGATTTGAATATGCCACCTAGTGAAGCTCTTAATTAGAAGGCCACCTCGGCTATAAGGCGGGAGGACTAGTGACGGTCAGCTCACCTTGACCTCTGGTTTGAAGGAACCCTGAATTATATGTAAGATTTTAGAAGGGGAAACACACACACACACACAGTTAAAATGAAAGAGTTTGGCTAGTTCTGCCTGAACATAGCCCGTCTGCATGATGCCTGCTTTCAAGATGCCTGGCTTTGAGGTGCTCAGAATGCCAAGTGCCCCGCCTTAAGAGACAGACAAACCGAAAGGCAACCCCCTGTCCTCCGATTAACTCCAGACTATTCAACTGAGCTTTGCTGAACCGGGTTTGGTGGTACATCCTTGCTAGATGGTAGCGGCAAATTTAAATAAATCGTCTAAATTCATAGGCAGCAGCCCACTGGCGGGAGGCCAGAAACAGACAGCTCAGCTCCTGCTTTCCCATGTCCTGTGTCCCCGGGGCTTTCTTCACACAGAGAATTCCGAGCTGTGTATGTTTAAACCCGGGAGTTACATTGCTTCCTACCACCTTCTCCCTCTGAATCCGTATTTTTTCCCTCCCCTCAGCCCCACCCCCGTTTTCACTTCTGTTTTGTCAAATAACAGTGTGACTTTGTCTTTGACATTAAACAGTTGTATATACTTTTAGCAGAGTTTGTTTATTCCATCTGTATTTCCAATCAGTGCGGAAGGTTTACCAAAGCGGTTCATTACTGATTTATTTATGATGTATTTAGATAGCAAATATGGAACTGTCAGCAGTTGCTGGCTAAACAGTGTTGACAGACATTAATAACATATGGTATAGCAATAGAATATGATCTTTAATTTAAAAAAAAATTTTTTTTGATCCTCAACATGCCTTTTGGGGTTTTGCGTTTCTTAGATAGTTGGGTGCAGTGGAGGAGTCTTTTAAAGAAAGCTATGTTTTCTTTTTATTTGTAACCTTTGGGGTTTCCTGGTGGTGACATTAACATCTTCTGTGTCTGTTTAGCTGTTCAATTTAATGGAAGACAAATCCTCCCAAAGGTTTAATTTACTCTTGCAAAACTGAAATCACTATATTCACACCGTGGGAAATGGCCCTAATCTTCCCAACCTTCAGTCGCCATCAAGCATATAATTTATTTCTCCCCCTTCAATACATTCCTCATTAGAAAACAAAGTTTTTGATATTTAAATGTTACCGAGCTCAGATGGAGGAGTCTCGTCTCCGGTTTCTGCAAAATGCTTTTGCAGGCATGGCTGCTCCTCGACAGCCACTCATTTCCCTGGGGTCAGGGCAGACACGTGGGTTTCTGACCTTTGATTGGCTGTTCCTTTAAGCACACATGATCCTCTCCAGCAGCACGGGGAGAAATTGCTTGACTGGGCTCAGAGGCAAAGCAACTGGTGTATCAGGGTTACAGCAGAAGCTAGCCCATCTTCGTGGAGGCAGGTAAGCTCACTTTAGCTAGGCTGTGATCCAACAGGCATCACAGTGTCTCTCTGGCCAAAAATTGTTCCATGGTCCTGCAAAACCATCCCACTTTCCAGCGTGGAATTCTCTCTCTTGAAAAATGGACACAGTAGGTCACAAGAGAAAGCAAGGAAATCAAACCAATCAATCCTAAAGAACATCAACTCTGAATATTCACTGGGAGGAAGGATGCTAAGCTGAAGCTCCGTTACTTTGGCCACCTGATGCGAAGAGCTGACTCACTAGAAAAGACCCTGACGCTGGGAAAGAGTGAAGGCAGGAGGAGAAAGGGACGACAGAGGATGAGATGGTTGGATGGCGTCACCAACTCAATGGACATGAGTTTGAGTGAACTCTGGTCAGGGAAGCCTGGCTTGCTGTAGTTCCTGGGGTCGCAAAGAGTGGGACACGACTGAGCGACTGAACAAGAAGGCAAAACCAAAGTCCTCGGCAGTGGCCAGTGCCAGCGAGGACCCCCTTTGAGAAACACACCAGTATGGTCTATAAGTGCAGGGCTCTGGCATTCCTGTGAAGCCCAGCAAGTGTCTGTGGACCCTGTTAAGAAACAAGCTATGACTGAGTTCATT
>SJYF01000037.1:2508503-2533715 GCA_006410515.1 Procapra przewalskii | reverse complement strand
AAAAAGATCAACTACGTCTTATCTCCCAGCATCTGGGCCATTTCCAGGAAGAGCTTCATCCAACTGCCCAGCGGGGTTTGGCCTCAGATCAGACTCTCTGTTTTATATAAGTTGCCTCCTGTAAAAGCTAACCTAGTCAATTAAGAACCGAAATAGGTCAGGATTTATTTGACAGAGTTACCGGAGTTATTTAGAAATGCTAATCCTTTTCATCATTAACTTGTTTGTTTGTTTCTTGTACTATAAAAATGCTCAATCTGATAAGGGGATTCAAGTGAACCCAGAAGGAATGGATCGAGAATAATGCTAGGGGTCTGATGGACTGTTGCTTTGTGTTTTTTTGTTTCGTTGTTTTGTTTTCAGTCACCACTTGAAAGAGTAAACACTAAAAACCCTGAGAAAGCCAGCTTCCAAACGTGGCTCTCCATGATGACGCCTTTGCTCTTGTGGCGCTAGTGAGGGGAAGCGCCCCTAGCGCTTCCGTTATCAGGTGTCCTGAGCACCCTTCCGTTGTCTCGGCTCTCACGGTCGGCTTTAAGGCTGGTCCTGTTCATCTCTCCAATTTACAGAAGAGAGAGGAGACCCACAGCTGCAGATGACAGTGTATGCTGTGGCTGAGGCGGGACGTGAACCCGGGCAGGCTCGCCCCAGACGTCTGTGCTCTTCAGCCCTGTGTTATGACAGCTGGGAGGGTACCGTCCGCGCTTTCTTCTCCCGTTCTCCCCAGCGTTCACCCTCCCCAGAGTGTTCTCCACAGAGCCCCTTGCTTCACTGCCAACCCTGACCTTACGGCACTTCGTGACTATTGACATCTGGGACTAAATGTTTCTTTGCTGTGAGGGGCTGTCCTGTGGGGTGGGCGGTGGCGGGGTGGTTTAGCAGCATCCCTGGCCTCTCCACCCTCTTACCTCCAGCTGTAACAACCAAAGATGTCTCCAGACCTTGTCTGAAGGCACAGGTGTCCCCTGTTAAGAACCCTTGGGTTACAGTGTGATGGTGACCCAGCTGGCTCTTAGGGCCACATGCTTTTCTATTTTTGCCATCGTTCAGTTGCTAAGCTGTGTCCAGCTCTTTGCAACCCCATGGACTATAGCCCACCAGGCTTCCCTGTCCTTTGCTAACTCCTGAAGTTTGCTCAGATTTGTGTCCGTTGAGTCGGTGATGCCATCTAGCCCTCTCATCCTCTGCTTCCCCCTTCTCCTCCTGCCTTCCATCTTTCCCAGCATCAGAGTCTTTTCCAGTGAGTCGGCTCTTCTCATCGGGTGGCCAAAGTATCAGAGCTTCAGCTGAAGTTTCTTCTATAGAAACGAGCTAATAAACTCATTCACCTTGAAGTGCAATGGTGAGATAAAAGAATGTCTATATTTGCAACGTAAGGCAGTGTGGAAGCCCTGCTCCACACCCAGGAATGAGAGAAATGGGAGGCAATTCTAAACGCTGCGGTCCCCCTAGGCAGGCTGACCACAGTGGCCATACTGGCCATACTGGGGAGACTCCACCAAGAAAGAGAAGAGTCGGAAGGGCCCGTATCTGAGCCATTAATCACAGAATTGAAGAACACTGGGGCCAGAAACGCCTTGACTTAATCACTGCTCGTAGACATGAAATGTCTTTCCACCTTGGACTCCTGCGATTCTAGAGATAGCAAAGACTTTTCACCAGAGAAGCAAAGGCCAGATCGCTCGCTGACATTGCCAATTTAGCTTCTCTGAAGGGACAGTGAGCCTTCTTCTCTCTTTCTTAACGGGAAGTGGTCACAGCCATGAACTTAGCAAAAGAAGCAGGTTAAAATTTGTCCGTTCTTGGCTAATGCAGTTAGACGTTTTCGAGAAAAGGCAATGAGAAGTGGTCATTATCCATTATCTGCATGAAATATTTCAGAGAAAGGAACAGCATTTGCCAAAAAAAAGAAAAGATGTTTGACTTGAAGCCAGGCAAGAGGGAAACAGGATCACCTTCTAGCTCCGTGGGAAGGCTGCGCTAATGGTGTTATTTCAAGTGAAATGGGAACGCACATCTGAAAAAATACAGATGGCGCATCGGCTTCATATAGTTTCTGAAGGTCGTTCTGGACAGTGATTTACTGCCCCTTTTCTTGGCAATAAAGCCACAAAACCCCTCCAAGCTTTCCAGTCTTGGAAAAAACTGTATACATGTTGCTGCTGCCACTGAGTCCCTCAGCCGCGTCCGACTCTGCAACCCCGTGGACTGCAGCCCACCAGGCTCCTCTGTCCACAGGATTTCCCAGGCAAGAACACTAGAGTGGGTTTCCATTTCCCACTCCAGAGGATCTTCCTGACCCAGGGATCAAACCCACATCTCCTGCGATCTCCTGCGTGGCAGGCAGATTCTTTACCGCTGAGCCACCAGGGATACCCGTTTATATAGCCCCATGTGGGGGGAAATGTATAGAGAATCAGTATGTACATTTGGCTGAAAACACTTGATATCACTTGAAAAGTCGAAAAGCCTAAAACCCTTAATTTGAAAGGAAAGTCTCAGTCCTGTTGTGTAGTTTCTTTGTCTCTATTTTATTTCCCTTTACTTTATCCCCTGCTCCTGATTTATGCTCTCTTGTTGTGGGGATAATATAGGGATAATGATTTCTAAGCTGAAACGATCAGAAATCTTATGAAGTGGCCCCCTTCTCACCCTTCTCCATGAATATTTTCTCACTCTGCTTTTTAAAATTGTCACCAGGACATTTCCCAATAATAACACATGCCAAACTGAAATTCCAGGCAGCTGGATGTAAAGCATTTTCTTAGGAGACCTTCTGCTTTGAGCATCAGTCATCTCTCTCATTGCAAAGCCCAAGGCCTCCAACAAAGACCTTTTTGCTCAAATGGTGGGTTGCTTTATTTCTTGAAGATTGCAGACATTATCGTTACGGGTAATGACCTAATAACTTGCCATTTGATGTTTGCACATCAGGTCTATGGAAGTTCCCAGCATACATACCACTGGCTCCTTGCATGAATGATTTAATATTAAGTAACAAACCCAAACTGGAGCAAGCTCTTTTCTTATGTATGACACATGTAAGACCGGCTCATACCTAATGCAGATTTCATCTAAAAGCTGTTGGTTTGGAACAGGATTAGGGGCGCTTAATGCAAAGAGCTGACTCATTGGAAAAGACCCTGATGCTGGGAAAGATTGAAGGCAAAAAGAGAAGAGGGCGGCAGAGGATGAGATGGTTGGATAGCATCACTGACTCAGTGGGCACAAATTTCAGCAAACTCTGGGAGACAGCGAAGGACAGGGAAGCCTGGGATACTGCAATCCATGGGGTCATAAGAGTCAGACTCGACTTAGTGACTGAACATCAACGAAAACAACAACAACAAAAAATGCCAAAGCCAGCTGCTTTCAGCTGTGTGTGGGTCTGGATGGGTGATTAGGAGGCACCGTCTGGTATGCCCACAACAGGCCTGGGAGTCAGAAGGTCTCCCAACAGCCTTGGCGTGTCATGTACTTTGTCGTATTTGATATTCCTAACTAGCCCAGGAGGCAAATACTCTGTGCGTGTTGGCAAGTCTTTGTGACCTGTGGACTGTAGCCCCCCAAGCTCCTCCGTCCATGGGATTTCCCAGACAAGAACACTGGAGTCAGTGGCTACTTCCTCCTCCAGGGGCTCTTCCCGACCCAGGGATCGAACCCTCGTCTCTTGCATCTCCTGCATCGGCAGGTGGATTTTTTGCCACCGAGCCACTGGGAAGCCCCACAAATACCATTATTGTTCTTACTTTATGGATGAGGAAGCTGAGCCTCTGAAAGTTTCAGTAACTTTCCTGTGACCACATTTAAACAGAAACTGGCAGATGTGAACTGAGCCCAGCCTTATCCCACAACCAGTGGGCCATTCCATCTTCTCATTAACTGATAAGTCTTTGAATCAGTGAATTTTATTCTTTTTTTTCTTGCTGGGTTTTTCCCTGTGTCACTGGAAGCAGTTTTTCTAAGCCACAGATATTTCATCTTTTGGTCCCTAGAAAGAAGGGGTTGTAACTTTCAAAGCTGTATTCTCTTTCCAAAACTAGTACCCCCATACAGACAGGAACATAGGCAGAGAAAAGTAGCTTGCCAATTGTCTGGCTCCTAATTAACAGTTTCACAATTTACAGGAAGACTTCTCAAAGTTTCTTGAGCCTCTGGATCCCCCAGGGATCTTGTCAAGTGATTCTTATTTGATAGGCCTGAGAGTGTGCATTTCTAGCGAGTTCCCAAGTGATGCCTCAGCTCTTCCAAGGACCATCCTTTGAGTAGCAAATGTTTGTGATACACTTTCTCTTCCATTTCCTCCCTTGTCCTAACAAAATGCTAAGAGGTAGGCAGGCTTAGGATGGTTACTTCTGTTTGGAATGGACAGAGAATCAAGGTCAAAGAGATGGTATCAGAAAGTACCGGAAGAGCGTGCCACACTTCTGAACTCTTTGCTTCCCCTGATTCCTTTGGTTTAGAGCTTGCAGATGGGTGGGTCCTACACGTATTTGGTTTCTTCCACATGGTTTGGCCAAACAAAATTCCAGACAGCCCTGAACCCCGTGCTGGTTCCTCGAGCGGCAGCTGCACTCTTTCAATGTAGCGTGGACTTTCCAGTGACTCACAGTGTCTCCGTGCTGACCCAGCTGAGCGCCAGCGCTATTTACCTTCACAACTCAGGACTGTTTTTCTCCCTTCTGGTCTACTTTGCCCATTTAAGTTACCTACCTTCTTCCAGTAAAGCACGACCTTCTCGTGACCTTTTCCTCCCCAAGCCCACGCCAAGGCTCTCCGTAACTCAGCTGTCTACTCTCCTGGGCCGTTGGAGAGCCAATGTGATGAAGCCCCTGTGCGGTTTTACAAAAGTCTCTTACTTGTGTCGGCAGTGAAATAAATATTTCTTGATAAAATGAGTAAACAGATGAACCACAAACGGATGACAGGGCATCCACTTTCTCTGATTTAAACGAGCTTAGTCCTTTGTTGCTGATGACCAAGAAGTGGAAAAAGTCACAAAACATGATTTGGAAACAGCTTTACAGTCCAAAAAGCTGTGATGATGGCCCTAGAAAGTGCCTATCACAAGAGTCCAGTAAGTAAGTGGACTGTCTCCTCATACAGACCCCACCTGATATATATCCATTGGGCATATAAGATATTCCAATTAGCCGAATGTCTGCAGGAAATAATAAGAGAGATGTTCTTGTTTTGATGACCTTCAGAAAGCTCTCCATCCATCTCTATAAAGCACTGCTGGGCCCGGGAGAAGCCTCCTGCCATCAAACCACTCCATCTTCAATATCCCTTTAAACAAAGAGCTCTATGTGTTCGGTCCTGATGTTCGGAAGGAGGAAAGAACCAGCCCTGCTCTCTCAATCTGTGCACACAAGTCACGCTTATGTTAAGTTCTGTGTGGTATGGCAGGAATAAAATCTATAGGAAAATTGAATTGGAAATGTCTGTTTAGAAATATGCCCGCGCCTAGATTTCTCTGGGTGGGAGGGAGTCTGAGCCTTGTGATATCTGGATTCTCTGTAAAGTCAGGTCTCTGTTCAGAAACGGTGTCAAGGATCCCATAGCCCGGTAGCCGACCACCTGCTGCGACACAGAGCAGACCGAGCCGCCCAGCACGGCCCTCGCTCTGGGCCTAGTCCCCACCGAAAGGTGCTCAGCCTCCTGAACAGTAAATCCTCCATCTCTTTCATGCGGCCTGCCAACACGAGTGCCAATTAGTGCCAATAATAATATACATATTAACAGATTTCTGGACCACAGTCGCCGGAACGCTAGAGGCTCGTGACAGGGAAGCCTCCCTCTGTGCCATCATTTCGTGTGCTGGCTGGGTCCGCAGCCAGAAACCCTTGCGATCCCCTCATTTACCTCTGCCCTGCACACTGCGGAATCTTCTTGTGATTTTAAACTCTCATTTAGTGGGGTGGGTTGGCGAAAACGATCCTGTCACCACGGGGTATGTTTTTAAATGAGGTCTTGGTTGAATTCTAGTTTCGCTTTAAAAAATCAACCTTCTTGAGTTTTATAATCGTCTCAGGTTATAACTCTCCTACCTCTTCTGCGGCTTTAAAAACTGTCAATGCTTTTCCTGTAAACACTCTACTGTGGATTTTCAAGGCAACTACAAAAATGGATGCCTAGCAAAAGGCTGGTATCTCACATCCTGCTACCCATTAATTATTTTGCACAATTTTATTTGAACCATTCTGACTATAGGTTTTGGGAACAACTGAGGTGGGTTTTTTTTATTGTTTCCCTTTTGTTTTTTAATGTTTGTTTTAGAAGGAAATGTCTAAAATTTAGGGATTTGTTCCCAAATTCTACCCATCTATTGATAGAGTAAAACGTTTGTAGCTCGAATAGTGTATTTTTCTGACGACATCTCTCGCCTTTTTCAATCAAGAATTTGGGAGAAGACCAGGCTAATATTCATGTAATATATATCATAGAACAGATAATGAGTTTTATCTATGTCAAAAACTACCCATACTTTGAAAGTTGTGTGACTCTTTTTTGAATCAAAATCTGCTCCTGATAAGTGTATTTTCTGGTGTTTTGCAGTCTTGATGCTTATTTGCAGTCTTCATACTTAAAAAGCTGCAATCCACAGGTCAGGGATTTCTGGCAACAAGAACTGAGGGGGCTGGGATGCTCTGAAAAGATGATTTGAGGGGCCTCTCTGGTTTTGTCATTGAGGAAAGTTGATCAGAATGGTTGTAACTCACATCTGGTCTAGATCGGGGATGGGGTGGGGAGATTTACCCATCACAGGCGCGGACTGCACTGCTGAGAAGTAGAGATGGAGATTGTGACCGGACTAATCCCCTTTCATTATATGATCTATCTGTTTGTTCATTCACTTAGATAACTTGTGGACATCTTTCAGAGCCAGGATATGATCTGAGTGCGGGGAGAAGCAAGGTCTCTGTCTTCAAGGAGACAGATATTCTATCTCTACATTTAGTGAGAAAACAATCAATCAATAAGCAAGCCCTGAAGATGACTTCAGAGTCTGCCCAGTGCCATGGTGCTTTCAGTAAATAGGCTGATATGCTCTAGAATTACAGAGAAGGCGTGACTTGTCAGGGAGGACCTCTCCCAGAAGGGGCCATTTGAGCTGAATTCTAAAGCATGAAAGCAACCAACTTCCTTAAGGAAGAGCTTTCTAAGCAGAGAAACCTGCCACTGCAAAGAGCCACAGTCGAGGAGAGATTGGCAGGTGCAAGAAGGAGCAAGTGGGTTGTTGTCCTGTGGGCACAGAGGGCGAGGCAAGAGTACCGGGTGATAAAGCAAAAAGGCAGCCACCAAATCCTGCAAGCGCTCAGACTCCAGGCGAAGGGTTTGAATTTTATTACAATTTATTTGCATGTGTGTAATGCAACAGAAAGACTTGCAGGAGTTACAACAGCCAGTTGTTTATTAATATCTTTGATAAGGAATATTCTAGCAGGTGTGTGTGTGTGTGTGTGTGTGTGAGATCGAGTGTGTCGACTCCTTTGCAACCCCATGGGCTGTCACCCTCCGGGCTCCTCTGTCCATGGGATTCCCAGGCAAGAATACTCGAGTGGGTAGCCTCTCCCTTCTCCAGGGGATCTTCCCAACCCGGGGAAAGGACCCAGGTCTCCTGCATCGCAGGAGGATTCTTTACCGTCTGAGCCACGAGGGAAGCCCCTGCACTGGCAGGTGGAGTCTTTACCACTGGCGCCACCTGGGAAGCCCGTTCCAGCAGTTAGCTCTCTGGAAAACAGCCTGGAAGAAGCGGGAGCAGGAAGCCCATTTAGTCGCCGGAAAGAACGGTGGCAGAGCAGTGAGAGCCGTGACCGAGGGGCGGAAGGGAGTTCTCTGGACCGGAGAGTTTCTAGACACGGAACCGAGTGTGCTCGTGAATCAGCTGTCCTGGCAACGTGGACGCTTCGAGTGGCCACTGTCAGGCGGTAGTAAGGGATGAAATTAGACGTTTAGGTTGGAAAGCGAGATGTTTGCCCCAGAAAGTGTGACCTTCAACCCAGAATCCACAAGGAGGCTCTGCAGAGGCCACGCCTTTGGGCCTCAGCGTGACTGTGATCATCATCTTAGCTAAATAGGTGTTCATAGGAATAAACCTGCCAGGAATAAAGTCAGCTAATCCACTTTACCAAGATTTACACATGATGAAATCTTATTCAACAAATCTCATCAACACAGAGAGAGACAGACACTCGTTATGCACCCCAATTACCCACACTCTGCCTGTCTCCCCTCTTTCTCCTCTCAGCTGCCGATGGCAAACAAAGCCACCTAAGTGAACAGTCTTCAATGTATAATATTAAAATGTGTTTTGTGAAACTCCCTGGAACCCCTAGCCATTGTTCAAACACACTTATTCTGATAGATGCTTTGGCATTTTTTTTATGAGGCTTTTCAATGTGTTACTTTATCGGGTGCATGAGATTGAGTCTGTTCTGCAGAAGAAAACAGACAAAAAGGGTCTCTCAGCACGAGTTACTCTTCTGTAAAGGTTATAGTAAACATGTCAATGCCTAATTAAGCAGAAAATTTTATCTGTATTGTGGGGGAGGCATTTGCAGTCTTCGACTTTTCTTCTGGGGAATCCATTTAGAAGGACATAGTAGACTGTGAAGTTGAGCTGGGCTGCAAAGCTCAGCTTCCAAATGTCAGCATTAAAAAAGAACACTCCTAAAAAAACACACACACTCCTTTTCTCCTTGTGTGAAAGTGGCTATATTGGCCAGGCAGATTGTCCGTGGTGTGTGTGTGTGTGTGTGTGTGTGTGTACGTGCAAACGCCTGTCCCTGATTGCATGTATTTTTTCAGCACACACACAACATAATATGAATTATTTCCCAACTTCCTATTAAGTGTCAGGCTTCTCTTGTGGCTCAGAATCTGCCTGCAATGCAGGAGATCCCTGGGCTCAATCCCTGGGTTGGGAAAATCCCCTGGAGAAGGGAAGGGCAACCCCCTTCAGTGTTCTTCTGGAGAATTCCATGGACAGAAGAGCCTGGTGGGCTACAGTCCTTGAGTGACTAGTCAGGCCTTGGGCTAGGCACTGAAAACTGCGAGGTGAATGCAGCCTGGCAGGCATTAGCCAGCAGCGGCGAGCAGCCCTCCTCCCGCCCCTCGTGTCTTCCCAGCTCTGCGTGTGGGTGGAGGAGCGTTCTGGTGATTCTTTCACTCACAGGTGAGGCGACTATATGTCTTAACCTGGAACAGTCCTGGCCAGTCTGCATCCTCCCAAAGTATGAATAGTGAAGCCTCTTTGATTTTCAAAAGTGACTCTATTCTGGGCAGAATTTGCCTGACTCTTTGGAGTATTTTGCTTGGCTCTGTGACAAGTCTTATTGATTTTGTGAACAGACCTTCTCCTTCAGCTTCATGGCTGACTGTTTTTGCAAACATGCAAACTAGTCCAGAAAAAAAAAATGCAGTGCGAATGGGGTGGGGCTATCTCATTCAGTTGTTCTAAACTAGAGGGTTCTTGGGGCTTTATGAGTCGTAAAGAGCCCACTTGCCAGTGCAAGAGACATAAGAGACTGGGGCTCAACCCCTGGGTCGGGAAGATCCCCTGGAGGAGGGCAGAGCAACCCACTCCAGTGTTCTTGCCCGGAGAAGCCCGTGGACAGAGGAGCCTGGCGGGCCACAGTCATGGGGTGGCACAGCGTCGGACACGCCTGAAGTGACTCGGCTCCCACACCGCGCAGGGTTTTCTTGCAGGCGGTGATCACTTATTAATGATTGTTTGTCTAGATTGAGAAGCTTTTTTTCCTTCAAATCAGTTTATGGAACTAGAGACCAGAAATGCCAGTTGAATGAAAGATCCACTTTAGGGAGGAGAAGCACGACGCCGGCAGCAACGAGAGCGAATGAGCGCGGCCACAAAGCCGGCGGCGAGCGCTCTTGTCTCACGGTAGACCCTTAGAGCCGTGGCCTCTCGCCCCCTTTATTCCCAGAACTCTCCCCTCGGAGGTGGTTAGCTATTCAGAGCCGTCTCAAGGAAATCTCAACCTTTAGCCTTTGGCTCTCTGCAAAGTTTCCTTATTCATTAATTGGTAAGAAAAAGAGAGTGGAGCCTGGTGGTACCAACCACGGATTCTCTCATCACACAGGATGGGTTCGGGCATGACCTTGCAATGCTAGCTTTGTGGCCTTGGAAAAGTTTCTTAACTTCAGAGCCTCAGTTTCTGCATCTGTGAAATGAAAATAGTAATAGTTCCTACTTCATATGGATATTGATAAAAATGAAAGAATGTATTTAGAGAGAACATTTACTCAACAAATGTTCTTCATCTTCCGCGTGGTCCATATACATATACATGGAATACACACACAGTGAAATACCAGTAAGCCATAAAAAAGAATGAAATATGGCCATTTGCAGCAACGTGGATGGACCCAGGGTTTATCATACCAAGTGAAGTAAGTCAGACAGAGAAAAACAGGTGGCAAATGATACCATTTATAGGTGGAATCTAGAAAACAATACAAATGAACTTATTTACAAAACAGAAACAGACTCACAGACACAGAAAACAAACCTGGTCACCAAAGGGGACTCGAGAAAGGATAAATGAGAGGCCCGGGATTAACATGCACACACTCGGAAACACGAAACAGGTGACCCACAGGCCTGCTGTGCAGCACAGGGAATTACAGTCAATATCTCGTAATAACCTAAGACGGAAAATGATCTAAAAAGGTGTATATACACATATAAATGCATATAATGAATCATTTTGCTGTACTCCAGAAACTAACACAATATTGTAAATCAACTTCAGTTCAATTAAAAAGAACTCATTTTGGAAAATAAATAAATAAAAATCTGAAAAAAAAAAATTCTTCTTGTTCAGTCTTTGGAGCCCTTGGAGTTCCTGACTGCAGGCACTTTCCTTCTAATAATACCCCATCTCTCCTCTCTCCCTCTCTCACAGGAGAGACCTCCCATGCTTGATCACCCCTTTTTCGAGTGTTATCCCTGGTGAATGGAAGCAGAACCACTGCACTGGGGAAGTCTCCCAAGCACCCGCCTGCACTGAGAGGGGAGATAGAACCTCGTAGGGAAACTACTGCATTGACATCGTGCAGCCCGTGCAAACCTAAGACCAAACGTCTCTTGCTTTGGTACAACTTTGGTTGCATTTTATCCACGTGGCTCTGAAAAGGCCAGGTGCAGAAAATGAGTACATGGGCATAAATAGCCACATTCCTCATCTCACTGATGGATACTTGCCTATCAATTCCCTTCTCACCGGCTCTCTCGTGCCTTCATTTTCCCTATGCAATTACTGGTCCTAAATCCTTTCTGAGAAAGGAAAGCATGCATCCCCAATAGCATTTTGCACTCACAAATCAAATGTACAATTGGCATCTCATGACAGGGACCCACAAGTCACAGTGCATTTGAAATTACAGGCACAGAATCGAGAGGACACTTCCAGCCTTCTCTGAAAAGGTCTTCATAAACCTGTTTGAGAATATTAGAAGAGTCCCCAAATCTCCCATTCTAACACCATTTGCTATTATTTCAAAATCATTATATTTGCTGAGCTTACATAATTTTTGAGCTATCAGTGGAAGACTTTATTTGATACTCCATAATCTCTCTTGCTGCTGTGCGACTCTCTACAAATAAAACCGTTGTACCCAAAGAGAGACTGGCTCTCAAAAATATAATGGCTGTGCATCCAAATTACTTCTGAGCATCAAAGATGATTTATTAAGATGACTGTATGGCAACAGGGCCAAGTGTCACAGTAAACCTTGCCATGAAGATGCCAAGGGTCACCTTAGTTTGCTTATGAGCCCATGTCCTTCTTGTAGAGATATGTCTTTGCTAGGATTTGAATTTCAGTCCAGCTTTCCTGAAAGGCGTGCACGTGAATTTAGAGGCTGTCCCATCACAGGAGCATTGGAATGACTAAGTTGGGATTCTAAGCGTTTATAAAGAAGGCTTGCTGCTGTTCCATCACTAAGTCTTTGTGAGCCCATGGATGGTAGCCCACCAGGCTTCCCTGTCCTTCACTGTCTCCCAGAGTTCACTCAAACTCGTGTCCATTGAGTCGGTGGTGCCATCCGACCATCTCATCCACTGTCGCCCTCTTCTCCTTCTTCTTTCAATCTTTCCCAGCATCAGGGGCTTTTAAGATGAGTCAGCTGCTCACATCAGGTGGCCAAAGTACTGGAGCTTCAGCTTCAGCATCAGTCCTTCCAATGAACAGTCAGGGTTGATTTCCTTTAGGATGGACTGGTTGGACCGCCTTGCTGTCCCGGGGACCCTCAGGAGCCTTCTCCAGCACCGCAGTTCAAAAGATGACTGCTGCCAGCTTTCTTTTAAGAAGGCATCAGATGGCACAAAAGGCATCGTTTGGCTTTTTCCTTTATTCATTGCTCATTGTTCATAAAAGCGTCAATTCAATTGTTCGTTCCGTGTGGGAGGCACTTGGTCTGAGAGGGGACCTGGGGGTGGAATGTATCCCCCGCTATTGCCACTTCACGTCTTCTTCCTCTCCTCTCACAGGCTATGCCCAGGAGGAGCAGCTGAAGGAGGAGGAGGAAATCAAAGAGGAAGAGGAGGACGAGGAAGACAGTGGTTCGGGAGCTCAGCCTCAGGGCAGCAACGAAGCGCGGACAGACGAGGAGCTGGAAACGGGCCCCGAGCAAAAGGGCTGCTTCAGCTACCAGAACTCCCCAGGGAGCCACCTGTCCAACCAGGACGCCGAGAACGAGTCCCTGCTGAGCGATGCCAGCGACCAGGCGTCCGACGCCAAGAGCGTGTGCGGCCGAGAGGCCCCGGATGAGAGAGCCAGCGTGCACCCCAAGCTTCCGAACGAAGCCCACAGCTGCATGGATAAGATGACCGCCGTCTACGCCAACATCTTGTCCGATTCCTACTGGTCGGGCCTGGGTCTCGGCTTCAAGCTGTCCAACAGCGAGAGGCGGAATTGTGACACACGAAACGGCAGCAACAAGACGGATTTCGACTGGCACCAAGACGCTCTGTCCAAAAGCCTGCAGCAGAGCTTGCCCTCGAGGTCCGTGTCGAAGCCCAGCCTGTTCAGCTCTGTCCAGCTGTACCGGCAGAGCAGCAAAATGTGCGGGACCGTTTTCACCGGGGCCAGCAGGTTCCGGTGCCGGCAGTGCAGCGCTGCCTACGACACCCTGGTCGAGCTGACCGTCCACATGAACGAAACCGGTCACTATCAAGACGACAACCGCAAGAAGGACAAGCTCAGGCCCACGAGCTACTCCAAGCCCCGGAAGAGGGCTTTCCAGGACATGGACAAGGAGGACGCGCAGAAGGTCCTGAAGTGCATGTTCTGCGGTGACTCCTTTGATTCCCTCCAAGATCTGAGTGTCCACATGATCAAAACAAAACATTACCAAAAAGTGCCTTTGAAGGAGCCAGTCCCAACCATTTCCTCAAAAATGGTCACTCCCGCCAAGAAACGCGTCTTCGACGTCAATCGGCCGTGCTCCCCGGATTCAACCACTGGGTCGTTTGCCGATTCATTTCCGCCCCAGAAGAACACCAACCTCCAGCTGTCCTGCAACAACCGCTATGGCTACCAAAACGGAGCCAGCTACACCTGGCAGTTCGAGGCCTGCAAGTCCCAGATCTTGAAGTGCATGGAGTGCGGCAGCTCCCACGACACTCTGCAGCAGCTCACCACCCACATGATGGTCACCGGCCACTTTCTCAAGGTCACCAGCTCCGCCTCCAAGAAAGGCAAGCAGCTGGTGCTCGACCCCCTGGCCGTGGAGAAGATGCAGTCATTGTCAGATGCCCCAAACAGTGATGCCCTGGCTCCCAAGCCATCAAGCAACTCCGCCTGTGATGGCGCAGCCTCCTCGACGGAGCTGAAGGACAGCAAAAAGGAAAAACCAGAGGAGATCAACAAGGATGAGAAAGTCATGAAAAGCGAGGACTTTGAAGACCCTCTCCAAAAGCCTCTAGATCCTACGATAAAGTACCAGTATCTGAGGGAGGAGGACCTGGAAGATGGCTCGAAGGGCGGAGGGGACATTCTGAAGTCTTTGGAAAATACCGTTACCACTGCCATCAACAAAGCCCAGAACGGGGCTCCCAGCTGGAGTGCGTACCCCAGCATCCACGCAGCCTACCAGCTCTCAGAGGGCACCAAGCCTTCCTTGCCTATGGGCTCCCAGGTCCTGCAGATCCGACCCAACCTCAGCAACAAGCTGAGGCCGATCGCACCCAAGTGGAAAGCGATGCCGCTGGTGTCCGTGCCTGCACACCTGGCCCCCTACACGCAAGTGAAGAAGGAGCAGACGGACAAAGAGGAAACGGCGAGGGCGTGTGGGAAAGAGAGTCCCCGCGAGGAGGCGCCCTCGTTCAGCCACAGCGAGGGGCACGCTTTCTCCAAAAGCGAACCGCCTGCGGAGTCCAAAAAGGCTGAGCCACGTCCCACGAAGGAGGAGGACAACCTGATGAGAGAGGGCAGTGAGAAAGAGAAAGCCCAGGCTTTGGAGCCGGCGTCTCCGCTCAGCAATGGCTGCGCCCTCGCCAGCCCTGCAGCGGCCCTGCCGGGCATCAACCCGCTCAGCGCCCTGCAGTCTGTCCTGAACAATCACCTGGGCAAAGCCACGGAACCCTTGCGCGCGCCCTCCTGCTCCAGCCCAAGCTCAAGCACAATGTCCATGTTTCACAAGCCCAGCCTCAGCGTCATGGACAAGCCAGTCCTGAGTCCCCCCTCCACGAGGCCGGCCAGCGTGTCCAGACGCTATCTGTTCGAGAACAACGATCAGCCCATCGACCTGACCAAGTCCAAGAGCAAGAAGGCCGAGTCCTCGCAAGCTCAGTCCTGCACGTCCCCGCCCCAGAAGCATGCCCTGTCCGACATCGCCGACATGGTCAAGGTCCTCCCCAAGGCCACCACCCCGAAGCCCGCCACCTCCCCCAGGGTCCCTCCCGTGAAGCTGGAGATGGATGTCAGGCGCTTTGAGGACGTGTCCAGTGAGGTCTCCACCTTGCATAAGAGGAAAGGCCGGCAGTCCAACTGGAACCCCCAGCATCTTCTGATCCTGCAGGCCCAGTTTGCCTCCAGCCTCTTCCAGACCTCCGAGGGCAAATACCTGCTGTCCGACCTGGGCCCCCAGGAGCGGATGCAGATCTCGAAGTTCACGGGACTCTCGATGACCACCATCAGCCACTGGCTCGCCAACGTCAAGTACCAGCTTAGGAAGACAGGCGGGACCAAGTTCCTGAAGAACATGGACAGAGGACACCCCGTCTTTTACTGCAGTGACTGTGCCTCCCAGTTCAGAACCCCGTCTACCTACATCAGCCACTTAGAGTCCCACCTGGGTTTCCAAATGAAGGACATGACCCGCCTGGCCGTGGAGCAGCAAGGCAAAGCGGAGCAGGAGCTCTCCCGAGTGTCGTCGGCTCAGCGGTCACCGGAAAGCATAGCTGGCGAAGAGGACACAGACTCTAAGTTCAAGTGTAAGTTGTGCTGCCGGACATTTGCGAGCAAACACGCGGTAAAACTCCACCTAAGCAAAACGCACAGCAAGTCCCCCGAGCACCACTCCCAGTTTGTAACAGACGCGGATGAGGAATAGCTCTGCAGGTATGGGTTTGCTCCCAGGCGCTTGTGCCGGCGACTTTGTGAGGCGCTTCTAGAAGGGAGACGGTTCTGTTTAGAGGCAGCTGACCTCTCCCTACCGCGAGAGGACTGCAGCCTACTGCAGTAGACCAGAACATAAATAAGTCCTGTCCATTCTCTCAGTTTCTGCAGTTTAGCGTTGGGGAATAGAACACAAAGGATTTAGAGAGTCGGAGCTCACAGGTTACTGCTTCTTGATCCATGATCTCCTTAGTGACCCAGGGCCCAAGCCTCAAGGTCCCGTTAAGGCTCTGCTTCATTGTAATTAATAAGCACCGACTTCTCTTATTATCCCATTTCCCTACCTCCCCTTCCGATAGCCATGCTAATGACTTATAAAGTGATGAAAATTTTAAAAAAGAAATAGTGAGCAAGAGAATAAAGGTTGTAGGGTTCCTGGGGGCAGCCACTCGACAGATCTCTTAATCAGCTCATGAACAGATTAAAGCTGGCTTTATCATTATTAGTTATGATTAATGCTTTTGGCAGCTTATTTGCAGCAATTGCTACCTTCCACTGCCCTCCCCTCCGATTTGTTTATTTCCTGTGCCTTCAGTTTCCTGTGAAAGGGCATGTGCTCTGTAGTCGGATGGTAGGAAAATACTCTTCTCTGCAGGACACTCAGATGAAAAGAGAGGAAGCTTATTTTCTTCCCAGCCTTTTGGTTGCTCTTAAGTTAAAGCTAATATCAGAGTCCACCTTTAGCAAAGGTGGATGCAGAGCATGGCTTGAGACTTTATTTTATATAAAGAAGCAAACGGCACACTCATTGCCAATGCATGTGGGGTCCCACGGCTTCGAGATAATTTGCATCATGTATGGTCGAAGTTCCATGCCTGGCAGAGTCAGCAGGGCCCAGCCAATCTCTGTCACCTTCAGGAAGGCAGACAGATTCCAAGGTCAAACACCTTGGCCTCTAGTCACACCAGCCGTTTTCAAATACTAGGCATAAATAAGGCGGAAATTATTTTAGCTGCCCTTTATTTTAGCCGCCCTTTGAGTGTTTTCTCTCCTTCCTTTCCTCTCCTCTCTGGCATGATGCCGCCCCCATGTGCTAGAGACTCCCACACATGCATCAATTGTCCCGCACTCTGGGCCGCAACCCAAACGAGACCCCACCTGACTGAAAGCTCTGGCACTTGCCAACCCAGTTTATGTCATGCTAGGTTGCAGGTTAGTCTTTCAGTTACATGTGTGATAAGACATGATAGCTAACAATGGCATGCAGTTGGCTCTTGGATGACGCAGGGGCTGGGGCATCAACCCTCTGCACGGCACAAAGTCCGTGTGCAACTGCTGGTCGGCCCTCCTCGTGACAGTTCCTCCGTATTCCTGCCTCTCCTGTATCCGAGGCCCCACACCTGTGGATCCTACCAACCCAGACTGTGTAGTACTATAGTATTTATCTGTACTTTCGAAAAAACTCCCCCTATAGGTGGCCTCCTTAGGTTCAAACACATGCTGCTCAGGGTCAACTCTATAAGCCCTCCCCACCCCCCACCGTCAGAGCACTTGTCAAACAGGAGATTTCAGATCAAGCCATCAAGCGACCAGCAGGAGCAGAGTTGCAGGTGGGGACGGGTGTGACTAGGGTGTGGATGTGGGCTCACTTCACATCATACGGGAGGATTTACTGAGTGTGAGGATGCTCAGAATGAAGCAAGGGGTTGAGATCTGGAACTATCCCCTCAGTGAGATGATCTGAGAGCCTCTGAGGGCAGGGGAGCCCATCCCATCACGCAGACGGCTCTCTGGGCCCAGATGATGACTTTGGTTTTGTCTGCATGTTTTTCTCATGATAATTAAAATGTGTTACTGGCAGATTCCTCTCTTGCTTTCTAAGCATGGTTTGTTCAGCTCACACTATATTGAAAGAAAAGCTGAAATACATCTATTGAATCTACTCGTGAGCTTGGGGTTCCATGACACCTGTTTATTTGCTATACAATGTTTTAAATTTTATGTAACTTGCTATTATGTTTTCCTGGTCCTTCAAAAAAAGAAAAAAAAAAAAGGTGGATACACACAGAACGCACATAGAGAAATGTTTCCAGTCGCAGAGTGGTAGGTCCAAACCTGATGGAAACGACAAATAGGTATGTTTATCTGTGCTACAATAAAGACCAACTTTCCACCTTTTCCATGTTAGGTCTGTAATCATTTTTTAAATTAATATCATAGTCAAAACATTACAATATGTAGATACAGAATAAGGAGAAACAGAAAGCCTCTGTCAAAATCTGAAACACACATAACTGTTCTAGGGAGCCAAGAAAATCCAGTAAGTGGGCAAAACCTCTACAAAGGGACTAGATGCTCTTGAGTGGTGGCCAACTCAAAGGAACTTAAAAGTCTATTAAATACACAGATAGGCTAGCTCTTATCTCATCCTTCTGCGTCTGTACGGAATAAATATTTCTGATTTGGACCCTCAAAGCATCATATTACAGAATTATCATTATATGAAAACAAAGCTCCCTTCTTAGATAAAGACTGGTGTGCTGTGATTCTGACAGCGGATCACAGAAAAACAGGTTTGAGTGTTCAGGAATTGTTCAGACTGTATGTGCCGCATGCACCTAAACCACGGCGTTCACGTTGACACTAAGGATACCCCCGCCCACCCCACAGCTCCCACACCTGCACAGAGGCAGCTTTCTGGGGCTCTGGTCTGTTGTAAACGATGCCCCCCCTCGACCCACGGCGCTCTTTGACAACAATATGCATGCAAATCCTTGCCCACTGCTCAGAATGATGCTTATGTGTTTCTGAATGATCACAAAATGAGATCACTGCTATCTGGAACTCTAATTTCTGTTAGGATACCTGATCACACGAATTGTACAAAAATGACATGTCATTTTGGGAGAGATAGTCAAGGTTTTATGGAAATGTTGAGAGTTTTACAGTATCTATGTTCTATGTTCTATCCCCCGGAGAAGGAAATGGCACGCCACTCCAGCGTTCTTGCCTGGAAAATCCCATGGACAGAGGAGCCTGGTAGGCTACAGTCCATGGGGTCGCAAAGAGTCGGACACGACTGAGCGACTTCACTTTCACTTTCATGTTCTATGCAAGATGGGAATTTTGACCTGAATTTTATTTCTTTTCTTAGATAGGTCTTTTTTTTTTTAAGATAAGTCTTAAATTCTATAAAATTCTCTGCCAAACATTAAATGCAACTTTTCATGAGAAATTAATTAGAATATGTTAAATGCACATCCCTAATTTAGGGCATAAGTAATCTGAGGCCATTTCAGTAGATATTTGTATATACCTTTAAAAACCACATGCTCTTGAAAATCAGAAATTAAACAAAGAGCAAATCGATGAGTCTAAGATGCATAAGGACTTGAAATTACAGTCATTACCACAGTGCACAAGAGTGTACAAGTTTAGCATCACACCTAACCTTGAAATTGATGGAGGGGATGAATTCTAGTCCAATAAGCTGCCACCTTTGTTGTGGATGATTTGATAAAATCCATGTTCAGGGTGAACAGCATGTGAGGTTCCCAGATAAAATATAGGATGTCCAGCTAAACTAGCACTCCAGGTAAACGACAAATACGTTTTTGGAAGAAGCATGTCCCAAATAGCACATGGGCCATATTTATACTAAAAAGTGTTCATTGCTTATCTGAGGTTTAGCTGTAACTGGGCATTCTGTGTTTTTATTTGCTAGATCTGGCAACCCTAACGGCAGGGGTAATATGGCAGCCTGGGAAGAAGAAGATGGGCTGGGCTGACCCATGGCTGGGCTTCTCTTGTGGCTCAGTGGTAAAGAACCTGCTTGCCAACACAGGAGGCACGGGTTCCATCTTGGGTCGGGAAGATCCCCTGGAGAAGGAAATGGCAACTCACTTCAGTATGCTTGCCTGGGAAATCTCATGGACAGAGGATCCTGGCGGGCTACAGACCAGGGGTCGAGAAACAGTCGAACACGACTTAGCAACTAAACAACAGCAAGCACCTCATGGCGATTAAAGGCACCAGCCTTGCCTTCATCTCATAAACAATAGTCTTTCCTTCCTTGCTCTTCCTTCTTCCGCCCGCCATGCCTCCCTACCTGGCTTCCTTCCTCTCTTTCATCTTTCGTCAAATATTGGCTGTGCCTTTACTGTGCACCAGACTCTATTAGCAAAGCAGTGTAGAGAGGGCCAACAGCCATGCTGATGAAACATGCCAGGCTTACAGCCTGCAACTACAGGGACACTATTTCACCTGATTCTCGCAGTCGCATGAGGTAGGGACTGATCCAACCACTTCACAGGAAGCAGAGAGTCTGCATGAATTTCTCACATCTCCACCGTATCTGAGCTGCTCTCTCTCAGTATCACCCATCAAGAAAGCCATCACTCGATGCCAAACACTGTGCTAATCCCAGGGACTAAGCCGGTGACTGACTAGGACAAGAGTTTGCCTGGGCTGCTGCCTGCGCAGACAGCTCTGGGGCAGACGCTGAACGGAGCACACAGGAGGGGCTGATCCTGGGGGAAGCGGGGGAGGGGACGGTGGTACAGGCCAGCGAGGGTCCAGGCCTGCGGGCCTGCACTCAAGCCCTAAGTCCCCCACCGTCTCTGAGATGTGCCCCGCTTCTGTGTCTTTGAAGCAGAATTCTCCTCTAGAGGAAAGAATTCTCCTCTAGAGGAAAGTCACGAGATTCAAGTAAAAGTATGAATTTCTTTTCCATAAAGCCTGGCGCATAGTAGGTTCATGAGAATAGTTCTAGGCAACAGCTCAAGGGCCCTATCACGTTCTTCAGCCTTGCCCAAAGTGTACGTAACTTACAGCACATTTCCGGGTTGAGCCACTTAATACCTAGGCATGTGCCCCAAGGAAACGTCGTTCTGTGTCCAACTCTTTATGACCCCGTAGACTGTAGCCCACCAGGCTCCTCTGTCCATGGAACTCTCCATTCTCTCCAAGCAAGAATACTGGAGTGGGCTGCCATTTCCTTCTCTAGGGGATCTTCCCGACCCAGGGATCGAACCTGTGTCTCCTGCTTGGCAGGTGAGTTCTTTACCACTGAGCCACCTGGGAAGCCCAAGGAAATGCTGACCTACTGTGTAATGATAATGACGGCAATGACAGCTAAGACCTGTTGGCCTCTTCCTATGAGCCGGGCATGGGTATTCAGGTCATCCTGATTTTGCCAAAAGCCCAGAGGCATCTGAGGTTTGTCTGAGAACACACAGAGAGTGTAGGATCCGAGCCCCGGACAGCCCAGCACTCATCACGCTTCTCCTGCACCTTGCGTGATGGCTTCCAGGTGCGACCCAAGCCCAGGAATCCAGCCAGAAGCTCAGAAAAAAGTCTGTGAAGTGTGGCGTACATGTGCAGGGATGCGAAGAGCTTGCTCAGCCTCTGGAGGCTCCAGCAATAGACCAAGTGCCACAGCCTCAGGGGCCAGGGACCGACCTGGGGAGGAACCCGCACGCCCTCACCCTCTTTCATGTAATTTCCTCGTTAGTCAAGTAATGATACATTCACCGTGGAGCATCTCACCAAGAAATGATCCAGATCCCAGGGAAAATAACTCTGTGAGAATTACTATTATTTTTAATCCTCATCTTGACTCTTATCTGGGGGAAGCAAGATGTGAAATCTGAAACAGGGCTAGCCTTGAGACCTCAGCGTTTCCAATGCAGCAAGAAACGAGCGCGTCCCCTCCGTTCCCATTTTCATTTCCTCCACACGCTCTGGCTTAACCCCTCTTTTGCATCGCTGCGTCTCCACCTTCGTTGCACTTTCCCCCTCATTTGGACTTCTGAATGCTCTGTTCTGACGGGCATAATTTGGTGTTTTAAATACAGAGTAACATTATTTTTCATTTACTCCAACCTGCCATCAGTATCATCTTTTCATTTAACCAGATGCAATTCTTTTTTCTTTCGCTAAATTGAAAATCCATGAGCGACAGGGAGTGCAATGTTTTAATTAGCTCATATTTTTTATATGGATTTATGTCTTTAAAATACATTTGTGTAATTCTTCAGCTAAATTAAAAACGTCTCTCTGCAAAAGTGAGGAGGGGAAAATCAGGAGCTAAATCGTGTCGTTGGCTTAGGTAGCTGTAGATCGAGGGCCCGATCTAGCGGAGGGACACACACCGTCACCGGCGCCTCTGCCTGGCGGATCTCGAACTTGCCCTTCATCGAAAGAAGTCTTTCTCTGTAAAGGTTTTTCAAAAATGGCTTGAGGTGGGATTTTTTAAAGGCCTCTAGTAAGTAAACAAGCCGTTACCTTTAACGAACTAATTTGAAACTGAACCTGCAGCCAAGGAAAAAAAAACAAAAAAACAGAAGTCATCACGATAAACAGCTTTCTCCTGCATTTCTCTTTGTCTTTTTTTTTTTTTTTAACGATCAAGTTTAAAGCGTTCCGTGGTGCTTTTTTTCTACGTTATAGGAGACAAGTGACATTCCGTGGTAAATGAGAGAAAGAGCCATGCAGAACTGAAATCTTTCTAATGCACTGACACCAACTTGCCCTCTATTGTTGGAAATGAGCAGGCGCTCATGATTGTTCATCAAACAGCTCCTAATGCAGTTAAAGCATTCAGCTATAATTTCTCCTTGCATTTATAATTACTGTCATAGACTGCACACCTCGGTGAGCAGATTAAAGCTATAAACTATTTAGCCGCAGCTCTAAGACGAGGAACTTGATTTGTCTGGCAGGAGTTATTTGTTAGGGAGCTTGACACTTCACATAAAAATGACTCAACGTGAAGAATAGTGCAGTCTTAGCAATGCAGGGGCTTTAAATCGGTCTCGCCGCCACGCCCTGCAAGCATCGCAGGGCAGTTTGTTAACAGACATGGAGGCCGCAGAGATAACAGAACGCGTCAAGGGTACCGAAACAGCAGAGGGTCCGGCGTGCTGGGCTGCCTTTCCTGCCTCTTCCTCCGAAAGAGCGGGAGTTGGCGGGAAATCTCTGCGTGTCGCGTTCTGCTGTTAAGTCCAGGCTCACCCGGCAGGAGACCGGGTGGCCGCGAGCCCCGGGCGCCTGTCACACGCCCGGGGTTTAGAGAGCTTGGTCCTGCTGTTAAGGACACTCACGTCCCAAGCCCAGGAGCCCAGGGCGCTGCAGACAGTGCTGGTGGATGCTCTATCTGGAATGTTCTTTATCTCTTTGTTTTTGACTGGTAGGAGGCGTATGATATATTTAGGCACAGAGAACCCTTCTCTTGGGCTCCTTCTCCAGCGGTGCCGTGAAGACTTGCCAGAAGGATGGACTTGCGGATTGACCCGGGAGGCTGGCCCGGACGGGAGCGGTCAGGGCAGCTCCCGGCCCGTCTCAGCCTGAGTCGGGATCGCGTAGAATAGCGCGCATTCCGGGCAGCGCTCAGCACCGGGTCTAGGCCACTGATCAGGGGCGTGACTCGTGTTCCCCTCCTCTCTTGATTATCTACCTAAAAAAAAAAAAAAAAAATCCGCTTTTGTTTACTTAAAGCTTAAATCACAGTGAGGTGGATCGTGCCATTTGATTTAGAGATGAGAGCCCACTAGGACAGATGGAGGCACAGCAGCTCTGAGGAGGAGAGGACAGCCCTGGGCGGTGTGTGGGGCCCGGGAGGGGAGTGTCTTCCCCTCTGACTCTCCCTTCCTCTCCCTGCCACCGGCTCCCCGGAACATCTCCGTTCCCAGCAGCCCGCCCTCCCCAGTGGCTGCGCCATGCACAGGTGGGAAGGCCTGCCTTGGCCCCCCATGCATTTCAGTGCAAATGACGAGTTGATGATGATGGTGCTGATTTGTGGGATTCAGAGGAAAGCTAAAAACGGTGCCTGCCGTCGTGTGGCCACTCACTATCGTCCTTGGCGTCAATAGATAGTGACAGAGGATTAACATTTATGGGGCATTTACAGCTAGTGTGCTAGGCCCTTCGTGTACGTGACCTCAGTCCATCTTAACCCTAAGCTCTCTAAAGAAAGAACAGTGACTGCGCTCAGCTTACAAGGGAAGAAGCCAGCTCTCAGAGAGGGCAAGCGATTGGTGGCCTCACAGCCGGCATGCGGCCGAGCTAGACACTAGGTGTGGACAGAGGACCCTCAAGCTGGCATCTTATTAACAACTCTCCCATCACCTTTCAGGGACCCCGGGTTAAGTTCTGCTGGGGCTACACCCAAGTGTGAGATGTGAATCCCGTCCGTAACTTATCTATGGGAGAGAAGGTGAATGGGCAAAAAGAAAAAAAAAATTTAAATATCTCGAAAGCTCAAATCTTTGACATAGACAACTCCCTACCACCCGGGCCCTCCAGAAAACTGGCACTTTCAACGTGCATGGTTTTATCCGGTACTTTTTTCATCTATGGAGGAAAAAAATGATGTTTCAGGTTATGTTATTTTCAATGCTACATTACTTGATTTCACAGTCAAATAATTCTATTTTTGTTCACCAGCAGATTTTGTTGTGTTTAATTGTTTATGACTCCCCCCCACCCCGTTGCTGCAGCCTCCACTTCCCCCCGTGCTGCCTGCCTGTGGGCCCTCTGGTGTGTAGTAACCATGGAGACAAGCCCCTCCTGGATGGTGTTTTTGCTCTGGCTTAGAAGTCAAAATCAAGCGGGACCGCGTCATCCCAGAAATGCAGAAGGATGAAGGGGTGAGGGGGGCTTTGGAAGCCGAGGGAAGGACAGTCGCAAAATCTCGGGTGATGGAGGCTCCCTGGCGTGCTCAGCGGGGAGGAACATGAGCCCTAAACTGCTGAGCTGGGCCTGGGGACCGGGTCTCCACTTTCCAGCTGGGAGACCACGGGCAGGTCGTGCCGCTTCTCTCGCCCTCAGCAGCCTCTTCTGTCAAGTGGCTGTGCGTAGGCCAGCCTGAGACCACGTCACAAGGGTGCATGTGGAACTGTCCACCGCTCAGCCACGTCTGACCCTCTGTCTTTGCGACCCCAGGGACTGCAGCCTGCCAGACTCCTTGTCCATGGGATTTCCCAGGCAAGAGTACTGGAGTGAGTTGCCATTCCCTTCTCCAGGGGATCTTCCCAACCCAGGGATCAAACCCACATCTTCTGCATTGCAGGCAGATTCTTTACCTTCTGAACCAGCTGGGAAACCCCATTATAAAGTTAGCCTCTCTTAGAACCTACTAAGAATCCTCCTGGAACAGTATCAGGCACACAGAATTAAAGAGGGCATCTTTCATCCATGTTCAAACACAGCCTCCCTAGAATTAAAGACACGTGAAAGCGTCTAACAGCTGGAATCGTTAACAGCAGCCAGGACAGTGAGAATGTGCTGGAACCGAGTCGCAAGTCCTGTCTGGGGAGCAGGGAAAGACGAGATGGAGGCAGTCACTGAAGAGTAAAGAAAGGCTCATCGTGTGCTGGGGGCCGTGGCTGGGGCTGGGACAGGGCAGCCTGGTGAGCCGGGCAGGGACCAGAGCTGTCGGTCACAGAGCACAGACAGAGGCCTCCCCGGAGCTTGACGTCGCCCGGGGAGCGTGCTGGACCGGTGGACTCCAGGGCTGGGGGAGTCTGGCCACGAGCGGAGAGCAGGCTGAGCTGGGGCGAGGAGGGGGCACCAGGCGGGGGAGTCCTGAGGGGAGAAGGAACAGCGAGAGTGAAGCCTTGCAAGACAG
>SJYF01000037.1:2490391-2501157 GCA_006410515.1 Procapra przewalskii | reverse complement strand
CGCGCATTTCCTTCCTTACCAGGAAGCTCCTTGAAGACCACAGACATGGAGCCTGCACGTATTAAACCCTCAACAAAAGCTTTATGAAATTAATGCACCAGTTAAACCATTAACAGAGTAAAACTTGATCCCTTGACAGCAAGGCTTTTTATATCCGGGTTCTTGAAGCAGGTCAATTTATATCATAAAATTCAAAAATTACAGCTTATCACATAAAGTGACCTCCCATTATATAATGTGGCAAAACAAGCACATTAATACCAGAGGTTATAAATGTCCAGGCACCAACACAGCTTAAGCATAAAATATGTTCCCATCACTTTGGGAGTAAGGGTTCAAAACGAAGTTGGAACTGCCCATCTAAACGGAGCACTTGACTTCTAAATCCAGCTGGAATAGGTGCAGCCCACTGAATACTTTCCCTTCTTCCTCGTCATTCGATCAGCGCATTTTCTCTTTTGTTATTAGCATTGATTGGGGTACAGTTGCTTCACAGTGTCGCATCAGTTCGGTCGCTACCGAGCATTCGGTGGCGTTCCCGGTGCTGTGAGGCGCATTCTGTTAGCCAGCTGTTGTACGCGTGGTGCTGTCTGTGGTCAGCCCCGATCTCCCAATTCACCCCAGCCCTCCTTTCCCGCTTGGGTATCCATATACCTGTTCCCTGTGTCTGTGTCTCTTTTTCTGCTTTGCAAATAAGCTATCTCTACCACGTTCTAGATTTCACATATATGTCAATATGCAATGTTTGTTTTTCTGACTTCACTCTGTGTGACAGTCTCCAGATCCATCCACATCCTCACAAATGGCCCAGTTTGGTTCCTTTCAGTAGCTGAGTGACACACCACTGTATATATGGACCACGTCTCTGCCAGTAGATATTTTGGAGTGCATACTGGGCCAGGCACTGGGATTCAGAAATGACCAAACAGAGAAGGTTTCTGTCCCTCATGGAGCTCGTGTGCCAGTGGGCACTACCTGGGGGGACAGGAGTCCTTAAATAGAGGCAAGAATCTCGCAGTTGAAGTGTTCAGAATAGAGGGCAAGGGGTGGGGGGTGAGAAAGGCTACCTTGGGTGGATGGGCAGGGAAGACCTTTCTGAGGAAGTGACGTTTCTACTGAGATCTAAGAAATGAGAAGCAGCCCATCATCCATTAAGTGAGGGAATAAGATCCACAGGCAGAAGGAATAGCTCACGCAAAGCTCCTCAGGTGAGGAAAAGCTTGGTGTGATAATAATTATTATTAATTGTTATAATTTATTATAATGGATAATATGTCCAAAGCACGATCTAGTACAAGAGTGGGCAAGCTTTGCCGCGAGATTAGATAACAAATATTGGAGGCTTTGTGGGCTGTGCAGTGTTTATCCCAGCGACTCAACTCTGCCATCCCAAAGCAAAAGCAGCACGTACAGGAGCGGCTGCGTTCCAATAAAACTTTATTTATAAAAGCAGATGGCAGGCCGGATTAGGCCCACAGGTTGAAATTCGCCAGCCCCTGGCCTAGTAGGATAAGGTTTTAGGAGGGGCGTCCCAGGAGCAGACCCCAACCTCAGGATCCCCAGACAAGTGAGTTTTTTTAGGAACAGGCTCTCAGGAGAAACCAGTGAAGGAGTGGATAAGCGGGACAGAGGAGGGAAGCCAGACGCAGATGTGAGTCCAGGCAAAGCCCGAGGCTCAGCCTGAGCGCACCGGGAGCTCTAGGGCGCTTCTTCTGGCCCCGAGTTTAGGCCTCCTGGAGTGAGGGCCGGGCTCTGGGACACCTGCGTTGGTCAGTCATTGGTGAAGGACCGTCCCCAGCCACATGAGCTCTGCAGGCGCTGGAGGTGCAAAGCACACGCAGGCAAAGCAGCTTCAGAAGCTCCAGGCCGTCCCCAAAGGGCAGCTGCACACGCGTCTGTCAGAAGCCAGGAGTGGGGCACAGGACACAGTGTTCAGGGCGTCTCGACATCGCCCTCTGCAGGCGGTTCTCACTGCGGCCAGGGTCTGAATCTGGTTTCCGAGCGGCAGTGAGGCCCCCGTAAAGCCGCATCGCTATGCAGGGGAGTGAGGCGAATCCGCGCGCCTCGGAACTGCAGCGACTCTCCCTACTCCAGGCGCAGTGCATGCCAGCAACTAATAGAAACAAACTAGCCAATTCGTATTTATTCCTTCTAAGTTCCAGCCTGAAGGAAGCAACTAGAAAATGCACAGTCCTAGGCAACATGCATGCATGCGCGCACAGTCGCTTCAGCTGGGTCCCACTTCCCATGTCCGTGGGATTCTACAGGCGAGAATACTGGACTGGGTTGCCATTTCCTTCTCCAGGGGATCTTCCTGACCCAGGGATCGAACCTGCGGCTCCTGCATCGGCAGGCGAATTCTTTCATCATCTGAGCGACCGGGGAAGAATAAGTAGGCTGGAATGCTCGGATTCGTGCAGAGCTGTGATGGGTTAGGGGTGAGAGGAACATAAACGTGTCTGGCCACCTCCTGGCCTCGGGTTGAGTTTCTAACCGAATGCCCAGGGCAGGGGCCTTCTCCTTCCCCTTCTTCCACTTCTTCCTTCATTCCCAAGAGCTCTGCCGCCCCCGACAACAGGAAATGTGTAGCTTGCACTTGGTGAGGATGGAGTATGTCTGTTCAGTGTTGCTTCTTGGATGTCGGACTGCCCCCTCCATCTTAGTCATGCATGCCCATCTTTTTCTATCTAATGAACTCCAACCATCAGTGCAACTTAAGTTCGGCTGTCTGTTCGTGCATAGTTAATATTAAAAATGTACTAACAGTGTGGCTGAGAAATCAAATTATGCACATAAATATACTGGCATAGCAGAGGCGGCGGCAGAAGCTGAAGTTAGCAACACTGATGCCAGTTCACATTTGCAAATCTCCCGTCAATCTGTCATTAAACATGTTATCAAATGATGATAAGTGTATGCTTCTTGCTTGCATTGGTGAGCCGAGGCCCGATGTTGATGCACATTAATGGGATAATACGCATTAACATAGTTGTGCTTGGATGAACGCAAAACATTTTTTATCTGTCTCAGTTTGTTTCCCCCTGTGGCCCCCAAGTAAGCGTTTTGTGTTATCAAATTGCCAAAAAAAATGGGAAAACATATTACTTTTAATTAGCAAATCTTGTGGTTGGTGGGGTGTTTTTTTTCCCCATAACACCCACTCCCCCCCATAATTCCCGTTGAGTTGGCAATAAAAGAAAGAAAAAGACAGAGAGAGGGGGGAGAGAGAGAGAGGGAGAGACAGAGAGAGAGGGGGAGAGAGAGAGGGAGAGACAGACAGAGAGAGGGAGAGAGGAGCTGCACTGTCTCCCTTCAGTAAAACGATTAATGTCAGAAATTCAGAAGCTGGCAATTACGCTCTGTCTTAATGCACTGGCCTTTCATCCAGGGCCCTCGCTCTTGACAGGCCTGATCGTTTCAGTTCAGTGATATGAAAGGCAGCGGAGGAAATGATCGGAGACAGCCCGGGTCCATCAGGAGGGCCGGCGCTGACAATGCGGGCCTGGCTGTGTCTCCTGAAGCTGCTCTACGGAGTCGTGGGCGAGGCAGACGGATGGTGGCCCCGGGCGTTGCCCAGACTTGGCGGTGTCACCGCGAGGTGTGGCAGAGACGAGCTACGACCGTTCTTCCAAACTTGGGAACGGAGAAAGCATGCAGGCCCCCAGATAGTGGGGAACATTCTATGGAAAAGGCTGAATTGTGTCCTTTTTCCTGATTATCGGGCATCTTCTCAATCACAATAACGAAGCAAGCATAGACATTGATTTCATGCAGCTGTGTTCAGTGGGAAGTCCGTTCTCCTGATGGCCCAAGATACAATGGGATTCGTCTTGTATTGAAGTAAAATTTAGGAATCCTTGAGTGAACACTTCAGCCTTCGTAGCCCCAGTGCTGGGCCAGTTTCGTGTCTGAGAAATGGTACTGGTGCCCAGGACCTTTTTGTGACATTCTGCAGCACTCAGTTTCTGTTCTTTTGAAGGAGATCTGTTAGCACACCTCTGGGGTTCGATTAATTCATTCATTCATCTTTGACGTATTGAATACCTGCCATGTGCACAGAGTCTGCAGATTCAGAGCCGCATGGACAGGCACGCTGCCCTCATGAGGCTGGTGGTGCTTGGACGAAACATGTCTTCAAAGAAATCGCTGTTACTGTTGCGTCGCTAAGTCATGTGCAACTCTTGGCAGCCCCGTGGACTGTAGCCCCAGGCTCCTCTGTCTGTGGGGTTTTCCAGGCGAGACGCTGAGTGGGTTGCCGGTTCCCACCCCAGGAGATGTTCGAAGACCAGGGACGGAACCCGCATGTCCTGCAGTGGCAAGTGGATTCTTTACCACTGAGCCACCAGAGGATCAATTTCCCTTATGAAAAGTGTAGGTGGAGGAATGCAGGGCACGGTTATTACAGCGTTTGCTTCTCAAGCCTAGCAGAAGCAGTTCTTTGCCATTAATAATGCCAAAAGGTTATTGCGTTTGGCCTTTCCTGGATTCTTGTTTACATGTGTTTTAAAATTAACATTGACTTCTTGCCATTTAGTTTGTTCCTAAGTAGGGTGAGCGGCTTATTAATGATTAGAATTATTGTTGTTGTTATGAATGTGCTAATTAAAAGAAAATTCTGTCATGCGGCGTTGTGAGGCAAGCACGACACTTTGCGGTTATAGACGCCAGGGCTGGGAGTGCAGAGGAGAAAGTGTGGAAGAAAGACAGAGTCTAGGAGGAGGGAAAGAGCTCCCAAGGCTCCATCCGCCGACTCCACCATAGATTCCCTTTCAAGCATTTTCCCTACTCGGGACGGGAAGAAAACTCACTTGTCTATTTTTGAATGCAGGTGTCCCTTCTTATCGTCTTTGTCCGGGGAGAAATAGCCAGCTTTTCTCAGGCTTTCGCCCTGAGGTCGCTGTTTTCCACACGTTCACGCAGATATGTGACACTTCCGAACTGAGGACCGGGTGCCAGACGCCAGGCTAGACGCTGAGGATGTGATATGACCACACACCGTCTCTCCCTTGAGGGGAGCATGACAGAGGGGATAAGGAGAAGACAAATACACAATTTCAGTGCTGGACGTGAGTGTTGTGACGGAGCCACACGCTCTCGGGGAACACTCAGCCTTGCCGGTAGTAGGAAAAAACTACTTCATGTCATTGCTGTTAGTTATCGTTTAGTTGCTAAGTTATGCTGACTCTTTGCAGCCCCATGGACTGTAGCCCACCAGGCTCCACAGTCCATGGGATTCTCCAGGCAAGAATACTGGAGTGGGCTGCCATTTCCTTCTCTAGGGAATCTTCCCGACTCAGGGATCGAACCCGCGTATTCTGCTTGCCAGATTCTTTATCACTGAGCCACCTGGGAAGGCTCTTTATGTCATTAATAAGCATTTATTTAGCATTCTCAATATGCTGAACTTTGTCAAAGAGACAAAATAGGCATAGTACTAGTGAGCTGCCTTATATATGGAGAAATCCTGTGGCAGTTTTCCAGTTGTCCATTTCAACTGTTCTGAATTCTCTAAAATCTTTCTGATCTTTTCCACTCAACTCTGAGCTCCCTCCAATAAAGACACTGTGTTCACCAAACACGGCTCAGGGTCTGGCCCACAGGGGGCGGGCGTCCCTTGTGCTCTGATGTGCTCTCCAAGCGTTCTAGGCCAGATGCTGACGATAGCAATACGGGAGTGACACGCATGGGGACCCTCAGAATTGCCGTGGATTCAGAAGAACGCAGCTGGGCACACGCCGCTCACAGAGTGAGCAGCTGTTACTGATCTGTCGAATATCCCAGAGGATCAGATGTGCTTTGATTGTCTGAAAGGTTAGTAAACTTGCTTTGAGACTAAGATTGGTGAAAACTTGGGAAACACTAGTCACTATGCCAGCGTGGTGGTATTTTGGAATTTTTTTCCCTCAAAATTATTTCTGTGTGCTTATGTCACTTTGACAACAAAGAAAATTCAAAAGAGATGAAAGTAGAAGTCATTTTTTAAAAGTCAATATTTTTCTTATTTTACCTGAATTACTCACACCTTTAAAAATTTTAATGACTTCCAGCTTTTTTTTCCCCCTCCAAGAGTATTTCAAAACGGAAAATCTTTATATTCTATGACAAGCTCTTCAAATCTCTGCATGTCATTTGGTAGAGCTGTTCGCAATGTTTTTTCAAGCTTCTTTCTGGCCACTGTAAAATTCTCCTCAACCGCCACCAGGAGACTGCCTATTGGAAATTATTGGGGCTTAAATATGGTGAGAAAGGCTGACTTTAGACAGATTTATAAATTTTCCGCGATGTCAAAACACGTCATTGGTCAATAGGCTTGTGGTCGTTAAGTCGCTAAGTCATGTCTGACTCTTTTGTGACCTCATGGACAGTAGGCCACCAGGCTCCTCTGTTCATGGAATTTTCCAGGCAAGTATACTAACGTGAGTTGCAGTTTCCTTCTCCAGGGAATCTTCCCGACCTAAGGACTGAACCCACGTCTTTGCACTGGCAGGGGGGCTCTTTACCACTGAGCCTCCAGGGAAGCCCCAGTAAGTTTTAGATTGTCATTAAGCTTGCTGCTAATAGGAACCTCTTTTCCTCACGTGCCTGTTTTTCCCCCAATGTCTTGGAGAACAAAAAGTCTTGGTAACTCATCAACAGTGATCAACAGGATCACTCATTCATTTATTGGACAGATTTATTAGGAGCCTCTGCTGCCAGAAGTGGTAGCATGTTCTGGAATTGTGTCGAACAAGACAACATCCCTACTTTCAAGAAAGTGACATTCTAGCAGAGGCCGGCAGATCCTAAACAAAAAATATGATATGTCAGAGGCTGATAAACAGTCAGAAAAGGAAAAGGAGACCAGTGGGTGCTACTTTAGACAGGCTGTTTAGGAAAGGCTTGTCTAAGTAGGGGACATCTGAGCTGAGGGATGAGTAAATTGAAGGAGGAAGCCTGAGGATATCTTGGGAGTTGTACAAAGTCAGTTTCTAACAATCATGGCAACTGGATAAGTCATCAGAGAAATAATACTACCATCAATTGAAAATCGAAATGACTGAAAATTTTGCCATGGGTGATAAGGACCATTCATTACAACCAGGGAATCGAAAGGCAATGGGAGCGGAGGATTTCCTGCGTTGCTAGGTTTAATTATAATTGTCATCTAGATCTTCTAGAAACTACACAAGATTGCAAAATCACCCGAGAAAGAGGTGTAGTGTTTTTTAACCTTGAGGATTCATTGCTGAGGTTTAAAAAATGACAGACATTGCTTTAAAAATCTGTAGTTTCAGCTTCTCTTAAAAAAAAATGGAAAAATTGTCAGTGGTGACTCCATATTCCCGCACGGAGTCGTCTGGAGCCAAGGAACGACACCCCCTCTGAATGATGCGTTTCATCCCCACCACCTCCCAATACCTCACAGCAATTCATTTATGTTTTTGCATCGATTTATTTATTTTTTTGCTTGGTGTCTATAAGCATTTACATTTTGGGCCACAATTTTACAGATTTATACTCTTCACACTTACCTGTTCATTTTGGTTCATTTGTGATTATTCAAACATTAACTTACATCTACGTGCATGTGTGTGCTTAGTCACTCAGTCATGTCCTACTCTGTGTGACCCCATAGACTGTATGTAGCCCTCCAGGCTCTTCTTTCCATGGGGTTCACCAGGCAAGAATTTTGGAGTGAATAGCCATTCCCTTCTTCAGGGGATCTTCCCGATACAGAGATCAGGTCCAGGTCTCCTACATTGCAGGCAGATTCTTTACCATCTGAGCCACCAGACTGTGATAAAAAGTCCTCTAAACCAAGAGCTAAACTATTTGTTTAACAAGCATTTATAAAAGGTGGACTTGTGAAATGTTATATGCTGGAAAACAGAAGAGCTAAAAGATACAGCCCTTCTCAGGGAGTTCTTTGTTTTATAGGGAGTAAAAATATAATTATATTCTTTATTGTATAATTTTTTATATTTTAGAATTATAGTTTTACTCCCCATAAAACAAAGAACTCCATGAGAAGAAGGTACACATGCAAAAATATGATTATAGTAATATACTCCATAATTTTTAAGTTAAGATTTTAATAAAGTGCTTTGAGATCTGTTACTTCATTTGGTCTCTCCAGCAATCTGGGAGAGAGGAAACACAAGTATGACTTGTGTTGTCATTGGCATATGTGGAAAGACAGGTGCAGTGAGGGGACGGATGTGTTCAAGATGACTCGGGCACCAGCGTCAAAGCTAAGACGAAAACTCGAGCCAGCGTCCACTCGCAGGAGGTTTTATTTTGCTCATCATAATCTCCAAAGGGCTACCTAGCCCGCTGCTAGTTTTCGTAAATTAGTTTTATTAAAATACAGCCGCGCCATTTGTTTAGCTATTGCTGTGGCTATAACGGCAGAGCTGTTATAACGGCAGAGCTGGGCGGTTGTGACAGAGACTGTATGGCCCCCAAAACCCAGAATCTTTACTGCTGTCCAGCTGCTCAGTAATGTCCGACCCCTTGCGACCCCATGGACTGCAGCACCCCGGGACAGTACGCCCTGTCCTTCACCAGCTCCTGGAGCTGGCTCAAACTCATGTCCATGGAGTCGGTGATGCCGTCCAACCATCTCATCCTCTGTCGTCCCCTTCTCTTCCTGCCCTCAATCTTCCCCAGCATCAGAGTCTTTTCCAATGAGTCAACTCTTTGCATCAGGTGACCAAAGTATTAGAGCTTCAGCCTTAGCTTCAGTCCCTCCAATGAATATTCAAGATTGATTTCCTTTAGAAAATATGTATTATCTGGCCCTTAACAGAGAAAGTTTGCTGATCCTTGCCCTGTGCAAAAGCGTCACTCAGTTGTGTCCAACTCTTTGCAACCCCAGGGACGGTAGCCTGCAAGGCCCGTCTATCTGTAGAATGCTCTGGAAAAGAATACTGGAGTGGAGAGCCATTCCCTTCTCCAGGGAATCTTCCTGATCTAGAGATCGAGTTAAACCTAGGTCTCCCTGTTGCAGGCAGGTTCCTTACCGGCTGAGTCCCAGGGAAGCCTTTGCCCTGTGTGGTAGATCTTACTGGAGGTGGGGTAGGAGGATGGAGAGAAGTGACGTGGTCATGCCCCCCAAGAACTTGAAAACTGAAGGAAACCTCTCTAGTTCACATGGGGAAAGCCAGCCATCCTAAACACACCGGTCGGAAAATTGAGGGTTCCAGCAGAATTCTTAGTTGCCTATCACAGAATCTACACCAGCTAACAGAAAAGAAATTAGTTAAGTATTATTATATGGCTCATGGAAGTACCCAGAGGTCTATTTGAATCGGATTTGAAGACCATGCATCAATCCCTCACACCCAGATTAAAGCCAGGTCTGTGGCGTGGAACCACCCCTGTACCAGCAAGTGCACAGACCCCCGTCTCACACTAGCTTCCCCTTAGGAGCTCCCCTTTCACCTCTGGCGTGCAGGTGGCCTTTAGCCTGCCACCCTAGAAGCTGTCCTGAACCTACTTCCCCACGATGTGCCTCCCGCCTCAGCGTCTTACATCGTGTGTCTGATGGGCGGGCCCCGAGCCCTGTGTCTGCACTCAGCTGCAAGAAAGGCACGGCCGGCCCGTTTCTGATTTCTGCCACGAGGAATGCCCTTCCTTCCAGCCACGCCACGGATGCACTGACACTGTGGCCCAGACTTTATTATTAATTGTTAAGAGAAAAATATATGTCAAAGAACAGTCAATAGAGTTTTTTTTTTTTTAAGGGAAAAGCATTTCACAATTTTGGTAGGATGCATCCAAATTTCCCCACAGGAAAGAGCTTGGCTACTGTGCATTGGATGTCTGGCCTCAAGTGGAAAAAGTCATATGTGATAATGTTACCAGTAATAAATACTACTAGCGCATTAGTCTATGAGGCAAGCACGATTATGGCCCACAGTTTACAGATAAGAACCTGAAGCACCGTAGGCTGCTCAGTCAGTTCTTGTAGGTGATGAAGGGAGATTTAGTCTGGAGTGGTCTGTGCCTTAAGCCTCTGCCCTGGCAGTAGTGGGGAAGGAGGCTGAGCATTCATTTGGAGGGTTTCTGAATCCAGTTGCCAGGCACTCAGCGGCTTCTCTAGCCTCTCACCAACTCTTCCTGAAGTCCATCTGGGTGCCATCCCCTGGCCAGTAGAAGCCATTTTCTGACTATAATCTGCTTTCCCACACTGTATGAGTATGAACAGTATCTACAGTACCCAGAACAGGGGCTGGCAGCTGACCGAGGGTTTACATCCTGTTCCGTCCTGCATCAGCTGCCTTAATCTCTCCAACAGCGCTGTGGCATCCCTTTCAGTTGCAGCCTGAGTCTTGGAGAGGGAAGTAACCTGGCCGAGGTCACACAGCTGTAGGCGGCAATGTGTGTGTGTCAGCCACTCAGTGCGTCCGACTCTCGGCGACCACATGGACCGTAGCCCACCAGGCTCCTCTGTCCATGGGATTCTCCAGGCCAGAATACTGGAGTGGGCTGCCATCCCACTCTCCAGTAGGCAGCAGAGCTGGACTCAAAGCCGCACGCGTCTACACTGCATCTCTACGCCCTGCTTGTTCGTCCTCCCACGGAGGTGGAATCAGGCACAACTTTGGTTGAGGATGCACTCTCATCACTGGTCCACTTATAGGCAATATTGTAATCAGGCAGGTGGATACTTCCAATGAAATAAGATCCATCATGAAAACGACTTCCTGGTGATCCGGTGGTTAAGACTCCATGCTCCCAAAGCAGCAAGAGCAGGTTCAGTCTCTGGCTGGAGAACTAACGTC
>SJYF01000037.1:2468410-2490265 GCA_006410515.1 Procapra przewalskii | reverse complement strand
AAAAAAAAAAAAAAAAACAACACTTGAAACTCACATCCATTAGCCAAAACTCATGTTCTTTAATGCTGACCGTATGAGTATTTTTCATCTCTGTGCATTTCTAGAAATATAATTTTCCCACATAGATTAATACGTGATAATTCCAAGGCAGGTCTCAGTCCCCTGCACCGTGCTGGCAATGGGGCTATCGTTCAGAGTGAACGGGCGCCGCTAGGAAGCGCGAGGGGGAGAGTCTGGAACCAGGCTCCATGGGCCTGACTCCTGCTCCTCCAGTTACCAGCTGTGCACCCAGGGGGCACTTGTGAGTGTTTACACACTGGCCCTCCAGGGATAACCAAGCCCTCACTGGTCGCATTTACCGACCTCTGTGAAACAGCAACCCACCCCAGGATTCTTGCCTAGGAAATCCCACAGACAGACCCTCTGGACTGTGGGCTACGGTCCACAGGGTTGCAAAGAGTCGGACGCAACTTAGTGACTAACCATCACCACCGATGTCTGTGGTATAAGCTGTCCCACTGTGAGAAGGAACGCACACACTGGGCTTTCACAAGCTCCTGTAGGCTGAGATGCACTGGGTCTTGCACACCTCGTGTGCCACAAATCGCTGAGTCTCTCCAGCCTCCAGACACGGAGCAGAAGGAAGTACCAACTTCAAAGGTTGTTAGAAGGTTTTAGGACTAATCACGACAAAACCCAGTAAGGCGGTTTGCGCTGCGTCCAGCACTGACGCAGGCTTTCACTGAATGTCGTTTATTACTAGCTGAGACTCTGTTCGGTAGAATCCTGATGTCTAGTGCCTCAATTCTATTATCTGAAAAATCGTAATAAGATGCTTTCCCAGCCAGTCTTTCACAGGATCATTGTAAAGCTCAAGTGAAATAATCTACATCAACTGCTTTGGAGAGCTGCAAGCTTAAACAAAGATGTATTTTATTAGAGTCAAGTCAAAATCCGGAGAATGAATTTTTGAGCAAAATTACCCAACTGAGTCATAATTTTTAGTTCTTCTGTCACTTTTTTCCCCCATACTTTCAAGATCCCCTCTGTTGCTGATACTAATTCCCACTTAGAAGCTGTTTAATGAGAGAGGTCTGGAAACTCACCAGCTCAGTACCAGATTCTGTCCATCCAGAGGTTCTGAGAGTCTTTTCAGTTTAAGTCTTTTTGACCTTTTACTCCTCAATCCTCTAATCCTTTTAGTGAGGAATCTTCAATTATCCTTGCTTTTGGTTATTTCTCAACTTCCCTTTTGAAAAGTGGGATTTCCATCATGTCTTAACGGTGAAGCAGTATAAGACCTTCCCTCGACAATGCTGCTTCAGTTGATGAAGACACCAGTCATCCCTCTCGCCCGAGGCTCCACTGGGCCATTCTCTTAGATACTCACTGTTTGCTCAGCCCTCCCGGTGATCTGGGAGAATGCAGCATTTAAGAACCTCATCTGGTGTTGTCCATCTATCGCATTTCTGCTTAGTCATGAGTTTCGTCCCCAAACCCTCTATTTACAAATTAAAAGGCTCAACAAGTGCTTCTCCCCACTCAGATCCATAGTCACTTGTCGTTGAGTGACCATTCCCGCCAGTGACCACAGGCCATTTCCGTTCAGGAGCACTGCTAGGCCTGCGGATCGCAAGACAGCACGGCATTTATGAGCGTGCGTCCTATGGCCCAGATCCTCCAGTTCAGAGCTGCACTTCCTAGATATGAATTCCGGGTAAATGACTTACACGCTTTATGTTTCAGTTTTTCCCTTAAAAACATGGACAATAATAAGCTGTACCTCAAGGGGTAGCAAAGAAAGCTCAGTGAATTGGTACATATACAAAAGGTTTGGAATACGTCCTGGCTAACACCAAATCACAATGCGTTACCTGCTCCATCAGAAGGCAGACTTAGGTGAAATTCATGGTTTTAGCCATATCTGCAAGCCTCTTGGGATATTATTTTTTTATCAAAAACATCTTTATTAAGGAGGAAATTTCATTAATCTTTGACCTAAATGGAAAACCAGTATCATTTACCAAAAAGAAAAAAAGGAAAATAATGGCAAAAAAAAATAGATGATGATAGATAGACAGGTGAACAGAGAGTAGAGAGACAGATCAAATCCCAGTTAAACAGTGTTTTTACATCTGGCCACCCCCTGATGCCTGCTTAAGTTTTGGAGCTGATATCTTCTCTCTCTTTGTTGAGATAGAGGTTAGGACGTTATTTTAGTGACAGCTGAAGTCCTTGAACTTGAGACTTGAACTGAGGCTTTTTTTTAGTTCAGTTTAATCGCTCAGTCATGTCCGACTCTTTGTGACCCCGTGGACTGCAGCACGCCAGGCCTCCCTGTCCATCACCAACTTCCAGAGCTTGCTCAAACTCATGTCCATTGAGTCAGTGATGCCATCCAACCACTTCATCCGCTGTCATCCCCTTCTCTTCCGGCCCTCAATCTTTCCCAGCATCAGGGTCTTTTCCAATGAGTCAGCTTTTCCCATCAGGTGGCCAAAGTACTGCAGCTTCAGCATCAGTCCTTCCAATGAATATTCAGGACTGATTTCCTTTAGGATGGAGTGGTTGGATCTCCTTGCAGTCCAAGGGACTCCCAAGAGTCTTCTCTAACACCACAGTTCAAAAGCATCAATTTTTCAGCACTCAGCTTTCTTCATGGTCCAACTCTCACATCTATACTTGACTACTGGAAAAACTAAAGCTTTGATTAGATGGACCTTTGTTGGCAAAGTAATGTCTCTACTTTTTAATATGCTGTCTAGGTTGGTCATACCTTTTCTTCCAAAGAGCAAGCATCTTTTAATTTCATGGCTGAAGTCACCATCTGCAGTGATTTTGGAGCCCAAGAAAATAAAATCTGTCACTGTTTCCATTGTTTCCCCATCTATTTGCCATGAAGTGATGGGACCAGATGTCATGATCTTTGTTTTTTGAATGTTGAGCTTTAAGCCAACTTTTTCACTCTCCTCTTTCACTTTCAGCAAGAGGCTCTTCAGTTCCTCTTCACTTTCTGCCATAAGGGTGGTGTCATCTGCATATCTGAGATTATTGATATTTCTCCCTGAAATCTTAATTCCAGTTTGTGCTTCATCCAGCCTGGCATTTCTCACGATGTACTCTGCATAGAAGTTAAATAAGCAGGGTGGCAATATACAGCCTTGACGTACTCCTTTTCCTATTTGGAACCAATCTGATGTTCCATGTGCAGTTCTAACTGCTGCTTCCTGACCTGCATACAGATTTCTCCGGAGGCAGGTCAGGTGGTCTGGTATTCCCATCTCTTTCGGAATTTTCCACAGTTTATTGTGATCCACACAGTCAAAGGCTTTGGCATAGTCAATAAAACAGAAGTAGATGTTTTTTCTGGAACTCTCTTGCTTTTTTGATGATCCAGTGGATGTTGGCAATTTGATCTCTGGTTCCTCTGCTTTTTCTAAATCCAGCTTAAACATCTGGAAGTTCTCAGTTCATGTACCCACCAGGCCCCTCTGTCCATGGATTCTCCGACCAAGAATACTGGAGTGGGTTGCCATGCCCTCCACCAGGGGATCTTTCCAACCCAGGGATAGAACCCAGGTCTCCTGCATTGCAGGCAGATTCTTTACCATCTGAGCCACCAGGGAAACCCCAAGTCTTTCTTCGGAGGGTTAGAAAAAACTCCCGAGCAGAGCCATCATGCACTCTGCAGTCCCATTTTTTTATTGCTGAGCTGAAAGCATCTCACAGACACCCAGCGGTGTGTACCTGCACTCCGGCTGAGATGGAGCCACCCAGTTCTGTGCTGGCTACAAAAAACACGGAGTAGTCTGATGGATATTATTACTGAGGACTGTTTCTCCTCGCAAGCTTAGTTCTTATTACCCAGATGTTTCATCTCCAGGTTTTCTTCGTGAGCTCTTTGAATCCAGGTCTGGGTTCATGCCTCCTCTGAAGCTCAGAGACTGGTGTCCTTTTGAGGGACTGGACGTTTTCTCTAAGCTTCAGCATGCTAAGCAGTCCACCTCCTGGTCAGAAGAAAAAGAGATTAGACGTCAGTGTAGATGAGCAGAATAGTGTGACTCCGTAATGTAGCTGCTGTGAATTTTTATTCTTAAAATACTATCATCTATATTCCTTCGACTGTATAGTCCATGGGGTCTCAAAGAGTCCGAAGTGACTGACACCAACTTTCACTTTCCTTCACCATCTGTCTTACAGCATAGGCCCCCAACATGCAATACGCCCGTAGTTCCCAGTCTTTAGGAAGTAGATCCTTCTGTCTGAGCACTGTATTGCGGTCTCCCGAGCCGATCAGGACACCGGGATGAGTGGCTGGCTCTGACACAGCCGCGCCAGTGGGCTTGCTGCCCCCACCCCCGGGGGCCTCCTCTCAGCCCTTTCCCTCCCGCGCCCTCTACCTTTCTCTGAAATCAAAGGCACTGAAATATCTCTGCCCCTGATCGTAACTCGAGTTTGTTCTGTTCTTCCTTGGTCTGAGGTCAAAGACATCGTCCTAGAAACTCCTTAATGTTCTTGGTCCAAGGCTAAGGTTAGCGTGATACTAACAGAAACACAGCTCTTCTCTTGCTCCCACTCAAGACAACGGAGTGTTTGCACAGCCGTGCGAGTGTCTCAGGCAAGCTCCGGGTATGTTCCCCAAGCACAGGACTGAGATGAAACCAAGTGTGGGGGTCTCTGCAGGTCCAGGGACCCCGTCCCCACATGGACTTCAGAGTCTCTTATACAGCTGAATAAACACAAAGGGGAAAGTTATTCTCTCAAAGCAAACCCAGGGCCTTTGGTCCACTATTCATTTCTCCCAGACGACTCCAAGACAGACAGAGGCACGCGGCATTCGCAGCCTCTATGCTGCCCTGTCAGTGGCCCCTGAAGGTCCCCCTCCCCACCGGCCGTTTACATCACCCTCTCTCCAGAGGCACTGTGTTCTCTATACGCTCTCTCTCTGCGGGAGATTTCACTATATTTTAAGAAATAGAAAGAGGAATGAGGTCAGGACATATGCACACACCAAATTCAGAAACATGCGGGAAAATTAACCCAGTGAGAGAAGCTGTAGCGTCCGGATACAACTGCTAATCTATCAGACCTGGATATGACTTGGGCGAGTCACTGCCCAGAGACAGCGGTCTCAATAATTTAGGCTGACCCTGGGCTTCGTCACTTACGAACCGTGTGACCTTGAATGAGATTTAGCTGGTCCAAGCCCCAGTTTACTCGCCTGTCCAATCCAATGGAGACAGTAATAGCACCTACTCCCTAGGGCTGGTCTGTGGATTAAATGTTGTAGTAAATCCATGGATCCATGCCTGACACTCTGAAAACACTAAATAATTTGTGATTATGTGACCTATATGAACAGCCCTCCACCCTGGATCATCCAGCAGGGAATTTAATGGCTTTTCACATGTATCAAAAGACTGCCTATGAAATTATAGAAAATGTGGTACCTGACTATTATTCTCTCCTTTCCAGGCAGGGGAGCAAGAGAAATAATGTAGCTGTAATAAAGCTTCTTAGATGGATGGGGCTAGAATTCTGTTTCTCCAACCTGTTTCCACCACAGTCCCATTAAGGGTCATCCTCTTCCTTAGAGGTCTCATTCACACAAAATCTATAACCTCGCCCTTTTTCTTCCAGTTAGACAAGCACCCACAATACATTCATTTAGACAACTATTTATTGGAAGCCCACCAAACGCTGGATACTCTGCTAGGCAAATTATCCTAGTGAACAAGATAAGTTCTCATGCCTCTTACAATCTAGAGGAAGAGGGCAGGCAACCAACAAGTAAACAAAAACACACCAGACCATTTCCAGAGCAGCGGGCAGGGCCCAGCATAGAGGAAGGTCAGGTGGCAGGTGGCGGGGTGTGAGTCACGTGGGGGGGCTGTTTAGAGGGCCCACCCTGGGGAGGCCGCCTGCTTCCTGAGACGTGAGCAATTAGAAAGAGCTGGCTTTGGAAATCTGGAGAAGAGCATCCTAAGCAAAGGCAAAAAGAAGCCTCTGGTATAGGGAAGGGCTTGGTCTCCTTGACAAACAGAAAATAGGATGAAGTTTAGGGGAGGAAATGAGGTTGGAAAGCTGGGCGGAGACTCTCGCTGGCTGCTGGAAGGAAGGCTCGGGGAGCCACTGGGGCAGTGTAAGCCCAGGCATGGTGGCGTCTGGTCCACTCTTTCAAAGGACCCAGGGAAACGCAGCTGAGCTGGGAGAACAATGCCAGCGGAACGAGCATCCAGATCCTTCTTTTCCAAAGCAGATAGGGCGGATCACAAATTACTTGCAACACGCCTGATAACCATCCAAAGTTTATTTTTGTCTCAATCTTCCTTTTTTCTCTTTTAAAATTGTTTTCATTTATTTTTTAATTGGATTATAATTGCCTTACAATTATACTCCAGGTCTTAGGAAAGACCCTGGGAAAGATTGACCGCAAAAGGAGAAGAGGGTGGCAGAGGATGAGATGGTTCGATAGCATCACCTACTCAATGGACATGAATTTGAGCAAACTCTGGGAGATAAGAGAAGGGCTGGAAAGCCCAGCCTGCTGGGGTCCACAGGGTCACAAAGGGCTGGACGTGACTTAATGACTGAACAACAATAACTGCTTTACAACGTTGTGTTAGTTTCGGCTGCACAACCTGAGCCCCTGCGTGTATATGTAGGTCCCCACCCTGTTGGGCCTCCCTCCCACCTCAGTCTCACCCTTGAGAATCGCTCCTGTGAGCCTGCCTGTCCCAAAGGAATTTGTGCAAGTCATCTGGGGGCTTACAGATAGACTCTCAGAGTCTCCCGATACCTGTGAAATACACAGCCCCACGGGCAGCGGTGACAGGGCCCTGGGACTGGCAGGGAAGCTTGGAGCCTGGGGATCGTCCTATTCCTGGACAGTCCCCCAACCCAGGGGATGATGGGCGGCTGACTAGACCCCATCTGCCCCATAGCAAGAGACAAGCTGCACCCTGTTTTATGACAAAATTATAGTGTTTGAACACAACTTGGAATCATCACACTAACAAGGTCAAGAAAAAACTGAGGCAGCTGGTCTAATAATTAATCAGATAAGTCAAATCCCACCTCCAAAGACTTTTTGTGAAATAACTTGAGCAGCTATTTTTCCCTTAAGTTATAATAACTTATCAGCTCACCACATGATATGCCGAGTCCTGCATAATCATAATAAATGAGTCCCCATGAAAATACATTCCACGTGACTATTACGGATCCTATCCCTTTAAAGATGTATTATAAGGTTTCTGCTTTCCCTTTATTCCACTTTAAAAATGCATACTGTTTTTATTTTTTGATCCTGCACACAACTGTTCTATTTCTTTTGTCATTTTGTTGTTGAAGTTGTCTTTCTTGTTTGTTTTTAATACGAAGGCTAACAGATTGTTCTCCAGCCCCACCCCACCCCCCAACAACCCAATTCTGCTTTCTTGATCCTCTTAATTGCTAAATAATTAGTCAATATGGTGTCACTCTATGTGCGGAGCCCAACAGAGAAGCAGTGATTGGCCTTTGGCACAACTCAGCAAGTGAGCTCTTGACACTGAAGTTTAAATTTTGGCTGCACGTCCTTATTTGCTGGTAAACATCTAAGAATCTAATTAGGTGACTACAGTGTGGGAGTTTGTACTTGGACAATTCATTTTGCACCAGCATACCCAGATTCCAGAGGCCACCAACGTCTCAACATTACAGAGCTCATCAGAGGATGGCATATTGCCTGACGTCATTGCCTTAATCTTAAAAAGGTAAAATAAATCAAAATGCAACATAAAATAAAACTCAAGCACGTTTTTCTCTCCTGGGTTTTACTTTCTTTTCTCTCCCCCATGCTGTTCAGCTAATTCTCTGCCAGGGAAGTATTGCTGTAACCAAGCCATCACACAGAGACATGCCAAACACACTTTCGAATAAAGTGTTTATTTCTCTCAACAACAGAGCCAGCAATTTTCAGATTTCGCTAAGTGCAGCCCCCAGCGGACCCTCGATACCTGTTTCAGTCGCCTCCCACAGCCTTCCGCGTTTTGGTAGATCTGTGCACTGTTTCGTAATGATCTTTAGGAAGGGAGGGGGGAACGCACAGCAAATGTCAAACCTCAGGATGTATTCAAGAGGCCTTCAAGTCACTACCAATTCAGGATCTGCAAAATCACTACAGCACTTACATCCCAACGTGTGCCTTTTAAGGTCAGAAGGATCATAAAATCACTGATCATAAAATCCTGTTCGATGCGAGCCCCTGTTCATTTTCCCACCCTGATGGCACTCGCTCAAACTTCTTGAGAAAGGCAGCTTCTGATGTTCACCTGGAAGAGATTTTCTTGACAAAAGACTTGAAATGTTCTTGTTCTTTCTTTTCTTCATCTTCTTTTTCAATCTGAAACTTAATATTTTTGATCTCTCTTACGCAAGATACGATCAATGCTGTCCCTTCCCCCACCCTCTTTTTCTTTTAAAAATGAGGGGCATCTGCCTCACTGGTCTGATTTTGGCGAGTGAATATCATTAGCCTCAGATCAGGTCATCAGTCATTAGCTGGTAAAACAATCTAATTTCAAGTTCATGTGCAAGGGTCTAAGAGCTGAAACCTTAGACCTTCAGGCCATTCTCTTTGGGGATCTGGAGAGAAAGCAGGGAGGCAAGAAGTCATCAGGATTGGCCACTGGAGCCCCTTTGGTCCCAGGGGAAGGAGTTATGTTTGTGCGAATTAAATAATGTAAGGGTCTGAGGAACTATAGACAGTGATTTCTAACAGCAAAAAATATATTTATTAGAAACCATGTGATGTAGCAGAAAGAATTTGAACTTGAGAACCAACAAGACTGACGTTCAAATTCCGTCTTTCTCACTGACTGTGTGACTTCAGGCAGACCTCTCACCCTCTCTGAGCCTTACATTTCCCTTGACTACAAAATCAGTATCTAAAAATACCTTCCCTACTGATTTACTAGGAACTTTTAAAATTTGGCAACAAAATACTCAGGAAGCTGTAAATTCTCAGTGTCCCTCCTCGAAGTCAAACAAAGCCTTGATTATTCACACAGGTAGACCGCCTCAACCAAATCCCACAGAAAGAAGGTGGGGAAGAAGCTTCTGCAAAAAGCAACATTCTCTTCAGTGGGTGCCCCTCCCTTCTGTAGTTCCTTAGTTACTTTGCTACTTTATTTTTTTTTAACCTTAAAAATTCTGTTTAATGCCTCTTTTGTAGCCCTTTCTTTAAAAAAAAAATGTATTAGAATATATTCATTTAACAATGTTGTGACAGTTCAGGCGAACAGAGGAGGAACTCAGCCATACATACACTTGTGTCTATTCTCCCCCAAACTCCCCCCCATCCAGACTGCTCCTAGCAACTTTAATCCCATCCTTAAAAGCACAGTGCCACCTTCAACTCCCAGCTTTCCGGTTTTTTAAAAAGGAATCTCCTACCAAAAGATAACTCACCTTTGTGGCAGCACCATTTGATAGAAGAAAAGGATACAGTTTTAAGAAGCACCCCGGCCAACATGAATCCATCTCCACTTAGCACTCAGAGATTCAAATATCATAATATTTAAATCAGCTTTGAGAACTTTCTTTGAAAACGAAAAATCCACTAGTTGAATACCCAGGAGGCCGGGGAGTTCAGTTACCATAGAGACTCAGTGCTGGCAAGCGGTGCTGGGGAGCAGCTCGGTGTCTGTTAATTTTTTTTATTTGTAACTTATGTGTGCTGGCTCTCGCTCCGAGCCAGTCCAGATTTTCCCGTTTACCTGCCATGCTGCCTGATATGAGTGAGGAAAATGACAGTGCCAGGTTTCAGCCTTTCCTTCCATTTGTAAACATTATCGAGGGTCAGAGGGACCGCTCAGAACACATGGGGAGGTTCATGTACTGAGCTTTCAGAAAAGGGTTGGGGAAAATTGTGTGGGGACTGCTAGGTGGAGAGAGAGGCTTGCAAAATTCTTTACAATAATCCAGAAGAGCTCTGAGACCCATTTTAGACATAAATTCTGGTTTCAGAGAACTTTTCTACAACTCATTATCATTCTTTGGTGAACACAAAGAAATAAGGTGGAATTCTTTCTGTCTTATCCATCCTAACAACCTGTGGCAAACAGGATCCTTGCCAATCCGTCGTCCTTGTGGTCTAAACTTCTAAGTAATTGTCTTTCCAACAGTGCATGAATGCCAGGTGGGAAAGTGGATATTAGCAGGATTTCTCAAACCCTGGTCACACTTCCCTGGGATTAGGCTACGCGAAAATGTCCGCCCCTCTGACAATTAAGTGGAGCCGGTTCCACAGTCTCAAGAAAGAGCAGAGAGATGAATACTTTATAAACGCCATCCTTTCGTCCCAGTGAGCTGTGGACTAAGAGAAGCAAGCCTTAGAGATGGGCTTCAGTGGATGACAACGAATAAATACTCATTTCCATAAAATTTAAATGAACCCAGTAAAATCTACCTCTTGCTGTGCAAGAACCCCATCTCATTACTCAAAATAGCAGCAGTGTGATTACTGGAAGCCACGCCCTCCACATCGAGGTGGCTGGTGGTAAAGTCATAACTAATTTCCACGTGCACGGCCACCAGGGTAGTAAAAGTGCGTGCCTCGGCCTCTTCTCGTTCTTGCTGCTCCAGGCCATATCTCCTCCCAACCACATGTACCTTATAAAATAATAATTCTCAAATGCAGGGCTGCATTTTGATTAGCAAAAAAAAGAAAAACATAGCGAAGATTTCTTTTTCAGCACACATAGGCAACAGGCCCAATGCTTCAATACTTAAAAATCGGCATATGCCGTTTAAGAAAATTTCAAGACTTCAGACACCCACGGAGATGGGCTGATTTAGCCCCTCCCAGCTGCGTCTTGCATCCTGTTTGCATTTTAAATGACCTTTAAGCAATGAGGAGATCTGTCTTGTTGAGACTTAATTGCTTAGTTAGAGAAGACGTTTTCAGTAGACAAATATTTCCTTTAAAACTCATCTTTTAATTTTACAAAGCCTTCATTGGATTTCAGGCAAAATTGGAAGCTGTGTCATAGCTTCACCTTCAACTGAAAGTGGAAAATGGTTTAAACAATATGGAGACAAACTGCGTTTACCTTCGGAGCTTATCATATCTAAGGCAGCTATTTCAGAAATTCTTCAAGTAAATTGATGGATATGCTTTCAGTCAACTCAGATACAGCTAAACTTTCACATCACCCTAAAATCCAGAGCCCCCTTTAAATTTCAGTGAGTTTCTAGAAACTTTCTTTCTTCATCCCTTCTGGTCGTGATAGGGAGACCACATGGGACTGTGGGAAAGAACATAAGTGCTGAGGTCAGACTGCCTAGAATTAACCGCCGTGTGACCCTGGACAAGACGAGCCACCTGCTTGCTCTTCAGTGTCTCCATCTGAGAAAGAAAGCAGAGTAGCAGGTCCTACTTTATTGGGCGGTTTGGGGGATTAAATAAGTGAACTTCAAGCACTTCAAACAGGGCTTGCCATATAGTCAGCGTTCAAAATAATGTGTGCGGTTATTATTTTTTGCTTTTGCAGAATTCCTTTTTTCCCACTCTTTGCTTTGCAATGATGTTTATATCACTTCCCCAAGCTGACCCAAAGTGGGCACAGTCCTTTCTCCTTAATTAGTGACCACACTCAACATCTTTGTATTATCAGAATGGCCCAAATTTTCATTCTTCTTTTTCTGTAAGAAAAATGGAAAAAAACCCAGACAACCTTTTGAGCCAACCCAAAATAACTGAAACAACATGACTTGTAGTGAGGTTTTATACAAGGTGGGGGTGAATACTTGGGGTTTGAGTTCTGCATGATTGTATCCGAGGCTCTAAACATCATCCTAGCTACGGCATATATGATATTACGCTACAATTGAAAAGCCCCCCAGCTCTTCACGTTGTTTCTCCTCCTCACCATCTCACTGTACCCTGGAAAAGCAAACGAAGACAAAAATCAAAAAACCTGCCTCTTAATTATGCAGACGTATCAAATTCTTTGCCCCAAATCTAAAATCAGCCCTTGCCTGAGCCTACACAGCAAAGATCTGATAATGAACTTTTAAAAATGCTGATAATGCCTCCTGGATTCTAATTCTGTCTGCCCTCCATCGATCTGGGCACAAAAAAGGGGGCGGATGGAGCTGTGTGAACAACACTATCCCGACAGAGGCCGCGTCTGTTCCCGTCTTAGAGAGCTCACTTTTTCTTTTTTCTGTCTTTCTTTTTCCTTCCTTCCTTCCTCTCCCTCTCCCCCTCTGCTGCAGCGGTCATCTGTCCCTACAGACAGTGAGAGGTCTGAGATGCACAGACTCCCAGCCCCGGCTTCCTCACAGTATTCATTTGGTTCCATCAGGTCCTGGTCGTGGCGTGAGCATCTTTTGGCGCCGGCTCTTTGTTGTGATGCATGGGCTTCTCTCTAGTTGCGACACTTGGGCTCAGTAGCTGCCGCCCGTGCGCTTCGTTGCCCTGGGGCATGTGAGATCTTAGTTCCTGGACCAGGGATAAAACACACATCCCTGACACTGGAAAGTGGATCCTTAACCATTGGACCTGCAGTCCTTGAAGTGGCTGATTTCTTAGTGCCGAGTCTCTCTGCCCATCAGCTGCCCATGCCAGCAGTGCCCGCCCCAGGGCTCCCTGAGCTCACCCGGACCAAAGACGACGACGGGGCTCGTGGAAGAAACGCCCCTTTACCAGCGTCAGGCAACCCCCACTTCTCCTGATTCCGGCTCTCTTGCTTTCTGCTCTGGCTTTCACGGGCAACAGGAGAGGCCTTGAAGATCTCACCTGGAACCTGTTCCAATCTCAGTACCTGGCTCCTCACCGGGCGTCACACGTAGACCCTGGAAACATGTGTCTGGCTGCAGTAACAGCATCTGCGGCTTCCTGGGCCCTAGGCAGCTGTGTCAGCTCGGCCTCACCTCGTAGCAGACAGCTGCTCCTGAGTCTCTGCTGCGCGAGCATTTCAGGGTCTCGATAGTTCTCCTGTTCTTTCTGATGGTGCTGCTCACCACAATCACAGCTCTGTGAGCATCACAGCTGCACGCAAGGCCTAGAGCCTGGGAAGGAGGACCATGGAGTGTGTTTGCTCTTATTGCCATAAAAACAGCCCCCCCTTTTTTAAATTTTAGATGTTTTAAATTTTATTTTCAGTATTACATGCCAAAATAAACATTTGTCAGTAGTCCAGAAAGAGAAATGAATATTTAGGACACTGTATGGTTGAGAATTGCATATGAAATACATTTATAGGTAATTAGTAATTGTACATTTTCATAGAATATTATATCAACTTCATAACGCAAGGTCCAAAAGTATGTTAACTATTTCTCTGTCTGAGGGAATTCTGTCGTGGAATATCCCTTGTTTATTTTGATGCCTTGTATTTAATTATTTATATTTAAGAAGATTCACATTCCTCATTGGTATGCTTGGTTGACACTTACTATGAAATAGTGAAAATATTGTCCCGATTATTTTTTGGTAAATGTAATAATTGAATGGTCTAATTAGCTTATCACCAATAGTCATCCTATATAGATTTCTTATTTAAATCAAGCAGCCCCTTTCTTAGACCATCCCTCCCCACCTTTAAAAGATTCCATTAGCAACTTATTTGCCAGGAAAGTATGCTTGGCCATACCTAGATGAAAGTGAGGCTGAGAAATGAGGATTTCGTTCCTCCAGCCCCTACAGTAAAGGGGCTGAGAGGAGTGAGCGGGTGAAGATCTGGGTGGGGGTGGTGGAGTCAAGTGTGTGTGTGTGGGGGAAGATTCTAGAACCATCTATCCAGTAGGATTAACCGCACCAGAAAAACAGGTCTGAGATGGAGCGGTTTGAAGTGCCTGACTTCCTACTGCTGACTCCCTCTGCTTACCATCTACACAATGCCAAGAGTCTGCGTGAAACCTTGAGGAGAAAAAAAATCAGCTAAATATTTAGATGATTTGCCGACATGGGGAACTTGCCGTTGGCAGCAAAGATTTATTAAACAGGCTACAAAACAAGATGTCATTAACCAGTTTGAAAGCATGCCCTCGTAATTAAGAAAGGAGAAGATTTCTAATTTGGGTAATGAAATCTGTGGCTCAGACGAGCGTTCATTTTATCAATATTTATTGCACGCCTACTGTGTGCCAGGTACTGCCTGGGCTGACCCTGAGCCACAGAACAAAACGCCTCCCTCTGCCAAACCTACTGGTAATAATAGCTGTCGTGTTTTGGATCCTCAGGCAGTGCCAAGCCAGTGCTACGCATTTTCCATAACAAAGGTTCACCCCTGTGGCAACCCCAAGAGGTAGGAATTGTTGCTTTTGACTCAGACGTGGGCTGAGCAAAACATCTCCATCTCCCTGGGGCCAGGAGGTCTCCCAGGACACAGTGCTGAGCCAAGGAAGTCTCAGGCCCGACTGCTTAGACTTGAGGAAAGTGAGACCAAGGGCAGATAAGCGGCCCCCCATGGGGACACAATTAGTGGGTGAGATGCCCAGCCCCCAGGCCCCCGCCCTCCTGGGAAGCAGCCTGATCACCATCGGTTCCTTTCTGGCTCTGTGCTGGGTTCCTGTCGCTGCAGGCGGGCTTCCTCCAGCTCTCCTTGCAGGGGCTCCCCTCGCGTGGGGCGCAAGCTCAAGAGGCTTCGTGGCCCTGGGCACGTGGCACCTTAGTTCCCAAGCCGAGACTGAATGCACATCTCCTGCGTGGCAAGGCGGATTCTAACCACTGGACCACCAGGGAAGCCCCCCATAGTTCTTCTTGACCCCACGAACCCCCCATCCCCTATCCAGCCTCCTCCCTCTCCCCCTTCAGCCGCTCACCTCGGCTCAAACACAAAAGAGTGGGGGACCCTCTCCCTTTTGGAGCCCTGAATCTTTCAAGAAAAACCCCCACCCCAGTGGATGAGCTTGGGTGGTCTTTCCAGGGCCAACACCAGCGCGTGAGAGCAGGTCTGCTCTGACGCCACAACACAGAGGACTGCGTGGTCTCGGGGCCCCTTCTCCAGGCCGTTAGGTTTTAATTGCCTACAGACTGTTTCTCAGCCCTGGTTGCACATTAATGTCACCTGGGGAGCTTTTACAGCATACTGAAGCCAGGACCGTTTAAAACAGACTCTCTAAGAGCAGGCCAGCATGTAGGGATTTTTTATTTTTTACCTTTGTAAAAATCGAGTTTATCCTGTCTACAGGAGAGCCTGTGAGTGTTGAGTGTAAAGTTCAGTGGGTTTTGCATATATTCATACCCAGGTAACCGCCCCCCAGATCAAAATATGGACCATTTCCAGCTCCACACGAGACTCTTACAGCCACAGATATTTTAAACCCTCCTAGGGTATCCCAGGGACGGGGAGCCTGGTGGGCTGCCGTCTACGGGTCACACAGAGTTGGACATGACTGAAGCGACTTAGCAGCAGCAGCAGCAGCAGCAGGTTATTCTAAAGGCTTCACTGGCTGCTCAGTGGTAAAGAATTTGTCTGCAATGTCAGAGGCGCGGATTCAGTCTCTGGGTGGGAAAGATCTGGAGAAGGAAATGGCAACGCACTCCAGTATTCTTGCCCAGGAAATCCCATGGACAGAGGAACTTGCTGGGCTACAGTCCATGGGGTCCCAAAAGAGCCAGACACGACTTAGCAACCAAACAGTAACAACGACAAAGATTATTCTAACGTGCAATCAGATTAGATGCTGTTGGTTTAGAGTTCAGACCCTCTCTGGCCAAAGACAATCCTTATTTCCAAAGACAGCGATGGCTGCATGCTCCCTCTCTCAGTGGACAGAGAAGAGAAAAGCGTCCTTGACTGTACTGGTTTGGCCGTATTTATACCCCAGGACGTGGTGAGCACCTTGAAAGCAGAAGCTGCATCTTTGCCAAAAGCCTAGCCCAGTGCGTGATCCACTGTAAGCATTTACCAGATGGAGGAAAAAGAGCAATTTAGACCCATGGAGCGGGGAGCCCCGCTTGGTCTCCATTTAGGAGGTTTCAGAGGGTCTCTGAGAAGACACAGTAGCCCCGAGTCCTCTTCATCTGTGCCTGCCTTTTTTCTTTGCCCTGAGAAGGGCGAGATCACAAAACGTTGATACGGGGCCTTGTTTTCCGGCAGAGTTCACGCTCAGCCTGCACACAGGTGATGCCGGCAATGGGTGGTGTAGAGCTGAAAGCCGATGTCAGCCGCTAAGTGGGGAGAGCGGGAGGCTTGGCTGCGGTGTGTGTGCACATGCAGCCAGGAAAGAAGCTGAGGACTCGGGGAAATTGATGTTGCACCAGCTAAAGGCCAGCGACGCTTAGGAATGATCTGTGTCAGATGCACGTCTGGTTGCCCTGGGTCACCGGGAAGGGGTTTTTCCTAATGTATAGAATAGGAGAAAAATATGTGTTTTGCCTGGAGAGCAGTTACAAAGAGCTTATTGTGTCAGTATCCCCCAATCACTTATATACTTTTCAGCCCGTGGACTTTATTCATAATGTCTATTTTACTCTCCTTCATTTTGCCAAGCTAGGGTTCTCTCTTAGAAAACGACCCGTTGTCAGAGCAAGGCCATATGGCTGTGGTGAAACCAAGTGCATTGTTGGGCAAGTTTAAAAATCAGGAACGGAATAAAATGCACATATCAAGAAAAGATGAAAACCAGCAGCGGGCTCAAGCGGCTGGGAAGGCTTCGAGGTCTGAGCTCAGGGCTGATGACGATGGTGCTCCCTTCGCATTAGGAAGCGGAGAAAGGTGATGGTTTGAAGGCGACAGAGAACTCAAGCCTGAGGCTGAACGAGACTGCAGTTCTGGGCACAAAGGGAGGACTAGTCTCGCTCACCAGAGGGAGAGACAGAACGGTCGCTTCAGTGCCACAAAACAGCGAAGAGAGAAAACACAAACCGCTTGCTTCTCATGGAGTCTCCAGGCGGCTCAGCAGTTCTCGGGAAGTGACTGCTCTGAGTCATGGGCTCAAAACCCAGCCCTGATTCAAAAAATAAAAATGAGTGTCCTGTGGCTGTTAGGCTAATCAAGAAGTGTTTCGACTGCACTGGGTTCTGGACTTCAGATGTGAGACTCTGAGGATATTACGCTCTTCCTAGAGCGGACTCATTGGAAAAGACCTTCACACTGGGGAAGACTGAAGGCAAAAGGAGAAGGGGACCGCAGTGGATGAGATGGTTGGATGGCATCACCGACTCAGTGGACACGAATCTGAGCAAGCTCCAGGAGACAGTGAAGGACAGAGGCGCCTAGCAGGCTACAGTCCTTGAGGTCACAAAGAGTCGGACAGGACTTAGCAACTGAACGACAAAATTAGTATCAACAACCTGCCCCCACCCCACTCCGTTTTCAGAAAAGACATGTCAAAAATTTGAAAGCCATAGGAGTCCCATATATAAATGAAAAGAGCGGGCAGGAGACCAGAGAGAATGAAACGGGTCAGGATGAAATGGCAAGCAATAGCCGAATCTCTGTAGGGATGCTCAACGTGGAGACTTCTCCAGGCTCCGTGTGGATGGAACACAACAGGCCTGCAGCTGGTTCCCTCCAGCGAGCACACTGCTCCAGGCTCTCAAGGGCCTGCAGGTGGCGAAGGCTGTTTGTGTCATCCCTCAGACACTCGGTTTTTAAAAGGAACACGCCATTTCCCTGGGATGGAAGCAAGGCAGGTTTTACGTCGGTCTGAGCACACTGCATCATCTCAGCTTCAGTGTCATCTGCTGTTCGCTCTAGAACTTGTAGCCACAAACCTCCAGGCGAGGTTAGGGAGAGGTTAGGTTCTATCTCCATTATTCTTCCGTGAAGGACTGTCTCTCAGTAACTCTCACTCCTGTTATTCCATCTGGTTATAAGTGAAATATGGATTTGGAATATCATTTTTATCTGCACATATTTAAAATGTAATGTCCAAATATTATGCTGTTTGAAAAGAGACACCTGTCCAAAAAATTCCCAGGAAGGTTTTAGAGAGTGCACTTAAGCTCAGATTTAGACACAAGTGAAGCTCATTTTTCATCTAGCAGAAGCCCCAGACCAGCCAAGATTTGGAATACATGCCGAACGTTTTGTAAATACAGCAATGCCTCATTTGTCTGACGTGGACAGTGCCGTGTAAATGCCTTTTTCACATAACTGAAGCTTATCCCTTTGCACATCAAATCGTGTATATTATTTTCAGCATTTTGCATAGGAATATTCCTGAGGGCACATTACACACTCCCCGACCTCCTCCAGTAGAGTGTGAGAAACATTATTTAATCTTGGCTTTCTGACTCGGGGTCACAGCCACGCACATCAAGTGCTGGTCTGCTCTCGGCTGGAATAACGGGATGCCTCTGCGTCCCTACAGCTGTGTCTGCAGGAACCGGGGTTTGTCCTGCTTTTGAGACTGTGCCTGCCTGCTTTCCCTCTGATCATCAGTGTTCTCATCAGACCTAAAGCCATTTTTGTTCTCTACCCATTTTGTTCTCTCCCATTCTGTCTCTTCTGTGAAGTAAAAAGGGAAATTGAAGAGATTCCCTTACTTGGATGACCTGAGATCCTGGATTACTTGCCTGTTTTTAATACGTTCTGTGACTTTGTTAACCAAGTTACTCAACCCTTCTTGGCCTCTCTTCCACCATCTAAAAGTGTGAGGATCAAACATAATGTTCTTATGTTTGAGATCCACTAAGCCTGTTCCAATTTTTATAATTTTGTACTGTTTTTCTCTCTGATATAAGATGAACAAATACGTTAAAATTGTACATAAACAGACTGTAGGTCCTGAGGAACCAGACCTCAAGCCAGAGGTCTGCTGGGAGCCAAGTACAGGAGTTACATTTTACCTTATTTATTTGTAAGTTGTTTTCCCTGTGATTGAGGCTGCCAGCATATCATATCCTATTGTATCAGTTATCTATTGCTGTGTAACAAGTCAACCTCAAATTTAGCAGCATAAACCAACCTTGATTTGTTTTTTCTCATGATTCAGTGATGCAGGAATTCAAGCAAGTAGCTGCTAGGCAGTTGTGCTGGATGTTGTATAAACTGAGAGCACTCCCCCTAACTGCCTTTACTTGCAGCTCAGCTGGACTGGACGGGTGACGGAGTCCTTACTTGCGTGCCTGACACTTTGATGCTCCCCGTCTGGTTTCTCCCGAACCACCTGTTCTCATCCTCCGGTAGTTTAGCCACAGCTTTTCTACAGCTTGGTGATTGGCTTCCCCAGGGCAAAGCGAAAGCTGCCAAGCCTTTCAAAGGGAAAGCCAAGCATTGACACAACATCACTTCTACCACATTTCATTGGTCAAAACAAGTCACAATTCAAAGAGATTCACGGAAAGGAGGAATAGATTGCACTTCCCAAAGGGCAGAGCTGCGCACACGCGCAGGAAGGGGAGGGGAGGCGGCCCTGTTTGGAAACCCTCTGCTACCCACCTGCATACATCTTCACGTTGCATTTTACAAGTCTAAAGCTTTCCTCTCAGCATCAAAAGTATTCATTACTGTTGACGTACCTAATTATTCTCTTAAGTGGTGTTGGTTTGGTAAATAGCACTTTTCCTCTGAGAAAGGGATGAAAAGCAAGCCCATGTTTTTAACAGAGAGCTTCTTCTGGAAACAGATTCCAAATCTGTACTTTTCTCTTGTAAACATACAGCCAAGTCTCTGAGTTCTGAGTCAGTATTTGACGAATCAAAGTCAATCCTGTGAAAGACAGAAATCCTCTTTCTGAACTTTCTATATAGCTGTGCTTGGCTTTAGTTGTCAAAATTCTATGAAAGTATTTGCCCAACAAATCAAATTATCCAACTGCAGTATTCTATTTGCTTTCTTATCAGAGGAAAATAGGCTTCTTTCTCCTTCTGGTTCTTGTGCATTTGCTTTCGTCTGTCCTGACGCTCATTTATTCATTCATTTATGCAGATTTCCTGAGCACGTTCTATGAGCCCAGCTTAAATAAACAATAAGGCAGACATCACCCTGCTCTCATGGAGCTAATGTTTGGGCATGGAAAATGGATAACAGATCACCAATCAGTTACAATGGCAGTGCTTGCTACGAAGGAAAAGTCTAAAATGTGGGTGCTGTGGCACAGGGACCTGGCTTGGTATGGGAAACTGGCAGAGGCCTCGCAGAGGAGGTGACAGCTGAGCTGAGCTCTGGAAGGGGGTGGGTATCTGCAGGATGAAAAGAGCATGGCGGAAGGAGTCGAGGAAGGGGCACTCCAGGCAGAGGAAACAGCGCCTGAGCAGGCCCTTCGGGAGACAGTGGGATGTGGTGGGTCCGGTGTGGAATGACAAGAGTGGACACGTGTCGAAAATTGAAACTTAAATGGCCACTTAAGATCTGTGAACACTTGGGTGTGATGTTCTTTGAGCCTTAGGGAGAAGACTGAAACAAAAATCATGACTCTTATTTATCAAACATCCCCACCCAAAGAAGTCTCACTGCCATCTGGCTAATCATGTTGCTGCTGAGGCTTTATGTGAACCAATAACCTCTTCTAAGTGCCAGGAGTCATGCTGCATGCTGGGAGTCGGAACGTGGATGAGGACAGGTGAACAGTGAAGATGAGCTTGTGAGAGAAAAAGACAGCGCCCTCCAGGAGCCCCCGGCCTGTGCAGTAGGGAGCGGGGCCAAAGGATGGATTGCTGCCCTGAAACACAGTCAGAGCTAGGGTGAAATAATCTGAGGGATACAGGCAAGTGAGATTCAGATCTTTAGCAGCCCCGGGGGCTAAAGATGTTACTGTACCTTCCCTTCCATCCAAATGCATTTCAAAATAATATTTTTTCTTTAAAAATGACCCCAAAAGGCAAGCACTAAAAATGAAAGAAATTCTTGTTAGATTTTCGATAATGTAATTTTGGCTACGTTCATCAAAGCTGAATTGCACTCATTTGATTTATGTAGCAACATACACCTTTGGGTTCAGTGTATGGTGGCTCGGTGGTAAAGAGTCCACCTGTCAATGCAGGACATGCAGGAGACTCAGGTTTGATTCCTGGGTCAGGAAGATCCCCTGGAGAAGAAAATGGCACCCACCCCAGTATTCTTGCCTGAAAATACCATGGATGGAAGAGCCTCAGTTCAGTTCAGTTCAGTCGCTCAATCGTGTCTGACTCTTTGTGACCCCATGAATTGCAGCACGCCAGGCTTCCCTATCCATCATCAACTCTCAGAGTTCACCCAAACTCATGTCCATCAAGTCGGTGATGCCATCCAACCATCTCATCCTCTGTCGTCCCCTTCTCCAGCCCCCAATCCCTCCCAGCATCAGAGACTTTTCCAATGAGTCAACCCTTCGTATGAGGTAGCCGAAGTATTGGAGTTTAAGCTTTAGCATCAGTCCTTCCAGTGAACAGCCAGGACTGATCTCCTTTAGAATGGACTGGTTGGATCTCCTTGCAGTCCAAGGGACTCTCAAGAGTCTTCTCCAACACCACAGTTCAAAAGCATCAATTCTTCAGCACAGCTTTCTTTATAGTCCAACTCTCACATCCATACATGACCACTGCAAAAACCATAGCCTTGACTAAACGGACCTTTGTTGGCAAAGTAATGTCTCTGCTTTTGAATATGCTGTCTAGGTTGGTCATAACTTTCCTTCCAAGGAGTAGGCATCTTTTAATTTCATGGCTGCAGCCACCATCTGCAGTGATTTTAGAGCCCAAAAAATAAAGTCTGACACTGTTTCCACTGTTTCCCCATCTATTTGCCCTGAAGCAATGGGACCAGATGCCATGATCTTAGTTTTCTGGAAGAGCCTACTGGGCTGCAATCCATGGAGTCGTGGAGTCAGACACATCTGAGCAACTGAGGATACATGCATTTTGGTGTCCTCACTTCTCCAATCACCTAAGCACGTGTCTGCCCTTTCTTTTGACTAGTTCTGCTGTGACTCACA
>SJYF01000037.1:2401124-2411485 GCA_006410515.1 Procapra przewalskii | reverse complement strand
ATATGTATACATATGGTATGCACTGTTATGTGTATATATATACATAGAGTATACACTGTTATATGTGTATGTATACATATGGCATACACGGTTATATGTATATTATACATAGAGTATCCACAGTCATATGTGTATGTATACCTATGGCATCCACGGCTATATGCATATGTATACCTATGGCATCCACAGCTATATGTGTATGCATACATATAGTATACACCGTTATATGTGTATGTATACACATGGTACCCATGGCTATATGTATATATATATATACATGTCGTATCCACCGTTATATGTGAATGTATACACATAACTGGTTCACGTTGTTGTACAGCAGAAACCAATACAGCTTTGTAAGGCAATTATCCTCCAATCAAAAAAAAAAGTCTGCTCTGTCAAGCTGAGGGTGTCTGTCTCTCTGGGAAGTGAGCAGACGTGGAAGAGAGCTACTGTGGATTTCTACAGTGCCTTCTCCTGGGCCCAAGACCCAGGTCAAGTCAGGCACACTCTTCTCTGAACTGTGTTGCGTGATTTTTCAGAGCTGCCGTACAAAGTATCATGTGCTGAGTGGCAGAAACCACAGAAGTGTACTCTCTCATGGTTCTGGAAGCTAGAATCTGAAGTCAAGGTGTCGCAGGGCACGGTCCCCTGGCAGGTTCTGGAGGAGGAAACCTCCCTGCCTCCCCCTTGCTTTCTGGGCTCCATCTATCTGGGGCCCCTCGACTTGTGGCTGCACCCCTCAGCATCCCCTTCTACTGGCTGCGTGCCTGTGTTTACTCCTCGTCTCTTAAGGACACAGATCAGTGGCCTGATTCATTCTCATCCAATCGTCTTGAATTTGAGAGTGACTATTCAACCTGACACAGATCCTACCACCAATAAGGTCCCTTCCAACTGCCTGACTCTGTGAATAAAACTTTTCTGGCTTTTTTTGAGAATTATTGTTAAACTTTCTACCCAGGTACTTCCTCAAGACGCTTGTATCAACTTCCAAACATCTACGCCAATTTAAAATCCAGTGTGAACTTGAAAATGCCATTAGTGGTAAAATATATCAAGAGAAAAAAAGGGCTTTATTTCCTCTGCCATTTTTAAACTTGATAGCTCCTGACTTGTAGACTTCAAGCTCCAGTAGACCCTTCTGAAAAACTACCTATAGAAATGCTGAAATAGAGCGCTCAGAGGAAGAAAACCAAACCATGTTTTCACTTTCTTTGTCCCAGTGAATAAAGAACTTGGAAGAAAAGTGTTCCAGGCCTTTCCCAATCATATTCTTTAAGGCCTTTTCTAACTCCAGATCTTTGTGAGTTTTCTTTCCATCGTGTTTCTGATGAGTCCTTTTACTGCTTTGCACAACAAAACACAGCAAGCCCTAAAATATGGATGTCTTGTTCTTGGAGGAAAATGGAAAAGTTCACAAAAAAAGAAAATGACATAAGTTGAGAGAGTCCATTCTTGGCAATGGTATTCAAAAGTACAGAGATTAGATAATGATGCAATTAGAGCCCATTTCTTTGGTGTTCTATAATTCCGAACATTTGCTGACTTCTTTGACTGGTTTGGTATTTATTCTTATATCATATCAATTTAAAATCACCCTGTATGCTATGTCCAAGAGGAATGACAAATTATGAAGAAAATACGTTCAGTGAGATTTTTAAAAGGGCCCTGTGATTCTGACCTGAGATGTTACTATGAGGCCACCCAACAATTCCGGTCTTTTTCTTCCATCATTTATGTTCCAAGTGTTTTAAATATTCAAATTGTCTTTCCTCTTATTTCCCTAATGAGAGTTTATTTGCATCCAATACATAATAACGGCCTGGAAATGGCTTTATTCTTGTGCTTTCAGAGGAGTGGGAATGAGGAGCCCAGTTAGGAGGGTGATGCCGTCAACTCCAGGAGAGACGATGCGGACTTAGAGATGGGTGGAGGTCATGAGAGATGGTGGGAAATTCAGGACACATCTTCAGCTGAATCCACAGGCTTCACTAATGCTTCAGCTGATAGTGGAATCCTAAAGAAAGCAAGGACTCACAGATGTCTCTAAGATTCTGTGAGTGAGGTTTTTGTAAAGTCGGAGCCACAGATCAGCGGCATCAGGATCCTGGAACCAGGACCTGGGTGGGGTTCAGGTGAAATGTAAGCCAACAGTCTTCCTGGGCCAGGAGTTACCTTTACAGCAGCAATTTCAATGCTTCCTATGAAAAGGAATCAAACACCTTGATTTTATAATGGTTTTCCAAACTGTGTATATAGCACATAAACTAGTTGCTGTTGCTATTTGCTAAGTTGTGTCTCTTTGCAACCCAATGGACGGCAGCACGCCAGACTCCCCTAGCCGCCTTCTCCTGAAGTTTGCTCAGATTCATGTCCATTGAAGCGGTGATGCTATATAACCCATCTCACCCTCTGCCACCTTCTTCTTTTGCCCTCAGTCTTTCCCAGCATCAGGGTCTTTTCTATTGGGTCAGCTCGTTGAATCAGGCGGCCAAAGCAATGGACTTTCAGCACCAGTCCTTCCAATGAATATTCAGGGTTGATTGCCTTTAGGATTGACTGGTTTGATCGCCTTGCTGTCCAAAGGATTCTCAAGAGTCTTCTCCAACACCACAATTTGAAAGCATCATTTCTGCAGTGCTCAGCCTTCTTTACTGTCCAACTGTTGGGTACATACATGACTACTGGAAAAACCATAGCTTTGACTGTATAGACTTTCGTCAGCAAAGTGATGGAGGTCTCTTCTTTTTCGTATGCTGTCTAGGTTTGTCGTAGTTTTCCTTCTGAGGAGCAAGTGTCTTTTAATTTCATGGATTACTTTAAGTTGAAATAGAACTTTTACTTTTTGACATAGCTTTAGCCCAAGTCATAATTCGTGAAATATGGCTTCGATGAGCATGTTTTTAATTATAATTTTGGGGCCTTTATTTCACTGACAGTCATATACACACACATGTGCGTGCATACACACACACACACACACACACATACATGAACCAATCAAACCCATGATTGCAAGAATTACGACACAAGGTTGATACTAACTTTTGAAAAACTGGTCAATCTTTTAAGTATTAAGAGAACAATAAAAAAAATAAGTTCTGGAATATGGTAAAAAAATATTATGAAGGAGGCCCACAAATGATCGCAGTGTGAAAAGCAGAGAATCATTCCAAATCTTATCTTCATGCATATGAAAATGACAGGAGAATAAAACTCAAATTCAGTTAGTGAGAAATCGTTCCGATCCACAGTCTACCTACGTCTACAAATCAAGGCGACAAACTAGCGTAAAGCTCAGAAATGAAATGACAGAATCCGAGGGGTGGTATGAGCGGTACTCATTCCCCAAATGAAATAATGACTTACTAAAGGAGAGCTGAGTGAGGAAAAACATTGATAATTGTCCAATAAATCTTTCTATAGCCTCCCATTAGTCACTGTAGCATCTCTGTCTCTTTCGAACCTGCTAAGGAAGAGAAGTGCGACTCTGCAGACGGGCAAGCTGTTGCTGGAAGCCTTCAGGGGAGCCACAGGACTGCCCGTGTTTTCCTCTCTCCATCCTCGCGGCATCAAGACCGTGAGATAAGATGTTAGCCAGCTGCGGACTGTCCTCTGTCCTTGTGAGGACAGTTGTGAGAGACTTGCCTTCACTGAAATCATGTTTTCTGCCCTGGCCTCAGGACCTGTGGCAGTGCAGGCCATCTCCTGAAGACTAGAGGATCTGCGAAGGGCTGGATCTTCCCAGCCTTTCCCTCCATCTAAGGCCGGAACCGCGGTGCCGCATGTGAACCCGTGTCGCCCTCTGGCTCCCTGCGCTCATTTAATCTTTCATTTATCGAGCGCCTCTTAGGCCGGATACTGACGTGGCAGCAGCAGCAGAAACAGCACCCTGCAGGCTTGGGTCTCGCCATCCAGCAAGGGAGAAGGCGCTCATCGGAGCAGTGCACAGAGCTGGCGGCCGAGTTTGGGGTTAAGTATCAAGAAGCCCACAGTGTTGTAAGAGTCTTTGCTCCCTAGTCTTGGGAGGCAGAGAAGACTCTCCTGGAAAAGGCAGTAGGAAGGAGAGAAGTCAACCCATCAGGGAAGGGCATCAGCATGACTGAGCTTCTGGACGTGAAGCACTAATGTGTTTAAAGATGAGAAATAGGGGCTTCCCTGCAGTCCAGTGGTTAGGACCCTGTGCTTCCCCTGCAGGGGGTGTATGTTCCATCCCTGGAGAGGGAACTAAGATCCCGAAAGCTGCACAGTATGGCCAAACGAAAAAAAATAAATAAATAAAGATGAGAAAGAAAGTCACTATGGCCAATGGGTGCTCATGGGGACCAACTGTCCTGGGACGGCTGGCCCAACCAGGAGCTGGCTGGGTCTCGCTGCCTCCCTCCTCAGCCTCCCCACACGGCTGCTTTAGCCTCCTCACACCATGGACGTGGATCAGACTTCTTACATGATACTGACTTTCCATGAGACCCACAGAAGTTGCAAAGCTTTTTATGACCTAGCTTGGAAGTCACTTCTGTTGCATTCTGTGAGTCAAAGTGAGTCACAGGCCTAGGACAGATTCAAAAACAGTGGAAAGAGACTCTTTTTGATGGGAAGAACACCAAAGAAATGTGTGACCATCTTTATTCTTCCAAAGACGCTGCAGGTCAGTTAGCTCCATCCCATCGTGGTAGGCTTGATTGACAACAAGACACATCTGGCCCCATGAAAACAGGCAAGGAGCCATTGCAAGTCTAGTTCAAATGCACATATTTTAGCCAAGGCTTGTGGAAGTCAGGGTTTGGTTCTCATGGAACAACATTTTCTAATCCCTTTCAAGAGCGTTACCTTACTCTCTTCACACGAGGAAAACATCTCATAATGGTGTAAAGAAGGAGCAAACCTGTGAGTGAAACCCCAGTTCTAGATTTTTTTAATTTGATTTATAGATTCACTGCAAGTATAATAAAATTATCTAAACAGAAGGAAAAAAAGAGATTTTTTTTGCCCTGAGTGTCTCCTGCAGTGACTTTGCCATCTTCTTGCAGAACGTAGCATTTAGGGAAGCCTTACATCCCCCCCTTCCCTACAGCTCTCGTTCTCCAAAAAGTTCCCAGACAAATCAGAGCTCTCTCAGCTCTTCCTTATAGAGCCAAGGGTAGAGAGCAAATATTTTAGGCTTTACAGATCTCACAGCCTCCGTTCCAACTACTCAACTCTGTCCTTACAGCCACAGGTGGTATGTAAGCAAGTGGGTGTGCTTGTATGCTAATAAAACTTTATTTACAAAAACGGGCTATTGGCCAAAACCCGAGGCCATAGTTTGCCCACTTCTGGGTTATATGACAGCCTCAGTGACATACAAGAGGAAAGTGCTAAGGGAGAGTGAAGACAAAATATCCTAAGATGAAAGGAAAGCTAGCTTCTGCGAGGCGACTAAAAGATTAAAATAATGTGGCACAATGCAGAGAACTAAGATGAAATATTAGCCGAGGAAAGTTTCAAAACCTCCCAAGCCTGAGGCTGGAAGCCAGAAGAAAGCTTCTCTTCCAATCCAGGCTGAGTTTACACTTTTCAGTCCCACCAGGTTTTCTCCCTGTTTTAATGTAGACTCTGAACATTCATGGGCTTCCCTGCTGGCTCAGCTGGTAGAGAATCTGCCTGCAACGTGGGAGACCTGGGTTCAATCCCTGGGTTGGGAAGGTGCCCTGGAGGAGGAAATGGCAGCCCACTCCAGTGTTCTTGCCTGGGAAGCCCACGGACAGAGGAGCCTGGTGGGCTACCGTTCCTGGGGTTGCAGAGTCGGACACCACTGGGCAAGCAGCAGCAGGAGCTGACCCTTCGGGACGAAGGCACAGCCCCAGGGAGTCCTTTTCTCGTGATAGGAGTTCGATTCATGCATCTGAAAATTGACTCAGTGTTTTCCAAAATGTAGAACATACACCTCCAGTAATAAGTGAAAATACCTGAGGTAATAAGATTAATGAATGCTTTTATTTGAATTGTCCGTTTATTCATTATAAAATTTATTTTAATATGTATTTTTAAATATATAAAAATATAACTGCCACATGGAAACTGTCACTTCACAGATGCTGCTTAGAACAAGCTAAATATTCTAATTACATTTTTTAAGTGTGTTGATATAAAGTTGCTAAAGAAAAATAATTTAGAGGTGATCAAAAGTATGGAAAAATTGTGGAAAAATGTTCTTTCTTCGGAAACGCCAGATTCAATATTCCCTATCCTGCCTTGCTTACTCAAACACCAGAGTAAGCACCTGGTGAAGACAGGTACCATGAGGTTCTTTTTTTTTTTTTTGATTATTGTCTGTTTTGCCTTTTTCATCTCTTTTACCTAACACAGTGCTTGCTGCATAAAAGGCTATCAATACACAGAATGAGAAAGCAAATTAATAAAGTTGTCATTCAAATTACGGGGTTAATTGTGAGTCATGGAAAGTAATGTGACACGGACTCGAGAACCTAGAATTTCAGAGGCTCCTCAGCACATTCACAAGTGCACGGAGCAGAAGAGATGAGCTGGCTTAAAATCAGTCAATCAACAGTGGCCAGTCTCTTGGGATGTCTTCGCCAAGAGAAGCCCAATGGTGCCATAAATCGGTCTAATTGAAGCAATGTTTTAGGAATTAAACAGCAATTAAATGAAATGGGAAAGTTTCTAAGAGACGCCTTTGACATCGGGGGGGAAAGTCAAAACAACCCCAAGAGTCTATGGGGGAAAATGGCTTTCTTCCAAGGGGCTTGCTGGTTAATAATCATCAAAGACATCTGTGATTAAAATCCTCTTCCCTCCAGAAGCTTTATGATCGTGCCATAGATTTCCCTCATGTAAGGTCATACGCCAAAGTGGAAAAGTCACTGAGGTGTCAAAAATGTAGCAAACCATGGGAAAGGGACTTGGAAATGGAACTTGTAGCAAAAAGTTTTGGCCTGTCCAAAACTAGTCTTGAGAAACCAGTTCCCCAAAATAGCCACTATAACCTGTGTGTGTTTACCCAGAGAAGCAAGTCAGGCCATCTCAACGCCAGTGTCACCCGCTTCAAGGAAAGACACACCTGAAGGCTCGTCGAGTGTGTGTGTGTGTGTGTGTGTGTGTGCGCGCGCACGCGCGCGCTGTGAAAGGTTCACCTAACACTTAGTAAGTTCTTCTATACCAGTGTTTGCAAGCATGCAGGACTCTTCCTACTGTTTTAGGTAGAGGTGATTTTAGGGAACATGTGGACAGTGCCGGGCTTTCTTTAGCAGCTACGTACTATCTTGTGTGTGTGTGTGTGACCGACCTGTGACCCCACGGACTGTAGCCCTGCAGGCTCCTCTGTCCGTGGGATTCTCCAGGCCAGAATACTGGAGTGGGTTGTCATTTTCTCCTCCAAAGGATCTTCCCAACCCAGGGATCCAATCTGAGTCTCCTACGTCTCCTGCGTTGGCAGGCGGGTTCTTTACCACTAGCTCCATAGATAAAAAATACATCTCGTGCCCCCATGATGTTATGAACTGTTCCTTAGAACAGGATGAAGCTTCTTAAAGGCGTGTTAATTTTTCTGAAAGGAATTTTAAGGAAACAATTGAACACAGGGATAGCTCTCGGACATGGTAAAATTCAAGACAGTTTTTTCCCAGATTGTTGAGAGTTGTGAAGCCCTAGTCTGTATAGAGCTGAGACTGTTTGTATTAATAACAGACAAGACAAAAGAGAAGCCCACATCCTTCATTTAATAAAATATAATGAAAATAGTAACAGGCAGAGAGGGTGGGTATGCAGAATTCACTTTTCAAGCTTAGATCAATCCAGATTAATTGCCCAATTGATTGGTTTAATTGAAAACTAACCTTCATTGCTAACATTTAACTGAGCAAGCAGATAACCTCTGTTTTGGAGATTTAAAAGGGATTATTTATGTGAAGTCTCAAGAGAGTGCCAGTTGCTCATGTTTCCATTTTTTAATAATAATGACTATTGTTATTATTATATTAGTTTTATTAGGAAATCTTCTCTATCCCAAGGATGAAATATTTATAATAAAAGAGTGATGATGATGCTGCTTTCGTTAATTCTGATTATATTTCAAGCCCATCCTATGCGGACTCTTAATGTGCCCCTCTAACGCTGAGATTGGGGATGAGTGAAGATAAAGATCAGCTGAAGAAGTCTTTTACCAAATCAATTGTTTATGCCAGGCCCCTTGGGTTTCTCTGTAACTACCCTCCAAACAAAGGGAGACAGTCACGGGGTTAAAGGAACTGGAGGAAAGGGAAACAAATCAGAGTCATCCCCATGTGATCCCACCACCTGAGCCAGTGCAGGGGATACAAGAGATGCTGGTTCCATCCCTGGATCGGGGAGATCCCCGGAGGAGGGCATGGCAGCCCACTCCAGCGTTCTTGCCTGGAGAATCCCATGGACAGAAGAGTCTGGCGGGTTACATACAGTCCACGGGGTTGCAAAGAGTCAGACAGGACTTAGCAACTAAAACAAGAACAATCCCTACTTTCCAGGGCTCTAGAAAGACTGTCTATGTAAGCGCTTCATTACCAGAAAGACTTCATGGGTATCAGGCATGGTTTTATTTACAGTTTGCAATCAACCTGAGCACACCCCGCATGCTGGCGCCTACCCTAGTTCAGTGGAGGCGGATGAATCTACATGACTTTTATTTTACAACTGCCTGACTGTTTCTTACAAAAGAACAAACATGCACTATTTCCATTTCCTCCTAAATACCTCATTTATTTAAGCTTGCTGGTTATTTCAGTTCTGGAATTTACCATGATAAATGATTAGCTGTTCCCTTAATATAATTTCAGGAGGTAACTAAAAGGCTTAGGCTTCCTGAAGAAGCCAGATCTGATATGTGCAATTTGAAGCCTTCCCAGAAGGCTCTCAGGATGACGTGGGAATCCACCCGAGACGCTGCTCAGCCTTTTCACCATGTTGGAAACCTGAAGCAGTCAGAGCTATGCCCCTGGGGAAGCGCCTGTGACCTTGGCCAAGGGGAGGTGTGAGCGCCAACCAGGTTCCCCTAGGAGCTGTGAGATGGAGGGTTTCCTTCCAGAAACACAAGGAAATTTATGTCAGGGGCCCACCGTTGGGAGCTGTGAGTCGGCTCTTGCTTACAAATAGCAGGAAGGGACGAAAGTGAGAGAGAGGAAGACATTCATTACAGTTGGCGAGAGGTTTGATCCGGGCTGGAAACCCCAGAAAGAAGGAAAGCGAAACTGAGCCCCAGATGGATTCGTGAATAGAGCCACCCGCTTCAGCCATATGCAGCCGTATTTGTCCAAATTAACCTAAGATGAGAACACAGCACCTTTAACGATTGCATTCTTTGGTGGAGAGAGCATCAGACACTCCATATCTTCTCTCTCTCTTTTGTTTCAATGTATTTGTTTTTAATTCAAGGATAACTGCTTGACAACATTGTGTTGCTTTCCACCATAATCACCATTAATCAGCCACAGGCATATATATGTCCCTCCCTCTTATGGCTCCCTCCCCATCCCATCGCTCTAGGTTGTCACAAAGCACCACACACCATCTTTACAGCTTCACTTTTGTGACACCCCTGAAGCCCTGCCAGAGTAGCGGCTGTGAGCTGTGTGCTGACTTTGCCATCTCCAGTCCTGACAACTAGTCCCGGCCTTACCCCTTCCCAGCTGTGTGTCTTCAGCAAAGGAGCCTGACTCCTCTGGGCTTGTATTCAATATTACAAAACAATTGCACAGTGCCTGTTTTGTCCAGCTATTAAGTCAAAACACTCCCTAACCAGAAAACAGACACAGTGATGAGCCAGGTCGCCTCTGCTTTACTCAGCATCCTCAAATCAACTTTTAAACCATCAGTTCGGTTCAGTTCAGTTCAGTCTCTCAGTCGTGTCCGACTCTGCAACCTCATGAACCGCAGCACGCCAGGCCTCCCTGTCCATCACCAACTCCCGGAGTTCACCCAAACCCATGTCCATCAAGTTGATGATGCCATCCAACCATCTCAACTTCTGTCGTCCCCTTCTCCAGCCCCTAATCCTTCCCAGCGAAGATCAGAGACTTTTCCAATGAGTCAACCCTTCGTATGAGGTAGCCAAAGTATTGGAGTTTAAGCTTTAGCATCAGTCCTTCCAGTGAACAGCCAGGACTGATCTCCTTTAGAATGGACTGGTTGGATCTCCTTGCAGTCCAAGGACTCTCAAGAGTCTTCTCCAACACCACAGTTCAAAGCATCAATTCTTCAGCACTCAGCTTTCTTTATAGTCCAACTCTCACATCCATACAAGACCACAGGAAAAACCATAGCCTTGACTAGACAGACCTTTGTTGGCAAAGTAATGTCTCTGCTTTTGAATATGCTGTCTAGGTTGG
>SJYF01000037.1:2381729-2400807 GCA_006410515.1 Procapra przewalskii | reverse complement strand
TGTTGCTTCCTGACCTGCATACAGGTTTCTCAAGAGGCAGGTCAGGTGATCTGGTATTCCCATCTCTTTCAGAATTTTCCACAGTTGATTGTGATCCACACAGTCAAAGGCTTTTGCATAGTCAATAAAGCAGAAATAGATGTTTTTCTGGAACTCTCTTGCTTTTTCAATGATTCAGCAGATGTTGGCAATTTGATCTGTGGTTCTCTGGTAGCTCAAAGGTTTAAGCATCTGCCCGCAATGCGGGAAATCTGGGTTCGATCCCTGGGTCGGAAGATCCCCTGGAGAAGGAAATGGCACCCCACTCCAGTATTCTTGCCTGGAGAATCCCATGGACGGAGGAGCCTGGTGGGCTACAGTCCACGGGGTCACAAAGAGTCAGACACAACTGAGTGACTTCACTTTCACTTTCCTCTGCCTTTTCTAAAACCAGCTTGAATACCTGGAAGTTCACGGTTTGCGTATTGCTGCAGCCTGGCTTAGAGAATTTTAAGCATTACTTTACTAGTGTGTGAGGTGAGTGCAATTGTGCGGTAGTTTGAGCATTCTTTGGCATTGCCTTTCTTTGGGATTGGAATGAAAACCGACCTTTTCCAGTCCTGTGGCCACTGCTGAGTTTTCCGTATTTGCTGGCATATTGAGTGCAGCACTTTCACAGGGCCATCTTTCAGGATTTGAGGTTATCATAAAATTGCAGTTAAATGGCATTTGTTTCAGTTGTTCATTTACTAAGCTGAGTCCAACTCTTTTGAGAACCCAGGGACTGTAGCCCGCCAGGCTCCTCTGTCCATGGGATTTCCCAGGCAAGAATACTGGAGTGGGCTGCCATTTCCTCCTCCAGCTCTTCCCAGCCAGGGATCAACCCGCCTCTCCTGCACTGGTAGGGAGATTATTATTATTATTTTTTTTTTACTGTTGAGCCAGCAGGAAAGTCCCAAAATGACATTATATTTGCTCATATTGAAAAATAAAAAGAATCCACCATGATCTCATTATCCAGGAAAAGTATTCCATGAGCAGAAGGAACAATGGGAAACAGCAGGCAGGAAGGAGATGACCCTTTCTGAAAAAGGATCTTCACTGTTTTGGAATATCACGTTACTACTTCAGCTTCTCAAAAATATGAAATAAAGGAAAACTCAGAAGCTAGTATTGCGCACCCAGCCTGGCTAAGTAGATGGGTTCACCGTCACAAGCGGAAAAAAGCGAATTAACGTGTGATGGAGACGCACTCCCGCGGACCGGCCCTGCGCGCCTCCGCGAGGGAAAGCGGGTCACAGCCCCGACCTGCGGAGGAGGCCGCCGCGCTTGGCAGAGAGGAGCGGGGAGCCACTCCCGCCGTGGGGCGGCCGCATCCTTACTATTGCCCTCGTCCCCTCTCCCCACGGAGGCGTCTTTAAGGTCACCAGTGGAACCGGAGCTTTTATCCGGGATCCCCAAGGAGAGTCAGGCGACAACCGGTCCCCGGGGCGCTCCCTTCACGCGTGCCATCAGTTTGATTTACCTCCTCCTCGGGCGCTGGGCAGTCTCTGTCTAGGACAGGAAGGACTCAGGACTTCTGAGGTTGCGGAAAGAAAGCTCCGGAGGCTAGGATCTAGCGAGCAAAGCAGGGGCGAGGTCCAGACAAGCAGGCGAGGAAAGGAAACTCATCGCGGGGACCCCGCGCGCGCGCCGCGCCTGCGGCCCCGGAGGCAGCCGCGCCCTCGTCTTAGTTCATTTCATCCCCGGCACCCACCGGCCCCTGAGTGAGCCCGGCCTTTTGCCACCAGAGGAGGCGGGACCCGCCCGCGTTTAGCCGGAACCCACAGCTGGGGTCTAAGCGCGGCCTGAGACTCAAGTGCGCTGACAAGTGCTGTATTCATACAAGTCTTGCTGCAGTATCTCTAGGCCCACTGTTTAGAAACACACAGAGAGGGCAGAAAGAAAGAGAATGAATATGGAAATCAAATGTGAAAACTTCTGGCTCTTGCAACCAGCTTCCTAGGGGAATTTTCCTGTGTTCTTCCCACTTCTTCCACTCAGCGGAATGACTGCTAGTCATTAAGGAAATCTGTGAGGAGCTCACGGCACAGACATCGCACACCGAGGCTCCATCCTCATTTGCATAGCCCATTTTTTGATTGGCAGCTGTACATGAAATGCCATATCAGTTGAAAGTATGTTGTGAGCTGGCACTAATGATCCCATAGCTCCAGGGAAACCTGCCATATTGTAATTTGGCTATCAGGCATGAAAGAAATAATTCTAAGTGCCAGCAATGCAAGGCTGAATAAATGTTTCACTGCTGCGGGTTGCCAAGGGTGACACTTCTGATTTACTATAAACGAATGCCCCGTTGCCTTTGGGGTACTGAGAGTTTGCATTGTAGCTGAGCTGTGTGTATAAAACATTAGTCTAGGAAAATGGCTTCGGTGTGAGATGGGGAACAGAGGCCTACTCCCAGAAGGCGGTGGAATGTTTACAACTAATCACTGGATGAAAGGGTTTTGCTACCTTCCATAATGACAGGCAAACAGGATTTGCTTTTCCTGAGATGGAGAATAATGGTTATGTTAACTCTGCCTCGCCTCGCCTTTTTTTTTTTTTAATGAAATGCTCTTTTGTAAAGAAAATCACATCTGTTTCCTTTTATATATGAAAGGGATATAAATTCTTTTCTTCCTCCCTCCGTGTGACTAGCCCGCTGGTGCACCTTGGAGCTAAATAACCCTTTCTGATGTCATCCGGATTTCAGAGGTCGGGAAACGTGGCTGTCACCTCCTTCTTCCCGGCTTCTGACTTCACACACCCGCCTGAGCAGAGAGGGGCTTTAGAAGTGAAGCGAGGCCACTCTCACCTGCATTTTCATTAAGATCCCGATGCAAATGTCCAACCTCTCTAGCTCCACAGTATCTCACTTTCTGCTACAAACACCCCACACGTCCCCTGTATGCCATGCAGAAAACTGTTGTCTAAGAACACTGCCTTCCTGGAAGAAACGACCCAGGAAGTTTGCCCCTTTCCGTGGTCTCCGTTAACCATCCGGGTCCTGGCTTTAGGATCCCGTTAAGATCTGGTTCACTTTCCCTTGATTCTGCGTGGGGATATTCTTCAGAGATGGTCTCTAGTTTGGGACTTCTTTCCTTGGACATCCTTACAGTACAGATTCAGGAGCCTGTTGGAACAGAACAATGATCATGGAAAATACGACGGTCATTTCGCAGTAAAGGCAAAAGTCACTGGGCGTGTAAATCAAATCAGGTTTGGGGGATGTTCAGACCTCTTATTCTCAGTTCTCCATTTGAGGAAAAACAGCCTGACTGCTCCCCTCTTGTTCAAAACATCATTATCACACCTCGCCAGTGTCGGCGGATTTGGCAAAAGCGGTAGTGGAAAGCTAAGAGTACATGAAAAAGTAAAATCAAGAGTCTGCAGATTACCCATTTCTACCAACCCCCCTGAGAAGACTCCCTTGACACCGGTGCTGTGAGCAGTGCCACCGTCGCCGTCTTGCCACTTCTAGAACATTGTAAAGACTCGCTAATAACAAATACTTGGTGGGCTTGTCCTATGTGCTGAAGAAGAAGGTACATGCTTTTAATACACTGTGAGATCCCACCAGATGTAACATCTCACAGGGTTCCTGTTCAGTAGGGGAAGAACTTTAAAACTGGAAATAGGATACAGGAGATGGTAATTAAAATTCATATTTTTCAATGCCTTATTTGACATGCAAATTATTGGGCGTTGGCTCTGCAGCAGACTTTCAGGAGACAGAACTAACGAGGCAGGGCCTGCGTCTTCAGGTTGCCCATAGTCCAGTGGGGAATGGCATTCACCACAACACACACACAGCAACAAAATCTACCGTGATGACACAGGCACATAGAGGGCTGTGAGGAAAATGGGTCCCGAGCCCAACAACTGTGGTCACGCACGCACACAAAATGCCGGTTTAGAAATACACGCAGCAAGGGACATGGTCTTCTCTAGGACTTTCAGAGAACAGTGTGGGGAAAAGTTTCTTTAATTTTGTATTGACAGGAGATGGTGGCTGTTCGCTACACTTACTGTGATAATCATGTGTGTGAGTCAAGGCATGGTGTTGTCCACCTTCAGCTTACACAGTTGCGGTCGTCTAGTCGCTCAGTCGTGTCCAACTCTTTGTGACGCCATGGACTGGAGCCCACCAGGCTCCTCTGTCCATGGGATTCTCCAGGCAAGATGCCGGAGTGGGGGGCTATTTCCTTTTCCAGGGGATCTTTCTGGCCCAGGGGTCAAGCCCGCGTCTCTCACATCTCCTACGTGGTTAGGCAGGTTCTTTGCCACTGAGCCACTGGAGCAGCGCCAGCTTACACGGTGCCGATATGTCAATCACATCTCATAAAACTGGAAGGAATAAAAAAAGAACCTTAGACTTCAATTTAACTTCAGAGAGCCTCAGTGTGAGTGTGCACCTCTGGCCTGGTTCTGTGTTTAGGGAATTTTCACATATGTTATCTAGTTTAATTCTTTCAATGGTAAAGTAGTCAGTGATATTAAAATTATGCAGGTTCAGTGTTAAAACAAAATGAAGTAAACTCTGCAGGCAAGTAGGGACATACTGTTCCCCATTTGTGTTCAGAGATTTTCTAAACATAAAAATGTTTGAAGGCCCAGACATCGCATATAGAGTTTCCTAGTATTCCTTCCTCCAGTGTAACTCAATACTCCTTAAAGATCAGTGGTTATAAAAAGTGACCAAACAACTGACTCAACAAAACCACTCATACTATATTTAAGACAGATTAAAGGAATTTCCCAAGGGCAAGTTTATTTTATGTACTTTTTGCTGTGAACTGACCTAAAGACCAACTCTTCTATAATAATCTCCCCACTGCCTGAAGACAAGGGCATGAGAGCCCAGAGGAAACTGAATCAAATTCCATGTTAGGTCTAGAGTAGGATAGTCATGGAAGACTTCATGGAGGAGGTGACTTTCCAGAATGTATAAATTAGGAGAGAGAATTCCAGGCAGAGGGGCCAGGACAAGCAAATGCCAGGAGGTGGCAGATCAATCATGCTTTGGGTTGAAAGGCTGGAGGCAAAGTAGTGAGAGAGGGCCCGGGAAGGTAGACGGATGGCCATGCTCTGCCGTTTGGCACATTATGGGGTTGGCTCCTCACTTGCTTTTTTTTTAAAATTAATTTATCTATTTTTGGTTGCACTGGGTCTTCACTGCTGCCCAGGGGCTTTCTCCGGTTGCCGTGAGTGAGGGCCACTCACTGGGGGCGTACTCCTGGGGGCTTCTCTTGTTGCAGAGCACCTTGGCCTGCAGGCCTCAACAGTGCAGCGCTTGGAGTTGACAGCTCGGTGTCTGGCTCCAGGCTGTGTGGGCTCGGCGCACTGGCTCCATGGCCCTGCTGCAGGCCGCATCTTCCCAGACCAGGGAGCCAGCCCGTGTCCCCTGCACTGGCTGGCGGATCCCCATCCTCTGCAACACCCACGAGGCCCACCACTTGCTTGTTTCAAAATCTCTAGACCTGTGGGTTTTCATCTGAGGTGAGTTGACCCCCAGAGGAGCCTCGACAATGTCAAGAGATACTTTACTTGTGATAATCAAGACAGGAAGTTTTGGCATTAGTGACTAGAGATCAGGGATGCTACTAAATATCCAACGATGCACAGGGCAGGCCCCCACGACGAAGAATTATGACGTGAAATGTCATAGAGCTAAGGCTTCCCTGGTGACTCAGGGGTCAAGAACCCAACTGCCAATGCAGGAGACGGGTTGGATCCCTAGGTCGGGAAGATCCCCTGGAGGAGGGCATGGCAACCCACTCCAGTGTTCTTGCCTGGAAAACCCCATGGACAGAGGAGCCTGGCGGGCTACAGTCCAAGAGCCAGACACGACTGAGCAACTAAACAGCCAAGAGTGGAAAAGGGTGCGGTGGGCCGCTTGCTGCGCGCGTTCAGATTGTTCTGGAGTCTTGCAGGTAGATGAAAAGCTGATTGAAACTTTGTACCTTGGAATAAGGATGTCTCAGGACAAATATTTATTTGGAATTCCTGTTTCCTTTTGAGCTGGGTATTGGGGTAGGCAGCGGAGAGAGTGACTTTAGAGAGGAAATATTAACCTTGCAAATGCGCACATTTTCAATTCACATCCTAGTGACAGGCTACAACTTGTAATCAGTATAAAATGATTTTCCGGGAGAGTAAATGCTTATTTTCACTGTCTTGATGTTGGCACTGGATTACTTGGTATTAATCCCAGGGTGACGCCGTCACGTTTGGAAGGCGCGAGATTTATGTGGGTGTCTTGTGGGGCCAGGGGCAGCCTTCAGTTTACATCCTTGATCTTGGAGAATTTAAATAATAGAGCTGTTTCTCTCTATACACCAGTGGTGTGGAAAGGAAGTTATCCACCCAGGACGAATTCCAAGAGCCTGGCAAAGATGAGAGACGGGAGGGTGGGGATGTCAGCGCATATTCGTTATCCACCCAGTGCTCAGCAGCAAACAACAGGCACTTATTAAATACCAACTGTGTGCTTCTCACTTGGCACAAGAGAGCAAGAACTCTGAGAGCTGTCCCATAGGCTTTGGTGAACATTTTTCCAGCGTTTTCTTCCAAGTGGACCCACGCCATGAGGCTAGGCTTGGTATAACTGTGTTGACTGAATTTGCATTGTTAGCTCTTATCCGTGGCTTTTACCTAGAGCAGAGGCCAGCGAACTTTTCCTGTAAGGGCCAAACGGTAAATAGTTTTAGTTTGCTCGTATATGGTTTATTTTGCAACTAGTCAGCTCTGACATAGTATGAAAGCAGCCATAGACGATGTGTAAACAAATGAGCATATTTGTTTCCAATCAATATGCTGTGTGCCAATAAAACTTTATTTACAAATTAGGCAGCAGGGCCGGATTTGTCCCAGAAACCATAATTTACCAGCCTCTGGTGGAGAGTACCCAGTATCATATTTTTAAACTCATTGCCTTTCAAATATTTAAGCCATCCTATTAAAAATCATACACATTTTCTTATGTTTCGAATCAATAATTTCACATCTCAGAATCCAGTCCTAAGACTGTCTTTGGACTTTTACATACTAAGTTTTTGTACAAAGATGCTCCCGCTGATCTTACTTGAAATAATAAAAACAAGGAAGCCATTTTGTTGATCGATAAGAGGGCATCGGAGAAATCTTGTTCCATCATAGAACAATGGAATTTGGGGCAGTCTTTGAAAATGATCATTCTGAAAAGTCTTAATGATGTATAAGATATGAAGTCGAGAAAAACTGAGATAGAAACTGTACACAGAGTTTCATCCCAATTAAGTTTAAATCTGCATATTCATAGAAAAAGACTAGAAGGAAAACCCCAAATTGTCAAGCACGGTTATCTCTGAGCGGTGAGATCATGGGACGATTTTTCTTAAAATTAATCCCAGCATGGAGTTAATAAGAGGGCGTGTACTGATATCCAACAGATTTCGCTTTGCTATTTTACTGCCTTGGGCAGATGACCTTTACAAGGTTACTTCAGTGCTCTGAGCCTCATTTTACTTCTTTTAAAACACATGTAGCATCTAACTTGCCAGATTGTTGTGTAGCTAAATAATGTTATATATATAAAATGCCCAGCAGAGTGCTTGTAACATAGTACATACCCAACAAATGGTAGCTGTTAATATCACTATTCTTTGTTCTGAGCAGTTTTGTATTTGCTTATGGTGATATTACACTAATTTTTCAAGGGATAAAATTTCCCAGAACTACACGCACACACACAAATCTAAAACCATCAGAAGCAAGGTCTGTGGCCTATTTCACAATTTGCACCCATTTCGATATCCTGGCTTTGACAGTACCACAGCTATAAGACCGAGGACACCATTAGGGGAAACTGGGCGATGGACAGACGAGACTCCCTCTTTGCAATTTACTGTGAATCTATAATTGTTTTAAATTTTAAAAATTTTAAAACACATTAACTCTTTTACAAATTCCAGCTGCTCCCATAATTCATATTTGTTCTCCTTTATAAGAGGTAAACCTGAGGTTCTGAAAGACTGCTCTTCTTTGGGTCAATCAGAAAGTCAGTGGAGGGGATTTCCCTGGTAATCCAGCGGTTAGGACTCAATGTACCACTGCAGGGGCCATGGATCAGATCCCTGATCAGAGAACTGAGCCATATGATATAGCAAAAAAAAAAACATACAGAAAGTCAGCAGGAAAAAATCGACTCAGCAAACGCCCAGGACTCTTCCCAGGTGTTGGCCAGGCCTCACAAGTTGTCCTGTGTTTCATGGGGTTGATGTTCCCTCAACAAGGAACATGGCCTCTGAGGTTTACAGGGAAACTGCTGTCCCTATTAAACATCTAATAGCATATTCTTATTAGCTTCATTATTTTCACATGAACTATTAAAACTGAAAGTTTTATATAAATAGAGACAACTGGCTTAGAGTTGGTAGTTACAGCTAGCCTTGCCAAAAACTCAAGTCTTGGATTCAATAAATATTCGTCGAATGTCTACTGTGTTCTAGGTGCTGGAGATGTGCTAGTGAGCTAGACTGGACCAGCTTCTGTTCTTGAGGGACGTGGTTCAGGTCAAACAGCAATTGGTTACAGCCTGAGCTCTCCCACTTGCTTGCCATGCGCCTTAGTAAGCTCCTTAGGGGGCTTCCCTGGCGGTCCCGCGGTTAAGAATCATCCTTCCCTTGCAGGGAACGTTGATTCCATCCTGGCTGCAGAACTAAGGTCCCACAAGCCACGGGGCATCTGAGCCTTCCTGCACACAACCAGAGAAAGATCGAACACTGCAATGAGAACACAGTGCAGCCAAACATAAAAATTTAAAAAAAAAAAAAGCCACTTAGGTGTTAACCTCCTCTATGAAATAGGTTTTTGGCCTTGTATCATGATGACAAACACATACTCCCTAACTCCGCCTCTGGTATCCAAGGCAGCCATCACTCATCAATCACACTGTGCTTTCCCTCTGAGTTTCAAGGAAGATAGACTTTGGAATCCTTCAGAACAAACTGGCACTACTGGCATTTGTAGGATGTTTAGCAGCACCTCTGGCCTCTTCCACCTAGATGCCTGTGGCATACCCTGCCCCCAAGCCTGGTGTGAGGCTTCCCGGGTGACTCCGCAGTAAAGATCCTGCCTGCCAGTGCAGGAGACGCGGGTCCCATCCCTGGGTCGGGAAGATCCCCTGGAGAAGGAAATGGCAACCCGCTCCAATATTCTTGCCTGGGAAATGCCAAGCACCGAGGAGCCTGGAGGGCTGCAGTCCACGAGATCACAAAAGAGTCAGACAGGACTTAAGTGACGAAACAACGCCTGTGGTGACACCAAACATGCCTCCAGGCAGCGCCCAAATGGAAAGATCAGCCTCGCTGACAATGACTACTCTCAGCATTGCCCCTGATCAGAGCTCAGAGCTGACAAAAGTTACTTGCCATCTCAGGCCCAGTGAATTTCTTCAGACTCCTGATCCTTACCTGCAATGCAGGAGACCCAGGTTCAGTCCCTGGGTCAGGAAGATCCCCTGGAGAAAGGAATGGCAACCAATGCCAGTCTTCCAGCCTGGAGAATTCCATGGACAGAAGAGCCTGGTGGGCTACAGTTCATGGTATTTCAAAGAGTTGGACACAACTCAGGGATGACTCTTGCCTTACTTAATATTCTATGATTCCATCAGTTTAGAAAACGTGAACCACATTGCTCTTTTTCAATAATCTAGAGGAAACAAAATTTTCTGATAAGGAAACTGAGGCACAAAGAAGTTAAGTAACTCACTCAGGTTGTATGTCATTCAAGGCAAAGTTGAGACGCAAACTGGCAGCCTGTGTGGTGCCCCGTCCGTGGTGGGTCTATCGCAAATGACTTGACCTGAAAACACAGACGACCCATAAGTCATTCAGGAGCGTGGACTCATCAGGAAGTATTTGCCTCCAAGACATGGACAAATAGCACTGTTCACTAAAGAGACCAATCAGAAGTAGGGCCTCATAGAAAACATGAATGAAACCCCGAGTTCTGCATTCAGGGAGCTTCCTGGAGTATGTGTGTGTTGAGAGATTGGGGCGAATACGTACATAAATTCTAGTACAGACATCAGCTCAGGCCAGTTTTGACCCAGGTGTTGTACTCAGGAGAAATGCCCATCCATCACATAAAGATATTTGTAGAACAATATAAATCCTTACTGCAGCCTCTCCCCACATGCCAAAGGCATGAGAACATCCATTCATTCATTACAAACTACTTTTTGATTCTTTCTATTCATCCACTTCCCCCAGAGCTCCACTTTGCATGAAATACCAAGGGTCCCTAGCAGCTCACCAAAACAGTGAGCCATCACCAAAACGGCCTCCCTCTTTGCCTCCTGGGGTCTGTTTCTTTCTGCCACTTCCTCACCTTCAGATTGCCTTTCCACATGTAACTTCTCTGCTTTTTGATTGTAAATGACTCAAGATAGCATCAGCTTCTTTAAATATTCCCTTCACCTATTTTCCAGACTTCCCTGGGGGTCCAGTGGCTAAGACTCCACATTCCCAATACAGGGGGCACACGTTCGACCCCTGGTCAGAGATCTAAGACTCCACATGCCACAGGGCACGCCCCCCCCCCAAAAAAAAATAGGCCTAGTAAACAATAGGGCCGAGGAGCCTGCATGTAGAACAAAGTTCTCTCAACACAGAGAAGGTAAGAGGCTTTAACTCCTGTTGTGGGGAACGAGAGTTTGGTCTTGTATGATAGAAAATGGATGGATATAAAGAATACACCCAGACAGCATTCACCCAGATTAATGAAATAATATCTGCCAAAGCACTTCAAAAAGTGTAAAGCACAATATTAATATACGGTATTGGAGAAGCAGTTCCTAGAATAAGAAAAATGTGATTTTTCGATGAATCTTGAAGAATTGATGGACTCTGGACCTGTCGAAGGAGAGGTGATGAGTGTGTAAAGGCGAAGAAGGTCCAGCTGGCAGCAGCAGCAAGGATTCTGTGCAAGAAAGGGTTGGGTGTGTTCAGAGAGCCCAGATCAGTCTTTAAACTCAAGCTCCTTAAGTTTATTTCCTGTCTGGGGCATTCTGCGACACATTTCCAAATGGAAAACTCATTCCCAGTTGAGCTGGCCAAATATCTTGAATAAATAATGCAGAAATGATTAAGACATTTTCCAGAGGACCCCAACATTTCCTGCCTTGACAACGGGGCTGGATTTGACATCAGCTAAAAGGTTAAAAATAAAATAAAATAAAATCTGTGGCCAATTTAAGCTTCCCTTCCAACGGTTTTTTAATAATCTGAGGCTAGAGACAATACTTGGAGTCAGCTTCTGCAGACCATCTTCACTTCATCCATTAGGTCGTGAGCGTGGCCAAGAGGATATGCCACAGGCAGCTCTCTGTCCTGGACGGTGGGAATAGGAAGGAACGTGGAAACAAATGACGACTTCATTGGTCCAGCTATGGATGTTAAAAGAAGAGGGTGCTTTTACTTTATTTTATTTTTTGGCCGCACCACACAGCATTCAGGATCCTACTTCCCCGACCAGGGATCGATCCTGCGCCCGCTGCAGTGCAGGTGTAGAGTCTGAGCCACTGGGCCTCCAGGGATGTCCCAGAAAGGAGGCTTTTAAAAAAGGAAGGTTCCACTAACATGCTAGGTGACTCCGGGTTCATCAGAGGGACACAAGTTAAGCAGTGTTAAGGATCTTAAAGGGAAAAAATATATATATATATATCTGCTCACATGTGAACAGTGTTTCCTGAACCCCAGCTACCACCCTGTTTCTCCTGCTCATTTATGCCTGACAATGACCCTAAACGATGCGGGCATCCAACGCCATGGCACAGACAAAGGATCTGAAGTGGAGGAAGCCAGGTTATCTGCCCAAGCTCACACAGTAAGAGGAAGAGTCAGTATGTATGCTGTTTAAGAAGCCTCCAGTGACAGTGATCAAGAGAGAATATTGGGAAAACCCCTGCACCCCCAAGACCCTAAAAAATGCAGAAGCCAGAGCAAAACCACCGCATCATATCCAGGAAGACTGGTTGTCTCGTAACAAAAGGTGGGAAACCAGGGCCTGAAAAAGGGGCTCTCACTCCCAGGAATCAGTCCGTCTTCTGGGCACAGTTTTCTTGTTTGTACAATGGGTGTCAAACTCTTTACTTCCCAAATGATAGATTATCTGGGGAAGCTCTTCAGAAAGTAACTGCATGGTTAATATATAAATACGCATTTATGAAAGTGTTCTTTCTCAGTTGTGTCTGACTCTTTGAGATCCCATAGACTGTACCCCGCCTGGCTCCTCTGTCCATGGGATTCTCCAGGCAAGAATACTGGAGTGGGTTGCCATTTCCTCCTCCAGGGAATCTTCCTGACCTAAGGATCAAACCTGAGTCTCCTGCATTGCAGGCAGATTCTTTACCATCTGAGCCACCAGGGAAGCCCATACACGTGCACACACACACACACACACACACACACACACACACACACACTTATAAGTATATTACAATTAGGAGTATCTGAAGTCAGACAAATTGATTCGAATCACCACTACCAATTATTATGAGTCATGCTGTTTAGTTGCTAAGTCATGTCGGACTCTTCAACACTGTGGACTGTAGCCCGCCAGGCTCCTCTGTCCTTGGGATTTCCCAGGCAAGAATACTAGATTGGCTTGTCATTTCCTTCTCCAGGGGATCTTTCCAACCCAGGGACTGAACCCACATCTCCTGCATGGCCAGGCAGATTATTACCCCTAAGCAACCAGGGAGACTCACCACAAGTATTATCCATGGACAGCTTAGGTCCCTCCCTGTCAGTCTTTTTACCTGTAAAATGAGAAAAAGAATCAAAACTATCTCACGGGCTCCTGGCGAAGATTAAATAATATTACTGCATGCAAGTGTAACGTCCTTTGCACTATGCTTCACACATAGTAAATGCTCAATAAATGTTAAATAATAATAACAATAAAGAAATCATAGCTACAGCATGTATTTAGCTGTGTTTAATTACAAGATTGCAGTAGCTATTCTGATGAAGTGGAGCATGATAACTTGGGTAAGGAATAAAATAAATATGCAAACGACAGAACTTTAACCTAATAAGGTGACCACTCCCAAAGTTTAGCATATTACTGGAAATCGCTAATGGAGCACTGCCCATTATTCATGATCCCAGCGGTGAGGAATCATGCATAATGGAACAGAGCCCCTGCTAACAGCAGAGTCACGCACGATAATTTAAACTTGTTTGTATGGAAATAAAGGACGAGTCTTTGAAGTGAGCCTTAATGAGATTCCGCTTGATCTGCAGTGTATCCTGGGAGAAGGAGCTCAGTTTTTCCTCCAGCATCCGGCTCTTGTTGGTGGCGTGTAGGAAAGAAAGGGCGGGCTTGAATTATGAATGGCCCTTCATGTCTTTGTGAAAGCAGGTGGGAAGCGGGGGCGCTTATCCGGGGGCACGCAGAGCGGGGGGAGACAGGGAGAGACCCCGGTTCTCCTCCAAGGTGGCTTCTGAATCAGAGATGCTCAGAAGGGCTTGGTGGACTGGAAGGAGCCGTCATTCACCCTGGGAAGGAGCGGTTACAGGCCCCGGGAGATCAAAATGAGCCCGCGGGTCCTGGTGGGAGATGCTGGCGCGTTGAGGTGGCCCGTGGCCCTTGGCACGCCCGCCCCTGTGCTGGAGGAGACAGGCACACGGGGGGCACCGCCCAGTGGCTGCTGAGCGGGGAGCTTGCAGTGTCTGAGGAGGGCCAGTGTTGGTCAGCTGGGCCTGACCGTCAGGGGCTCCGAGGAAGTGCGTCTGTGTTTGCGGACGGTCAGCTGCAGAGTCCCTGAAATGGGTGATTCAGGAAAAGCGCAGCTCAAGCGGCCGGGTGGGGTCTGCCTTCCCGGGTGCCTGGGGACCCTGGAGCAGCCTGGACCGCACTCAGCACGGCCGCTGTGCCTCTTCCCTGCTTCCTTCCCATCGAGTCAGAACCTGCTGTGTCTGCAGCCCTTCAGGCCGCCCTTCCTGTGGCGAAGCCTCTGAGGCCAAGCGAGCCTGTGGGATTCCTTCTGTGGCCCCCACACAGCCACTGTGAAACCGGAAACCTCTGCACCACGGTCCTCTCTCGAGATCTCAACCGATCCTCACTCCAGTCACATAAGGAAAAAGGTGTTTTTCAGTCCCATTTTGCAGATGAGAAAACTGAGGCCCCTGAGTTTCTCATCCAAGATCACAAAGCTAGGAAGCAATGGGAACTGGGATGTGGCAGTGGGGGGGGTGGGGGGTGTTTTATTATTGGAATATATTTGCTTTACAACGTTGTGCTGATTTCCGCTGTACGACAAAGGGGACCACCTGTACTTGTAGGTATCTCCCTTCCCTCGGGAGCCTCCCGCCCCGCACCCCTCTCCGTCATCCCAGAGCACCGGGCTGGACCCTGTGCTACAGACCCTTCTCGGCAGCGGTCATCTGACGCCCGACAGTGTGTGTGCTGATGCTCCTCTCTGTTCAGCCCCCTCTCTGCCCCCGCCGAGTCCACAAGTCCGACCTGCACACCTGCATCTCCCGCTCCCTCCCTGTAACGGGCTCATCAGGACCATTTCTCTAGATCCCACATATCTATGTGTGCGTTAAATACACAATATTTGCTTTTCTTTTCCTGACTTCACTCTGTATAACAGGTTCTAGGTTCATCCACCTCCCTAGAACTGACTCAGATTCTCTTTCTATGAATGAATCGTATTCCGTTGTATATATGCACTATGTCTTTATTCTTGAAACTCTTATCCCATTTTGCCAATGAAGCTACTGAGCTACCTACGAGCTGAGTCATCAGACCAAAAGCAGGCGTCTGGCGACCCCATGCCAGGACCCAGCCCTGAGTCACTCTTGTGATGTGTGCACGTTTCCCTCCGCGCGCCTGATGCTGCGCTCAGCTTGGGAATCCAGCAGGGAGCAAAACCCTCCCGGCGTCCACCTTTGGGGAGCTGACGATCTAGAAGGGTGTGTGTGTGCTGAGTCACTTCAGTCGCGTCTGACTCTCCGCTGCCCTACGGACTGTAGCCCGCCAGGCTCCTCTGTCCATGGGATTCTCCAGGCAAGAACACTGGAGTGGGTTCCCATGCCCTCCTCCAGGGGATCCTTCCAACCCAGGGACTGAACTCATGTCTCATGTCTCCTGCGTCAGCAGTGGGCTCTTTACCACTGGTGCCACCTGGGAAGCCCCTCCTCTGGGGAGAGACTGGCAATGAATAAATAAACATCTGCCACAATATACGAAGAAAACCTGGAAGAAGGAGCGAGTAGGAGGCCAGAGATATGGGGGTTGGCGGCTGTTTTGAGTGGGACCACTAAGGAAGGCTGCCAGAGGATCCCCGAACTGACATTTGAGCTGAGACCTGATAAACCAGGGAAATGAGAGGAATTCGTTTCAGAGAGGGGGATTGTCACGTGCAAAGGCCCTGGGGCACGAATGTGTTAGGGTCATTAAGGCAGCAAGAAAACCCTTCTGTCTGAGTGCATGAGAGGAAGCGGGTGAGCTAGAAGGGCGACCGCGCAGGGGCACACCCAGCTGACCAGAGCCTGCGCCCTGCTCCTCGGCCCACCACGCTGCCCTTCCCTCCAGCACTGCGCAACCGCAAATCCGCCCCTCCCAGCTCCCTCAGTCCCCCTTCATGTTCACACGATTCCCCAAAGCACAGGCTCTGGGATCCATTCTCTCTCTCTTTTGGATATGTTTGTTCATGCCTTACCCATCACCTTTTTTTTCTTTGGGCTATCCTGGGTCTTGGTTGCGGCACACAAGCTTCTCTAGTTGTGGTGTGTGGGCTTCACTGTGGCGTGTGGGCTTAGTTGAGGCCTGTGGGATCCTAGCTCCCCAGCCGGGGGTCAAACACGGGCCCCCTGCATTGGAGGCACAGAGTTATAAGGCAAGAAAGTTCCCCTGGAATCCATTCTCTTTTTAAATGTCCCACCAAGAGATGGGAACAGAGAGGACCTCTCTGAGAAGCATCTACGAGGTACATTTTCACGTTCACTGAGGTCTTCACTGACAGAGACGCCACTCTGGGTGTGCAGGGGGTGAGACTTTCACATAAAATCGGCACCTGTGTGCCTGAGCCCACCGCAACTTCCATCTCAGGGCTGGAGAGGGAAAGGACCCCCTGCCTCCCCGGGAGAAGAGACTGGCAAACCATTCTGGTTCTTGGGGCTTCCCTCGTGGCTCAGATGGCAAAGAATCTGCCTGCAATGCGGGAGACCCAGGTTCCATCTCTGGGTTGGGAAGATCCCCTGGAGAAGGAAATGGCAACCGACTCCAGTGTTCTTGCCTGGAGAACCCCAGGGACAGGGGAGCCTGGTGGGCTGCCGTCTATGGGGTTGCCCAGAGTCGGACACGACTGAAGCGACTCAGCAGCAGCAGCAGCAGCAGCAGCAAGGGGACTAACACTTCCACTTTCGGGGTTGCTTTCCAACGTTGTGTTAGTCTCTGCTGGACAGCAAAGCGCAGCTGCAGTCCGCGTGCTTGTATCCCCTTATCAGGGCTTCCTTCCCAGGTAGGCCACCGCACAGCCCTGAGCAGGGCCCCCTGTGCTGAACAGCGGGCTCTCATAGCCATCTGTTTTGTACAGAGTAGCGGCCATACGTCGGTCCCGGCCTCCCGGCTGAGCCCACCCTCCCTTCTCCTCCTGGGTATCTATATGCTTGTTCTCCACGTCTATGTCTCCATTTCTGCTTTTAAGTAAGGTCGTCTGTACCAATTTGGGGGCTTCCTTGGTGGCTGGGCGATAAAGAATCTGCCTGCAATGCAGGAGACACAGGTTCGATCCCTGGATTGAGAAGATTCCCCTGGAGAAGGAAATGGTAATCCACTCCAGTGTTTTTGCCTGGGAAATCCCATGGACAGAGGAGCCTGGTGGGCTGCAGTCCATGGGGTCACAAAAGAGTCAGTCATGACTTAGCAACTAAAGCACCGCCACCACTGTACCAATTTTTAAGAGATGCGTTGGCACTTTTCTACTGAAGCAAACCAGTAGCAAAGTTGCTACAGGAGAGTTTCATTCAGGCTTGAGTCCAGGATTTCCAGCCAAAGGCCTGAGACTCTGAGGCTCCTCGTGCACTCTGCCCCTCTTAGAACAGTCGCCCCGGTCTAAGTCCGCTATTTCCTTCTGCTGAGTAGATGCATTCTTTTCACATTTGCTTACTAACTACAGCCATGAGCCAAAAAATTATAATTAAATAAAATAAACAGGTCATGGGATGAGTCTTGGAGGAAAACGTTGTCTTTTAATACTCACAATCTTTATTCATTTCATCTCATCTTTATGCTAAGATGCTGAGCAAACCAGATTTTTAGAACAAGACTTGCTCTTTGAGCTCAGGAAAAAAAGAAAAAACACATTCCCTCATTTAATCTGGCCCTGAGTCTGTGTCTTCTCAATGACAAATTTAAGCTATCTACCTCAGTATCATGGGGGATAGCCTTTCTCTTCTTTCCTTTTTTAAAGAGGGGTTCTGGAATTTCATCATATTGAATACAAACGGGAAAAAGTACATGGTAGAATAAAACTTAAAATGCTTTTATGGAATTTTCATTATAAGGCTGTCTGTAATGGAGTTGACCTCATATTCACCTAAGATTTCTCTGGCTCCGAGTTCAGATTTCATGCCAATTAACATGTTAATGACATATATCATTTAAAGAGCCCATCATAACTTTTATCACATCATGTTACATCTATTTCCTTGTAATTAAATCAGAATTACAGGGTGTAATTACTTTTCTTTTCCTGAACACCCATTCCTTTTCAGACATTTAAATGCGAGTACAAGTACTAAGAGACACTTGGAAGTAACAACCTCGTGAAAATATTATCAATTAATGAAAGCGTTGGGTTTCTCGTTCCATCCAATTTCTTTTTGACAAATTCCTTTCCCCCTCCTGTGCTTTGGATGACATGGAATGATTGGTCGTATCCAGTCAAATGCTTCGTAAGTTTTTTAAATCCTCAGGGCTCTAGTTTCCATTAATATGCAACGTTCTCACACGTAAATATGATTACTATAATTATTAGCGGAAAAGGATCAGATAAGGTTTATTAAGGAAATATCCTATAATTACCCAAGTCCAAGACTTCCTTTTACATGTTAATTCAACCGAGGGTTGGAATCTGCAATCACTCCACCTGCAAAACAACTATGAACTTTGATTTTACTTTAGGAAGCTGAGAATTCAAGGCAGGACTGGAAAAGGGATACACCTTTGTTTAAAAGACCCAACCAGGATAATTCTAGAAAGACAAAAGACAATGGCCCAGATCTGGCCACTTCTGGTCTTTCACACCCTTCCAAACATCAAACTGAAAATTTAAACTTACATCATACACACGTTGTCGTACAGCAAAAACTCACACAACATTGTAAAGTGATTCTCCTCCAATTTAATAAATAAAAATTTTTAATGACATCATATTTAATTTTTAGGTCTCGTAACTTCAAAGAATAGCTAAGAAACGCACGTAATTTACAGGCATGTGGTCTTCTATGAGGATCTGTAAGAATCATGTGGCAGAGCTTCCAGGGACTAACGTATATGATTTGAGGAACTGGGCACTTAAAGACGAGTGGAAGATGACTCCTTTGTGGTCAGGGTATTCTGCACGCACAGATCCATCATTCATCTGACAAGCACTTATTGAGCATCTATGGTGTGCTACGTTCTATTCTAGGCATCGTCAGTGAATCAGATGGTCAAGGTCACTGCTACCCCGGTGCCAACATCCGAGGGAAGCAGAACAGACCATAAACTAGGAAACGACACAGCGATAACAGAACTACAGCTAGTGATGGGAGCCGGAAGGGAAAGATAACAGAACAAGGGGATGTGGAAAAAAGCGACCATCGCTGAGGTGGATCGTTTTGTTCTTTAATATCTGCTTACTTATCATTTGGGCTTCCCTGGTGGCTCAGACAGGGAAGAGTCTGCCCGCAATGCAGGAGACCCAGCTTTGACCGCTGGCATCGGAAGATCCCCTGGAGAAGGGAATGGCACCCCACTGCAGTATTCTTGCCGAGACGATGGGGGGGGGGGTCACGGG
>SJYF01000037.1:2328874-2370181 GCA_006410515.1 Procapra przewalskii | reverse complement strand
AGAATTTTCCACAGTTGATTGTGATCCACACAGTCAAAGGCTTTGGCATAGTCAATAAAGCAGAAATAGATATTTTTCTGGAACTCTCTTGCTTTTTCGATTAGCCTCCAATTAAAATAAATAAATTTAAAAAAAAAAGAGTGAGTCATAGGGAGCTTCTCCTATGGTCCAGTGGTTACAAATCTGTCTTGCAATGCAGGGTTGAGGGTTCAATCCCTGGTCAGGGAACAAACACCCCACATGCTTCAGGGAAACTTAAGTCTTTGCACCACGACTAAGACCCAAGGCAGCCAAATAACAAATCCTAAAAAATGAGTCATAGGTCAGTTACATTTCAATAAACCTGGAGAAAAAAAGAGTAGGTGTGCCCTCAGCTAGGATGGTAAGGAAAGACCTCCCTGTGGAGCAGACGGTTAAACGGAGGCCTGACTACCGCTAAGGAGCAGAACCATTGAGAGTCCCGGGCAGAACGCGTGGCTTCACTGTGTCAACCCTTCGGAGTCTGTGTTCTGGGATGGGTGTGGTGAGGCCTCTCTCCTGACGTCCGCTCAGTGTTCCCATCCTTCTGATGTGAGGGGCGGGGCTTCTGAATTGTCCTCCATTCCCTGAGCAGCTTCATGAAACAGCCCTGTTGGGACTTCCCCATTGGTCCAGTGGCTAAGAGTCCATGCTTCCAGTGGAGGGGCACAGGTTCAATCCCTAGTCAGGGAACCAAGATCCCACATGCTGTGCAGTGCAGCCAGGAAATTTTTAAAAAGAAAAGAAAGAGCCCTGTCAATCAGCCTGACTCTGTCTCAGGCTCTGAGGTGGATATCCTGTGACTAGTCAGTGCCAGACCTAAGGGAGCCCTAGGTTCTCCAGGAGATTGGCTGGAACCTGAAGTCTTCTCCCACAAGTCCCCACTAGTCCCAGCAATGAGGCAGGCACCTGGAAGGGAGTCAGGGAGGCTAGCACGGCTCAGAGGATATTCATCTGAGTGGGGAGGCCTCTGATCACTTCCACTAGACCAGAGTAGCAATGGCTGGGCTCACCTCCCTCTCTCCTCCAGCACCTCCAGTCAGCTGCTTTCTTTCTCCCAATGGTTGAGCTACTTCCTACAATAAACCAGATCCCAGAGGTGACTTATAACATGAGAAAATCCAGACAGGAGGAAAGTTGCACCTAGTTGCTAATGGAAGCCAGGAGGGAAAAATCGGTGGCCTGGGGCGTCTGGCACCCTTATGAACTAGGCAGTTTTGCCCTACTTGTGATCCAGCCTCCTGAGATACGCTGCAGGTGAGAGGGTGGACTCTGGGGTCCTATAGAGGTGAGTGCGAATCTGGGCTGCCCTTACCGGCTGCCAGACCTTGAGGAAACCACGTAAACTCTTTGGGCCTTTGCTTCTTTCTCTCCAAAATGAGAAGTTCTACTTTGGACAGCTGTTATGATGATAAGAGAGAGGTATATGCTAATAACAACAGTAACCTCCATCATGCATTGAGTTTCCTCTGTGTACTAGGCCCTGCGCTAAATTATTTTCATAAATATTCAATCTTCTCAGTGGCCCTAAGGGCAGGACCCATTTTCTGGGTGAGAAGAGAGAGGCTTAGAGATGCTAAACAGCACACCCACATCTACCCACTTTGTAAGGAGCAAAGCTAGTTGCTGTTGTTGCCAAGTCATGTCCAACTCTCTGAGACCCCAGGGACCGCAGCACACTGGGCCTCTCTGTCCTTCACCACCTCCCAGAGTTTGCCCAAGTTCATGTCCATCGAGTCGGTGATGCCATCCCACCATCTCACCCTCTGTCATCCCCTTCTCCTCCCACCTTCAATCTTTCCCAGCATCAGGGTCTTTCCCAATAAGTCAGTTTTTCACATCAGGTGGCCAAAGTACTGGAGCTTCAGCATCAGTCCTTCCAACGAGAATTCAGGGCTGATGTCCCCCAGGATGGACTAGTTTGGTCTCCTTGCAGCCCCAGGGTCTCTCTAGGGTCTTGTGTAGCACCACAGTTTGAGAGCATCAGTTCTTCGGCCCTCAGCCTTCTTGAGCCCAAATGCTAGGCTCTTACCACTGGTCCCCTCTGCTGTGGGCGATCCATAAAAAATGCTGTTACGTGTCATGGTTCTCATCCCAGCGGGAATAAGGGTATGAGTGGATGGACAGACACCTGCCTTCACTACCCACAAACATGAGCAACATGAGTAGCTGCTGGGGCAGGAGGAGCACTTCAGAGCGAGCGCAGCTGCTGCTGGGAGGCGCCCCGTCCCAGCGCCCAAAGGCAGCGCTCGGCGGGTGTCCCAACACCCCCACTGAGCCCAGTGGCTACTGCAGTCTCGCTGGGTCCATGACGCAGTCACTCCACCCTCTCTGTGGCTGTGCCCCACGTGTAAGGCAGCGATTTGCAAATTCATTCATGGAGTTTGCGGCATTTATGTATTAAGGCTCCTTCTCCAGTGCTTGGCACTGCCCTGTAGAGACGTGCATAAGATGGACATAAAAAGTTAACGTTAGTCACTTAGTCGTGTCCAACTCTTTGTGACCCCAAGGACTGTAGCCCACCAGGCTCATCCATGGAATTCCCCAGGCAAGAATATGGAGTGGGTTGCCATTTCCTTGTCCAGGGGATCTTCCCAACCCAGGTATCGAACCCAGGTCTCTGGCATTGCAGGCAGACTCTTTGTCAACTGAGCCACCAGGGAAGCCAAGACAGACATAAATTCTGCCCTCAAGTAGCTCGCCCTCTGTGGTGGAAGGAGACCAGAGAGTCAAACGTGTGACAGGACCACACAGGAAGAATCTGTCTCCGCAGGAAGGGCGGAGGGGAAGTATCAGTGCAGGAAGCCGCTCAGAATGACTTGGCGTCAGAGAAAGCCTGGCTGAGAAGGGGCGTGGGCGAGGGTGGGGCATGGGCGAGGGTGGGGCATGGGCGAGGGTGGGCCTGGCGGGAGGCTGGGCGACAAGGTTCCAGGCACGGGAAACAGGGAGAGAAACCGGCAGCCGGAGTCGAGCCGGCCCACTCGGGAAAATTTCCCTGACTGTGCTCCTCGGGGCACCAAGCCCACAGGAGGCTCCTCAGGAAAAGCCTATGGGGTCCGACAGGCTTTGCAAATCCCGCACACCCCGTGTCTGGAGTTTGTGGTGCCCGTTAGCATAAACACAGACTGGCCGAGGTGCCAAGTGGAGCTTGGTTCAGCCCGCCACCAGCCTCTGCACCTGCATGACCATCTCTCCATGCAACACCTGTTGGCATCCCGCAGAGCTTTGTCTCCTTGGGAGCCAACCTCGACGTGTGGTTTAAGCTTAGGGCCCTTTCTCTACAACGCGCCGGTTTCTTGACTTGCGGACCGTTCAGCCAACACTCACTGAGTGCCTCTTGCTAACTGTCAGACACCGGGACAGACCCAGCGGGACACGGAGCAGTAACAAGGCTGCCGCCTCCTCTTCAAGAGCCACGCGGTCAACCCAAGCAGAGGTGGGCAGAGGTGAAAAAGTGGGCGGATGCTGAGGCTCCCCCAGGGAATCAGCGACCCAGACTTTCCAGCGGACCGCTCTGGGGACCAAACGAAACAGGCATGTCCCAAAGCGCTGCTCGTCTCTTGTGGCATTTTCGGACCGATCCATCGTAGGAGCGCACACAGAGGACCCCTACCAAATCCGAGTGCTTTTAAAAGCAAGCAACGGGTGGCCGCTTAGAGATCAGATGAAAGGCACACCTGCCCAGGAGCTTGTGCCTTCTCAACACCTTCCCAAGAAGAGGACTGCAAGCCTCAGGACCAGCCCCAGCAGATCCCCACGCAAATGGACACCTATGCACAGCTCCCCAGCCCCAAGCGGCCCCTGAGTTAGAATGGACTGGCTTCCACCGCCGCGCACACACCGTCCGCACCAACCGCGTACACGCGGCACACACCCACGGATCAGGCCTCTTCACTTACCACCCGCATAGGCTTCGTTTTCAAAGGCCAGGCTTTCCTCAGAAAGATCTAGTGTCTAAGAACAGGAGGCCCTGCTGGCAGAGGCAAGAACAAACCGTCTTTAAAAATAGACTTCTTGTTCAGTTCAGCGTTCAGTCGCTCTGTGGTGTCTTACTCTCGGCGATCCCATGGACGGTAGCCTACCAAGCTCCCCTGTCCCCGGGATTCCCCCGGCAAGAACACTGGAGTGGGCTGCTGTCTCCTTTCCAGACGATCTTCCCAATCCGGGCACTGAACCCGGGTCCCCAGCACTGGCAGGCAGATTGTTTTGCCACTGAGCCACCTGGGAAGCCTGGACTTATTTTAATCACCCCTGAACATACTCATGTTTAGTTCAAAATATTGTCTCCTTCAGTTTACGGTCAGGACTTGAGGAGCAACGTAACACAGTGTTAAGAGCATAGAACACAAGCAACGATGCCTACACCTACCAGCAGAAATTTAAGTCCCTGATTTGAGCCAGCTGCTCTGAAGGGCATTACCTATTAACTCCTTGCCTCATTCTTAGCCCCATTTTACAGATGAGAAAAAAGAGTCTTTAAAAAGGTGCGATGGTTTACCCAAGGGCACACAGAGGAAGACACGCAGCCAGGTTAGACACCTGCCTTGAGTCGCCTCCTTATGAGAGGTGTGTGGACCTTGGTGTGCTTGACTTTCAGCCCCAGAGCTCTCCTGCAGGGGCACCTTCAGGAAACCCTACCAAAGCCGGCAGCCACCCTGAGAACTGCCGTGTGTCACCTCATTCCTCCGCTTCGTCCACACTCCAATATGAAAAGGTCCACTGGTTCTTCCTCATTTGACCACTTAGGCAACTGATGCTTTGAGACCATCTGCAACTGGTCCAAAAAACCAAGCTGCCAAGTAACCAGTTCTTGTCTTAAGCCAGCATTTCTCAGCCAGGGCGAGTTTGTGCACCAGAGGATGTTTGCGTTACCCGGAGACCAGCTGGGTGGTTGGGACTGGGGCCGGCAGCACTGCTGGCATCTGGGAAGAGGCTGGGGTGCGGCTCCACCCCACATGATACACAGGACAGCCCCCATCCCACGGTGAACAGTTATCCAGTCCAAGGGCAGGACAGGCAAGGCTGAGCCACCTCAGCTTAATCCAGGCTTATCCAGCACTGGAGTCAGCAGCTACCTTGCACCACTTTCCTTCCCTTAGGGCTCATAAGAGCTGGCTCGTTGGGAAAAGCCCTGATGCTGGGAAAGACTGAAGGCAAACGGGGAGGGGCAGCAGAGGATGAGACGGTTACCAGCATCACTGACCCCACGGACATGAGTGTGAGCAAGCCCCAGGAGATGACAAAGGGCAAGGGAGCCTGGCGTGCCGTAGTCCATGAGGCCACAAAGGGCTTCACAAGACTTAGCGACTGAACAGCAACACAAGGTTCATAAACCTCAACAGTGTTGACATTTGGGGCCAAACGTGTCTCTGATGCGCAGGCTCCCCTGGTGCACGTGTGCGGGGTTTTCACAGCATCCCTGGCTTCTACCCCTTAGATACCAGTAGCCCTGCACCCTCCCTGCGTCCTGACAACCAAAGTGTCTCCCGGGATCGCCAAGCGTCCCCAGCAGCCAGCTCGCACTCCAGGACTCCCTCTCCTTCTCCTGGTGGGAGGCACATCACCCCCCGTTGAGAACTATCACTCTAACCGAAGGAAAGTCAGTATAGCTATGAAATAAGAATCAAAAGCTCCCCTAGGAAATACCAAGAGGACGTTCTGGATAACCATTATTAGATATGTAAAAAAATGTAGGTTGAGGTATGTGTGAAGATATATTTAATACCCGGGCATGTCTGTCAGAGAGGAATATCCCCTTTTATGATCTCCTGCCCAAGTATTGTTGGGGCAACAAATTAACCAACCTCTTTAATTCCCAGCTCTGCGTTGCCCATCACATTGAGCTTCAGAGGCTATCCGGCAGAGCAGAAATATAGAGCAGTACTCCCTTTGTGTTGATAACAGCGTTCTATTTTGGGAGCCCCGTTATTATTCCAAAATGAACTAGATCTTAACTTGCAGCAGTCTCCCTAGGAGAGGAGCTGTGAGCGGCTCGCGGCTGACCCACAGTGGGCGGCTGCCAACCCCTGTCCCTTCGAGAAGCGGCCTGTGCTCAGACCCCAGGCAGCAGCCGGGGCCCGTGAAAGCTGGACAAGCACCTGGCCTGGCTGCAGGTGAATGAGGCGCTCATTTCACTGGAAGAAAGCTTGTCTTTCTCCAGCAAGCTAAAAACGTCCATCTGCAAAACCGGAGCATCTTCCCCAGTGACTATCTATTAAAAACGTCTGCACGACAAACATCCTTCCACAAGAAAGAAGGCAATTCTGCAGCAACACGGATGCACCTGAAGGACAGTCTGCTGAGTGAAGGGAGCCGGAGGAGAAAGGCAGAGCCTGCGTGATCTCACTTCCGTGTGGAATCTGAAAATCAACAAAAAGCCAGACAGTGGAGGGGTGGTTCTCAGGGTCTGAGGGAGTGGGAGGCAAGGAGACCCTGGTCACAGCGGGCCGGCGCGTAGTGACGGCGTGATCACGTTCCGGGGGGCCGGTACCCAGCACCATGATCTACCGGGGATAGTACCGTGTGGCATACTTGCAATTGGCTGGAAGAACAGATTGTGAGCATTCTTGCTACACACACACAGATACACACACAACTGTGTGAGGGGTGTGTTAATCAACCTGATTGTGGTCATCATTTCGCAGTGAACACGCACGTGAAATCTCCACATCGCGCATTTAAAATATATCCAGGGTTTTAACCCGCTCTTGTTTGGCTCCCCGGGTCTTCGTTGTGGCGTGCCGCAGCTTTTATTTTGGCGAGCGGGGTCTTCAGTCGCGGCATGTGGGCTCTAGTTCCCTGACCGGGCATCAAACCCCAGGCGCTGGGAGTGCAGAGTCTTAGCTGCTGGACCACCAACAAAAACCTGGCACAGCCAAATAAATAAGCATAAATATTATACACAGTTTTTTGTCAATAAGAAAGAATTTCCGTGGCTTGGGGACTGAGGCACAGCTAAGATCCAGCAAACTTCCCATGATGATATAAAACAGGGGTCAGCAAATGTTTTCGATAATGAGCCAGACGGTAAATATTTTCAATTCTTCAGGTCATACAGCCTCTGTTGCAGCTGTTCAATTCTGCAGCATGTAAGATGGCTATAGACAGGATGTAAATGGTGAGCCGTGTTCTGCTAACACCTTATTTATGGACTCTGAAATCTGAATTTTATGTAATTCTTAAATCAAGAAATATTCTTTATCTTCAACCATTTAAAAAATGGAAAAAAAATATTCTTTGCTCCTGAGCCACAGGTGGACAGGCAGCAGTGGGGTTGGACCCGTCTACCTCTTACGTGGAACAGGACAAAGGAGAGACATCTCATCATCTCCCCAAAATCCCATAAACTCCCACTTTTCCATCTTTAAGACGAAGGAGACCATCCTGGACATTCAGGACTAGGTTTGGTGGCACTACAGGAAAGAATCGTGCTAACGCTCGAGTTTCTGAAGCATTCTTTCTTTAGAGGACTGAGTAAACATCACAGGACAAACTTGGAGGGACTTAATGCTGGCTTTCTTCTTTTCCTGCTGCTGCTGCTGCTGAGTCGCGTCAGTCGTGTCTGACTCTGTGCGACCCCATAGACGGCGGCCCACCAGGCTCCCTCGTCCCTGGGATTCTCCAGGCAAGAATGCTGGAGTGGGTTGCCATTTCCTCCTCCAGTGCAGGAAAGTGAAAAGTGAAAGTGAAGTCACTCAGTTCTGTTGGACCCTCAGCGACCCCATGGACTGCAGCCCACCAGGCTCCTCCATCCATGGGATTTTCCAGGCAAGAGCACTGGAGTGGGGTGCCACTGCCTTCTCCGCTTTTCCTGCTATGATTCCCTAACACAGGAGTTTATAAAGAAAGTATGGCTTCCCAGGTGGCTCGGTGGTCATGAACCCACCTGCCAGTGCAGGAGATGCAGGAGACCCATGTTAGAGCCCCGGGTCGGGAAGATCCCCTGGAGAAGGAAATGGCAACCACTCCAGTGTTCTTGTCTGGAGAATCCCATGGACAGAGGAGCCTGGCGGGCTACAGTCCACGGGGTCACACAGCATCGGACACGACCGACCAGCTGAGTACACACACAGTAGAAAGTAACCAATGAACTGGGTATTTTAAGGACCTCCTGGTTAAAAAATAAAATAGAGAAGAAGAAAGAAAAAATTCTTGGTTTCCAAGCTGTATAAAATACAAAGCTCTCAGTTCCTGTGTGAAAGGAGGGTCTCAAAAAATGTGCCCCCAACCCCTGTCTCTCTAAGCACAGACAAGCATCAGAATCAAGAGGAGAGAGGCTTATTTGATAACTTCTTGAAGGTTATAAATTCTTCATCAACTCCAGATTAAGTTTCTAAAAGGATTTTTTTTCTACTTTTTTTTAAGTTACCGTGATCACAATTTTCAGATTTTCAGCTACGTATAAAACTTTTTTCTCCCTCCTTCTCTCACAGAGAAGGTCAATCACTTTTTAGATTTAAGAGAATTTGAGAAGAGATTAATGACAAAGACAAATGATGATTTTTATTTTAGCGGAAGTTTCGGTGCGTTTTCTGCCCGGCCTGGGGACTGATAATAAAGTACACTTGACATATAACTGCGTAAGTTCTTTGCTTTCAAGTCCCACGATGGATCAAAAGAGCCAATTCTCTCTTTAAAAAGGAATGTCCTAGAAGGAAAAATAAAAGGAAGGTTGGGGGGAACCTCATCCGCCTCTTTCGTCTTTTTCTCTTTTCTTTGTGGCCCAGAGACAGAGCCTTGAGTGACTTCTTCAGAAAAGAGATCAGTGAAATTGTCAGTTGATTACTTCTCCTTGATTAGCATTTATAAGAGCCCTGTGATACAGTATTTGCATTCCTATTTAGCCGTGATTTTTGTGGGGCACCAATGATTAAACTTGTCACAGGGCTTGATTGACGGGGTCAGATCTTCACTTTCTACTCTTTTGAAATTAAAAACAAATGTGTCAGCTGCCTTCATGGGCCGGAGCGCCGTGAAGCTCGCCTGCCTTGTCATTGCAGATAGGTCAGGAATGTTTTAATTTTAGGGATGGATTCTGCTTGTCAAGTAGAGTGTGATGGCGTGTGGTTCTGGAGATGAGATGTGAAGGGTGTAAAACAAAGAAGGGGAAGAACAAAGACAAAGACACTCACATTATTAGACAGATTTAATTAGTCTGAATGGATATTATGCTAGATGAAGCAGTGAGCTGTGAAATTAACCCTTGATTACAGACTGGCGGATCATCCTCGGGAAGAGAATCAAACCTTTGTGAAGAGATGTGAGGTGTGATTGCAGTCCCTCCTGCCCTCCTGGGTTGCCTGCCAGATCCGCACCCCCTTCCTGGTCTACTGAAACACCAGGGGAAGCTGGTCTTGAGCGTGTGCGAGCGGTGTGCGTAGAGGAGGCGTCCCCTTCCACTTCGGAGAAACAGCGGTTGGGTGGAAAGCTAAGGGGCTCCCAACGATGCAGGCTTCCGAATCCAAAACCAAGTTGACGAACAGCCAAGTTTGAACAAGGGTTATTTTGCGCGTCTGCATTGAACAGCTCTAGCAGTGCCCTAGAAGGCCACCTCCCAGCGATGCCCCTGATACAGCCTCCCCCTACCTGTCCCTAACGCAGCCACAGTCTTCTCCAGGGAATCCCGGCTACCGTGTGATTCCCAAGAATTCCACACGTATTAACGGAGAGATGGAAGGCTAGAAAGCTGACTCAGCACAGACGCCCAGTTAAGCAAAAATTGCTTATACCGAGGACCTCAACAAGGAGTGGATGGTTGTGACAGATGGTGTCCATACAAAGGCCCGGGGGTCTGAGATGCTGCGGCCGTCCAGAAATCCTCTCATTCGCACAAGGCATCAAGTAGCTGCGTAAGCCTTTGTACCAGCCTTGTGTAAGCTGCACTGATTGATGCCTCTGCTTCCAACTGACTCCGTCTCCATCATTCCCAGCACAGTCTCAGGAATGGGAAGCCTCCGGGCGCGTCACACAGAGAAGCGGGGGGTCTGTCAGGCTGGCCCAGGGTCAAGTGGAAAGTCAGCAAACTGGGAGAAAGGAGAGTTGTAGAATCTGCTTCAGGGTCCTTCCCCAAAGCCAGTCTGCTCACCGGTTGATGCGGAGTACGGCTCCTTCCTTAGGGGTCTCTCGCAGTCACGCTGAGGGTGAGGTCTGAGTTGTGCATCCTGGGTCACGACTGCGGTCCATGTGGAAACACAGGGCACTAATTCTCAGCCACTTTTCCAGCCCTGGTTCCTGCCTTCCTCAGCGCAGCTTCGCGCCTTCAGGCTTAAATGGCTCCCGTTTAGGAAAGTCCCGGCTGAGGAACTCCCCGGGCAGTTTTCAGCGGTGGTCTTCGGACTCCGGATGAGCTGCAAGCGATTGCGCATCATCCATTCCCGTTGAGGGTGAAGGCTGAGGGCGGTCAGTAAACTCACTGGCATTACACTGGAATTGTCTCTTTTTCATAATTGTATTTTGGCTACGTTGGGGCTCTGTTGCCGTGCGCAGGCTTCGCGCGGCGGGGGCTTCTCCCCTGGCAGAGCACGGGCTCTGGAACGTGCAGCCTTCGGTACCTGTGATGCTCAGGCTCAGTTGCTCCACAGCCTGTGGAATCTTCCCAGACCAAGGGTCAAGCCCACACGCCCTGCCCTGGCAAGCAGATTCTCAACCACTGGACCACCAGGGAAGTCCCGCCCTGAAATCTTCTGAAGGTTAGAGACAGAAGGGAAATTGGGGTCTTCACCCTGCGGTGCTTCTGGGAGTCAGGCCTGTGTGTGTGAACGTGTTCACAGGTGTGGGTGCGGGAATATGGAGAATTACTGCTCCACCGGGAAACGCGAGGTCTTTATCAGTGGGTGCTTTGGGTGACCAGCCAGTGGGGGCCACATTGCTCCAAGCGGATGTGTCTCAAGGTTTCTGGAAAGTCAGACTTTCTACAGGTAAACACAGCTCCTTGGAAATGAGGACTGTTTTCTTCCCAGAGGTGAGGTAGTGTTTCTGAAGAAATGCCTTCCTTAGCTCTAAGTAACAAGGGAACCAACCTCCGGTCTCCACTTTGACTTCACTGATTTTCAGAGGAGGAAGGGACTTAAGCTCATCGGGACTTGAGCTCACCAGCATTAGCACACTTACCCCTGAACACACACAGTGGTCACACAGCGATTTACACAGCACTTTGGGGGGGCTTCCCTCATAGCTCAGTAAAGAATCTGCCTGCAACGCAAGAGACCCAGGCTCGATCCCTGGGTTGGGAAGGTCCCCTGGAGAAGGGAAAGGCTACCTACTCCAGTATTCTGGGCTGGAGAATTCCATGGACTGTATAGTCCATGAGGTCGCAAAGAGTCAGACACGACCGAGTGACTTTCACTTTTTCACTTTGCAGAGCTCAAGGAGGGGGATAGCTATAGATTTGTTTGAAAGCATATTCAAACGCATGTCGATGTCAGGACTCCTCAGCTTCATCACTGTGGACTTCATAACCCGGATCACCCTCTGCTGTGAGGACCGTTCTGTGCACTGCAGGATATTAAGCAGCATCCCTGGCTTCTGCCAACTAGATGTTAGTCCCCTCACTCGCCAACATGGCTCCAGGCATTTCCAAAGGCCTCTGGGGGTCAAAGCCATCCCCAGTTGAGGACTGACACGTATCTGACAAACCTAGACAGGGTATTAAAAAACAGAGGCATCATTTTGCAGACAAATGTCCATCTAGTCAAAGCTATGGTTTTTCCAGTGGTCATGTACAGATGTGAGAGCTGGACCATAAAGAAGGCTGAGCACCGGAGAATTGATGCTTTCAAACTGTGGTGCTGGAGAAGACTCTTGAGAGCCCCTTGAACAGCAAGGAGATCCAACCAGTGAATTCTCAAGGAAATCAACCCTGAAGACTGATGCCAAACTGGAAGCTCCAACCCTTTGGCCACCTGATGTGAAGAGGTGCCTCATTGGGAAAGACTCTGATGCTGGGAAAGATTGAGGACAAGAGGGGAAGGGGGTGACAGAGGATGAGATGGTCGGATGGCATCACCAACTCAGTCGACATGAGTTTGAGCAAACTCTGGGAGATAGTGAATGACAGGGAAGCCTGGCGTGCTGTAGCCCATGGGGTTTCAAAGAGTCAGACGCATCTGAGCAACTAAACGGCAAAAATGTATCTATAATCCCGTAGACACTATCGCTTTGGATAAAAGCTAAGAGATAAAAAAGTGAGCCAAATTAAAGGAAAATATTAGGTCAGAACAAATAGTAGAGAGAATACAGGTGATCACGATGTTGCAAAAAAAAAAAGTTTAGGAAACGCTAGTTTGGCATCAAATTCACATTTTACAAATGAGGATAACTGACACCCAGAACACGGACTAGGCTGGAGCAGAATCACCCAGGCTCCGTCCGTGTGTTAATCTCATGAAAATAATACAGGAAAGCACAGCACACAGCAATAACAATGATCCGTAATCTGCTGTGTGACAGTGTTTTACACGTCGTAATTCTCTTAATATTTACGCCAATGCTGTGCCGTAGGAATTATCATCATTCCCATTTACAGAAAAAGATAGGAAAATTTGTTAAATCTGTGTTGGGGAAAGGAAGATAATAAGCAATTTGGCAGAGCTGTGGATAGAGTGCAACTTACCACTTACGCTTTCACGCCACGGTGGTGGTGCTTACTTGCTCAGCCGTGTCTCACTCTTGCAGCCCCATAGACTGTCGCCCCCGAGGCTCTTCTGTCCATGGGATCCCCAGGCAAGAATACTGGAGTGGCTTCTTGCCACTTCCTTCTCCAGGGGATCCTCCCGACCCAAGAATTGAACCCAGCTCTCGTGCATTGCAGGCAGATTCTTTACGGACTGACCTAAGAGGGAAACCCCCTTTCATGCCATAACTTAAAATATTTTTCTTGGAAATTCCCTGGTGGTCCAGTGGTGAGGACTCTGCTTTCACTCCAAGGACCCAGGTCCGATCCCTGGATGGGGAAGTAAGATCCTGCAAGCTGGGCAATTCAGCCAAAAAAAAAAGACAATAAAATAATTCTCTTATTGTCCACTATGTTCCAAGCTGTTGTTCAGTCACTCAGTCATGTCCAGCTGTTTGCGACCCTATGGATTACAGCACGTCCGGCTCCCCTGTCCTTCAGTGTCTCCCCGAGTTTGCTCAAACTCTTGTCCACTGAGTCGGTGATATCATCCAACCATCTTATCCTGAGATGCCCCCTTCTTCTGCTTCCAGTCTTTCCCAGCATCAGGGTATTTTCCAGTGAGGCGACTCTTTGCATCAGGTGGCCAAAGTACTGGAGCTTCAGCATCAGTCCTTCCAATGAACATTCAGGGCTAATTTCCTTTAGGATTGACTGGTTTGATCTCCTTGCAGTCCAAGGGACTCTCAAGAGTGTTCCAAGTGGCATGCCACATCTGAGCCAGCATCACCACTTAACTCATACCACTGTTATTATTCACCACTATTGCCATGGGTTTCTGAGCAGACCCCGGTTCGATTCCTGGTCAGGAAGATCCACTGGAGAAGGGATAGGCTACCCCCTCCAGTATCCTTGGGTTTCCATTGTGGCTCAGCTAGTAAAGAATCCTCCTGCAATGCGGGAGACCTGGATTTGATCCCTGGGTTGGAACGATCCCCTGGAGAAGGGAACGGCTGCCCACTCCAGTATTCTGGCCTGGAGAGTTCCATGGACGGTCCATAGGGTCACAAAGAGTCAGACACGACTGAGCCACTTTCACGTCACTCACTGCATTAGCAGAGGCAGGCTGTCGCTGCTATTTCCGAATATTATTCACACCAAACTAGAGATTTCTTTTTTTCAGTTGGGCTTCCAGACGTTTTTTGCTGTCAAAGAAAAGCAGGAACGTTGCAAGTTAGATATGCTTTAGGCGCTTTAGGCGGCAAATAAAACACAATTTTTATGTAGAGTGATTTAAGTAACTCGAGGCTTTCTCATCTCACCATCATGGCACCTAGAAGCGGGTGCCGGCGGCGTGGTGCCGACGGGCAACAGTGTTGGAAGGCATCCCTGTGAGCCGCTCGGCTGTCTCACAGCTGCGAGATGGCTGCTGGCATGAGGCAGGTGGGGCAAGGAGTGGAATGACTGTGCCGATCGCCCGGCCCCTCTTCTCTGGGGCGGCAAGTCTTTCCCAGAGACCCAACAGAAAGTCCGCGAGAGCTTCCTCAGCCAGAGCGTCGTGTCTTTATGTCCCTCACGGAAGCGCAGTGCTGCCTCTTGAGTGCCAGCTGGGCACGTGGCCACAGAGAAGAAAGCCGGAATCAGCAGCAGGAAGAAGAGGGAAGTGGACACTGCGCAGATGGCCAGCCGCCTCTGTCCTGAGGGCCATCCTGGGCACAGGCACTCCGCCTCTCCTCTGCCCCTTTCCTCCCCTTCTTAAGCAGCAAAGGGCTGGAGACCTTTTATCCGTTCTGCGTTAATGTTAATTAATCACCAAACGTGGACTAAGGAAATACTGCTGACTAGAAATGCCCTGAGTTCAGTGGGATATATAAACAACATTATAGGGACTTCCCTGGGGGTTCACTAGCTAAGACTCCATGCTTCCAATACAGGAGGCCTGGGGTCGATCCCTGGTCTAGGAACTAGCTCCCACGCGCCTCGGCTAAGAGCTCACGTGCCGCAGCCGAGGATTCTGAGGGCCACGGCTGAGACCCGAGTGGCCAAAGGAATGTAAACGAGCAGCGTCACTTCCGCCATCGGCGCCGCCACAACAGCCAGTCCAGCACTGACCTGAACACGGACTGCTCCACGTGCGCCGTCTCATGCACCCGCCGCAGTGACAGAAGCGTCAGCGTTCACATTCAGCCAAAGAGGAAACCACATCTCAAGAGGCAGAATGGCTCCTGAAGCTCGCTGAGTTGCCAAGTGGCAGGTCTGGGTTTGGAGCCAAGCCTGAGGAGCCCCATAGCCCACCACCTTCACCTTCAAAGAGCTATAACTATACGACAGGGGGGTCAAGTTTAACCCGCTCTCATAGGAGGCGGTCACCAGCATCGCAGGGCAAAGCAGAGTGAATGCTAGACACGTGGTGCTGGAAACAGGCTTTGGAAGAGTAACAAGGAAGACGGGCTTCGTGAGGGCCAGACGTAGGCAGGAGAGGCACTTGCGCTGTCCCTTAAGGGCTATTGGGCTTGGTTTCCATAGATAGTGGTTATTAAGATCAGTGCTGGGCTCCCAGCGACAACAAAAGCAGAGACACAAACCGAACTTGGGGAATGTGGACCTCCGCAAAGCAAGCAAAGACCGTCACACCCAGTGAGACCTATTTGGAGGTTGCGGGCATTTCGGACGTTTCTGTGATCGCCGCCAGAACTGGGGCCACCTGCCCTGTACCACGGGCTTCAGCTGCTGGCCGTGCTTTGGCCGAGCTGAGAGCAGGCAGGCTCACAGACGCAGGGCCGAGGGCGTGCCGGGGGCCCTCTCTGCTTCTGAAGCGTATTTGTGCAGCCACGTCTTCTGAAACTAGACCCAACAGCCCTCCAGGCTGGCGAGGGAGGCCGTGTTCTCTCTTGCCACACAGTGTCTCTGAATGCCCACGGATGCGAAAGAAAGGAAACGGAGCCCAGAAAGCCCAGGGTATGTGATGTTCCCGAACCACACAGCAGACAGGAAGCTTTCTGAATGAGAAATCCGCTCCTTTCTTAGGGGATTCCCTTGTTGGTTTGGAGACTATACGGGCGCTTTAAAAACTTTGATAAGGAACAATTTTAATTCAATACAGCTCAGTTTGACCAACTATTTCCGAATACTTCCTTTGTGCCAGGCTCTGTGTGAGATTCTCTTGCAAGATGCTGGTAGATGCAAAGATAAGTAAGGCCAAGAGGGACCCTTATGGCAGAGAAAGCGGTGAGGATCTCCCTGAGGGAAATGGTGCAGAGCGTGCTATGATCGCCCCCCACCTTCCTCCGTTCCAGAGTGAAGAATGATGCATATGGTGACTTTCCTTGTGGCCCAGTGGGTAAGAACCCACCTCCCAGTGCAGGGGACACAGGTTCAATCCCTGGTCCAGGAAGATCCCACATGCCTCCGAGCAACTAAGCCTGTGTGCCACAAGTACTGAGCCTGCTCCCTCTAAAGCCCGTGCCCTGAAACAAGAGAAGCCACTGCAACGTGAAGCCCCCTCACCACAGCTAGCGAGCAGACGCGGCCTGCCGCAACTAGAGAAAGCTCACACCAGACCCAGTGCAGCCAAAAAAATGTAAATAATTTTGTTAAAGGATGCATATGGAGAAACAAAACGAGGAGAGGCATTGTATCAAGGTAGCAAAGAGCATTTACTTGAGAATTATATTTTCCTAAGATCTGAGCCCTGCTACCCTACTTGTTCATGTTTGGATGAGTCACTGTACCTCTCAGGCGCTTCCCAGGTCGCTCAGTTGGTAAAGAATCCTTCTGCAATGCACAAGACCCCAGTTCGATTCCTGGGTTGGGAAGATCTGCTAGAGAAGGGATAGGGTACCCACTCCAGTAACTGGGGCTCCCCTTGTGGCTCATACGGTAAAGAATCCATCTGCAATGCAGGAGACCTGGGTTCAGTCCCTGAGTTGGGAAGATGCCCTGGAGAAGGGAGCAGCTACCCACTCCAGTATTCTGCTTTGTACAGTCCACAGGGCGCAGAGTCCAACACAACTGAGCCAACTTTCACTTTCACCTCTCAGAGACTCAGTTTTCTCATCTGTAAAATGGGTGTGGTAAAAATCCCTACCTCACAGGGCTGCTGTGAAAGTCGATTATCAAGATCATGCAAGAAAAGCACTTAGCAGAGTCCCTGGCACATACTGAACTCTCCAATAATTTTTGTTTTCAGTCGTAACAATTGCTGATAATGTGCTGTTAGTTTCATTAAACTTAGTGCCATATCTTGAATTTAGTAAGCATTCAATTATGGTTTCCAACAGTTACTATTGTTGCAGTTGCTGTTGAAGTATTTAACACTGCTGCTGCTGCTGCTGCTAAGTTGCTTCAGTCATGTCCAACTCTGTGCAACCCCATAGACAGCAGCCCACCAGGCTCCCCCATCCCTGGGATTCTCCAGGCAAGAACACTGGATTGGGTTGCCATTGCCTTCTCCAAAGCATGAAAGTGAAAAGTGAAAGTGAAGTCACTCAGTCGTGTCTGACTCTGAGCGACCCCATGGACTGCAGCCCACCAGGCTCCTCCATCCATGGGATTTTCTGGTGTCTGGCAAAACAGAGCCCCTCAGTGGACACAGCTGGGGTCCTTGTGTAGATCTAGCTCAACACATCTCGAGCCCTGATGAGCAAGCGCGGCACTCTTCCTGTGGGAGACTCTCTGGGAGACTGAGCCTATGGAATCCTTACCCGTGATTAACTGTGGGAGGTAATATCCTTTTTCTCTTTCACCTCTACGAAAGCACCCTAGTCCCCTCAACCCTTCCAATCATCATAAAGGTAAAATTCACCAACCTGAAGCCAGAAGCTGCCGGACCTCCCTGGCTAGGACACACACTCCCCAGTGATGTCTCCGTGCTTCTATGCTTGACACCAAGTGTGCCTCCACCAGAGAAAAGATGCAGAAGGTCTGGCCCCGGGTTTTGCTTCAGTTGGGTTTCCCTTCCTTCAGGTAGCGTGTCCCAGAAACTCTGCGAGCCGCCTGCAGGCCTCGCCCTTCCCTTGGACTCCACCTTCTTGCTTCCTTTCTCTTGTCTCCTACGGTAGAAAGTCTTCCTTTACTTCAAAGGGTTTCTGAAATACCACCTCCTCCTCCAGAAAGTCTCCCTGGATGCTCTTTCTTTGCCCAAGCTAGAAAAGAAACCGTCCCTGCCTCTGGGTATCCTCAGAATGTTCTCTGAGCTGTGTCAAACCATATCTTGGTTTCTGACCATGTATATGTTAGTCATGGCTGTGGATTGCTCGTGACAGAAAATCCACTCAAACCGGTTTAAGTCCAGAGGGGATTTATCAGCTCCTCTGAAGGTCAGTGGTGTAACTAGATTCAGACGAGGCTGAAACCAACGTTTACACGGCTTCACTGGAAATCTGGCCTTAACCTCTTAAATCTGGCTCTTCAGCAGCGCAGTTCTCTGACGCTATTTCCAGCACGTGGAAGCGCCAGCGGAGCCCCTCGGAAGGGTTCTAGCAGACGTCTTTCACTGGACTGAACTGGGTCAGGTGTCCGTGCCTGGACCAATCACTGTGGCCAGGAGAGCAGAACAGAGGGATTGGCCAGACGTGCAGGCTGGTAGCTGGAAAGCAGGGTCAGCCCCACCCAAGCCATTGGCCTTAGTATGAGCGGTGGTTCCCTAAAGGAAGATCGGGGTTGGTACCCGGAGGAAGCAGCAAGAGTGTATGGCAGGTATAAAAGCTCTGCGGGTTCATCGTTTGGCACCTCAGGAGGTCTAGGCTTTTTTCCTCATAAAGTAGATGCTCAATAAAATTATAGAATGAATAAAAAAAAAAGAAGGGCTGAAACGAAAGTACTTACCCATTGGATTTGCATGCTTCCTCTCGGCTCAGTTATATTGGCCAAGCAGAGGTCGCACGTCCCTGAGTATTTCTCCAACAATCTCTCCTAGGGAAAATCTCAGTAAAGCAGACATCACAGGCCTTCTCTCTGGAGTCGGAAATGGTGTCGAAGCGCCTAACACTTGACAATCCAAAGTGCCTCACACCCTGTTTTTCACAATGTCCTTAACCAGATATGTGAGAATTCACCATGACCTGGACCTTGACTCCTCTGTTTGAATCTTTTCTTTCTAGCCGTTTCTGGTCATGAAAAGGGGCAGGATTCCTGGCATCCTTCCTGCTTCTTTGTTATTAAAAGCAGGATCAGTTAATAAATAATTATGATGCTCAGTTTCTAGGGAACAAGGAGATAAGGGCAGGAACACTTGAGTCTCACAAATTACATGCTATAGGATAGATTTTCACCCAGAGTGGAGAACAGCCTAGCGTTCTTTTTCTTTCCTGTGGCATAAATAGTTCTAATTATATGTGCAAGATCCTCTATCCCCAAAGATACGAGTTGGAGGCTCTGTGTCGGTTCTTTTCATTCCAAGCAGCATTTGCGGTTACGTGTTCCCAGCCCCCCTTGTTTTCAAACTGAATTGTTTCAGTGGTAGCTTGGTGCGTCAGCTTGTAAGTCTATAAAACAGTTTTATACCAGCTGGAGATTCAACATGCTACATGAATACATAACAGTGCCTAACCAAGAAGGTTTGTAATTCAGTAATTAGCTGTAATTAATGAACACAAAGTGAAGACTCATTTACAGTTTAAATTATCACATTAGCTCCTGTCACCCTCTATGTACACAAAACAGCAGGAATTCAATTATTTTTATTCTTCAAAGCTAATTTAAAATTTAAGGGATGCCATTACATGAAATAATAGGTAGGAAATGTAATCGAAATCACTGGGAACAGTTGGCCGTCCTTAGAATAAAAAAAAAAAATGCGATCGCTGATGATTTGGAAATGTTTTTTCATCTGTGAACAGATGAAGGATTGAAATCTCTGCTCTTTTCAGTGTATTTAATTTAAAAGAGGAAGTGAGTTTGGTGGTTGGCGAATCTTTGTGCAGAGAGAATCATTGCGCATAATCGTAAAAGCAGTTGATAACTGATAATACTGTTGATAGTAGCAAGATGGCAGCGTGGAAGACTCACGTTCCGTCATCCTTGACTGGGGCTGAGCCTCCTGCAGCTGCACGGGGCTCCTGGAATTGTCACCCTTTTTTGATGCATGATTTCAGCTCGGGAGGCCTTACGTCACTGTCACATTGCTGCAGTCCTCAATTCCTTGTACGTATATATGATGAATATTCTTTAATTCACTCATCCAACAGTGACCCAGCACTTCCTCTCCCGCAAGACCACATCCTTGATCTCATGGAGCCAGCATTTCGTGGGAAGAGACAGACAGTGGTTCTCAAGTTTGTTCACAGAATCACGGGAGAAGCTTTAAACATATCTGTCTTATCAGTGTCTGGGTCCCAGTCCCAGTGAACCAAATCCAATTTTCTGGGAATCAGGTATGGGCATCAGGATTTTTTAATAGGTTTCCAGGTGATTCTAATATGTATCAGAGTTGAGAACTGCTGTGATCGACTGATAAATGCAACTAGTAAGTCAGCATTCCTTGGTGATGCATGCTGTGATAAAATGAAGCAAGGGAATGGAGAAGGTGACTGAGGGCTGCTCTGGACTGAATATTCGGGGAAAACGTCTCTGGGTAGCTCCTTGGGAGGAGACCTGAACGATTAAAAAAAAAAAAAAGGAGGCAGTCCTGAGAAGATCTGTTGTTAGAACTCAGGCGTCAGCCAAGCTACACTAGCCCCTCTTCCTTCCTTTCCTTCTCCTACTTCTCCTTCTTCTATTTACTTGCTATTTATTTATTGGCATTTCAACCCTTTTAAAATGTGAAAGCTTCCTTAGTTCAAGCGTCATCCAAAAGCAAGCTGCAAAGCAAATTTGGCTCACTCAAACCGTGTTCCAGAAAACAAAACAAAACAAAACCCCACACGTGCAAAGGCCCTGAGGCAGATTTGAGTTGAATGCTTTAGACCTGCAGAAAGACTTGAGGAGGCGGGGCTTAACAGGTTGTAGAAGAGAAGGCTTGAATTTTTAAATGTGGGTGGACGTTTAGATGTTATCTTATGTGTGATGAAAAGGCATTGGTGTATTTCAAGCAGGGGAATGAATGAAGGTGTGTATGTGTGGAAAAGAGACACCTGTGTTCCCACACTCACCGCAGTGGATCTCCCGGCAGCTTCCACTCATCCCTTCTCATGGCAGTTCCAGGAAGGGGAGGAAAAGCAAACCTGAGTGAAACGAGAGCAGCGTCTGCTGCTTTCGACTCTGGTACCGCGCTTTCCCCCCTCTTCCTATGATCATTTGTCTTTTCCTTTAAATAGGCCACTCGGAGCGCACTGTCTAATTTTTCATAGGTGATCGACTGCTGAGTGGGGGTTTAGGTAGACAGAGGGAAGGCGCTGATAAGCCAGAGCACGGATTCTATTAGGGAAATGCGGAGGTAATTAATGAATCCTGCCAGTAATTGGGAAGGTGTGAGTCCCAGTAATATCGTAATGATAGTCATCCGTCTGGGCACCCCCGTCACTCCAAGCCATCTCTCATCACTCTCTGATCTCAGACTCTTAGCCATGCAAATCTCCCTGACAGGCCGCTGTGTCTCTGTCTCCCTAATTGGCCGGTATAGAGTTGTTTATGAATATTGTCGGCATTTAGGCCTCAGTTGGAGCTTGTTCAAAAATCGTTAGCAAAGTTGCCTTAACAGCATTGTCAAGAATATATTCCCCTGTTTCGATATCTGTTTTTAAGCCGGCAGAGGTTCGGGATGAAATTAAGTGATGCATTGTGTGGACTGGAGCTCCGTGTGTGTAGTGGTTATTAAGCCGTTTTTGAAGTAAAAACCAATTTACAGTAATTTCTCATCCTGCTTAGGGTAAGACTTCCGTTTGTGTACGGGAACGGAATGTCTTTTTAAGAGCACGTCCTCCATTCTGAGTAGCGCGTTGAGTATATTAATGCCATCTTCAGACAAAACCATTTGCAAAAATTACAGTTTTGCATCAAGACTGGTCTCTAAACATCCGTCACCATTTCATTCCAAATGGGCACCTTTACGGGAACCATTTGCCATGTTTTCCTGCCAACAATTTTTCCTGCACTCAAGTGGCTATCCTTTCATCTCCCCCAACCAAACTGGGTGATAGATTGTTTGAAATGCTACAAAAAAAAAATTTTAAGCCCTATGAATCTGGTGAGTTTAATATGTCTGTCATGATGTTTAAGAGGGATCTTTTAAATATTTAGAAAATATGGGAAATAGTATTTTAATATATAATCAACATACTTTTCACGTATTCAGATCTGAAATAGTCCAGTTCAAAGTGCATCTTTATCAATTCCAAACAGGAGAGAAATTTAGGAAACTCTGGTCTCCATTTTTCCCCCGTGGAGGAAGAGAGAGGCTTGGGTGCAAAGGACAGCCCGATTCCAGAAGTCTTTAGGCTCATCTTCCGCTTGCCAGCTGAGTGGCCTTGATTAAACTTCCCAGCCTCGCTAAGCTTCAAGTTTCCCATCTGTCTTTCCCATGCCCGCATCTCAAATGTAGTTTGTAGGTTTACAACACATTCATGGATATGGATATGGATGTACTAAATATATGCATGTACATATATATGTAGGTTTCCTCAGGTGGCGCTAGTGGTAAAGAATCTGCCAGTGCAGGTGACCTGGGTTCCATCCCTGGGTTGGGAAGATCCCCTGGAGAAGGAAATGGCAACCCACTCCAGTATTCTTGCCTGGAGAATCCCACGGACGGAGGAGCCTGGCAGTTACAGTCGGTGGAGTCGCAGAGTCGGACACAAGCACGCACGCACACCAGCAGTGTGAGGACCAGGCAGGCTGGAGTGAGCGAGCATCTCTGGGAACGTGTTTTCCAGAGCCTCGGTGAGAGGGTCAACCGTCCCCATTTCCCTGGGACTGAGGGGCTTCCCAGAGTGGGGATCCAAAACCAGGACAAGCCCAGGCAAACAGAGCTGGGGAGGCCCCCCGAAGCATAAGCAGGACTCCTTCTTCAGCTTCACGTGCAGGCCTTCAGCGGGCCATGACTTGCCAAAGCCCCCAGTTCGCAGAAAATCTTTGCTCCCATCTCTGACTCTGCAGATGAGTTGCCTTTTCCTGTAGAACCATCTGGAATGTTCCGAGTCCTCTTGAGGGATATAAATGGCTGCTCGAAGGACTTGCCTGGTGGTCCAGTGGGTAAGACTCAGCTTCCATCGCAGGAGGCTCAGGCTCCATCCCTGTCGGGGAACTATTAAGAAGATCCCGCGGGCCACGTGCGCAGCCAGAAGACAAAGCCGCAGAAAAGGAAAGGCTTTTCGAGCCACGTTGGCGCTCCGCAGGGGGCTCCGCCTCAGCTCCTGCCGAAGTTTCTGTGGGTTCCGGTGACGGGCTGCTCTGCCATCCGCAGCTCGCTGTCTGGGTTCAGGAACAGGCCGGGTGAGTCCAGCGGGCTGCATGGCTGCACCCTGCTAGGAATCGCCCAGAGGCCGCTGAGAGCGGTCCGCACGGGGAGCGGGGTCTGAGGCCATCAGCTTGGCAGGCCTTGCCCAGGGAGCCCCGTCAGCATCTCAGGGAAGGGCTCCGGGAGCAAACACGGGACCCCACAGGCGCCCCAGCCTCCTGATCGCCCCTCTGAGGACAGTCCTAGCCGAGGAAGCATCTAGAATGCGAAGGGTCCCCAAGCCCTATAGCCTTCGGCGTCTTTATCACAAACCTCCCAGGGTGGCCTGCTTTGACAGCCAGGACTTTCTCCTGAAAGTCTTCGCTCATCCCAGCAGCACACCAGCTGCATCATCTCTAAATGAAAGGCTTTATTTTTCAGTCCCCCCTACCCCACCCCTCCCAGCCCCGAGCACTTTTTTCTAACCACCCTTCCTTAACTCTGAATGAATCACTCCAGTACAGCTGCTGGTGGGCCTCTGTCGTAACCAGGGAGACTTTCATGGTTCCGAACCTAAACCTCAAACTGGAATGACACACAAGCCCGGGAACTCCGTCCTTGAAAGTGAACGGAGCCGGCAGTTCTTGAAATAAGATACAAAGGGGAGGGCGTGGAGGCCGCAGAGAGGGAGGCCCGTGAAGTGCGGGGAATTTCTCTGAACGCAGCAGCGACCAACGCTGGAGGCAAACTGCAGCGCGGAGTAATTGTCAGAGGCCCACGTAAACACATAAATAAGATAAATTTATTTTCATTATTCATATTTGGTGCTCTTCCCTTCCACTTATTTATGCTTTAAACAAGGGCTACAGTAAATATAACGATAAGAAAGTGCCTCCAGCGGCCGGAAGATGATGCAGAAGCCCTGATGTACAGCAGTCCGTGCTCCTCCTGTCCAACCACTGACGAACCTTACCTGGAGCCCTGTTATGTTCCCGTGTGAGTGATAAGCCGTGATTTATTATGAGGTGTCATGAAACCGGATTGCCATCCAGTGAGACATGAGCTAGTGGAAAATATTTTCCCTATTTCCCCACCTCATTACTCACAGACGCAGTGTCCCTTCACCAAGCCTAATTTAACCGACTTTTTTGAGTCCTCTACTCACGGGCGATGGAAATTGGCCAAGGAGAGGCTGTCTGGTAACGTCTGGTGCCCGAAGCCAGCCCCCTGGTCGAGCTGGTGACGAACTGCAAAATGGCCAGCCTCCAGAGAAGCCTGATCCCAAGAATCAACTCAACCTTCTGCCAGAGCAGCAAGAGTGCGAATGTGCTCAGGAGATGAACCCCAAGAGCAATACTGAAGACCCCGGACCTTGTGCTCACCGCACGCTGTGCCGTCCCACGTGGAGCTCTTGCCTCAGGCCTGCAAGACTTCACCCAGCAGCGCAGATGAGCCGGCTGCGCCTAAAGGGCGGGCTTTTCCTAGATATGCCGGTGGTCCACAGGAAAAAATGGTGATTGCCAGTCTGTTCTGGCACTTAATAAATCTCATGGGAATGTGTCTAACAGCCCCCTCCCACTTTTTTATATTTTATTTTTAAATATCTTTGGACTTAGCTGCAAATATGGTAAAAGAGATGCTTCAGCCAGCTTTTTGTAATGTTAACATCTTACCCAGCCATGATAGTTATCAAAGCCAGGATATCAACTTTGGTTCAACTCGATTCACTCAACTGGAAACCTTATTTGAATTTTACCTAAATTTCCTTTTGCTGCTCCAAGATTTAAGATTTCACTTGGGATTTAGTTGTTACATATCTTTCTCCCCCCATCTGTGAGAATCCTTCCATCTTTCCCTGTCTTTGATGACATTAACGCTTTTGTCAGTACTGGTTAGTTATTTTGGAGATTTCTCTCAGTTCGGGTTTGTCTGCTGTCGTCTCGTGGTTCGTTGGGGGCTCTGCGTTTTTGGCAAGAATACCATAGGAAGGGGGTTCCCTTGTGAGTGCATCAAAGCCGGGCTTTCATGAATTAACACGTGCCGCTACTGGGGATTAACTGTGGTCCACGTTAACCACACGAGCAAGGCGGACGTGGCCATTTCCTTTAATACACGACACATGCAGCTTCCATGGCCTGCACCTTTGTGGCGCTGCCCAAAATGCCACGAAGGGAAACCCCACTTGATGCCCTGGCACACCAGCTGCATGACTTTGAACACAGAATTTAATGTTTCTCCGAATCATACTTTTCCCACCTGGAAACGGAAAATAGCAGTCACCCTTCACGATCAGTGGAAAGATGAGAGATCAGATATGCCGAGGCGGCGTGCCAGGACGCTCTCGGAAGGAGGGCCCTCTGAAAGTTATCTGGGCAGACTCGCACCCGGTACTGGCAGCCCTCACCAGCTGTGGTGCACGGAGCCGTCACCCTTTAGAGAGCAGAGCCTGGAGCCCGGCGATGCGGAGGGCCTGACACGTCCTCCCTCAGTTGGCCTCCGATGACTCACTGCCTCCGCTCTCGAACTCTTTCCCGTGGCCCTCCCCAGGCTGCCTTTTTTTTCCTTTGGCTGTACTGGGTCTTGGTGGCGCGGAGGATCTTCTGACCTTCTGTGGCACGTGGGATCTTAGTTACTGCATGTGGGATCTTAGTTACCGCATGTGGGATCTTGTTACCGCATGTGGGATCTTAGCTACCGCATGTGGGATCTAGTTTCCTGACCGGGGATCGGACCGGGGCCCCCTGCATTTTGAGCTCGGAGTCTTAGCCACTGGACCAGCAGAGGAGGCACCAGACCACCTTTTTGGTATGAGTCACAGCCCCTAACCACTGGGCCACACCGCAAGGCAGGACCTCACCACCTGGCAGTTAAATATATGGTTCCCCAGAGTGCGGAAGGTCTCAGTTCAAATCCTGGCCGGGACCCTGCAGACAAGCCGACCCCGTTCTCTCTGCCTCTGTCCCCCTTTCCAAAGGACCTAACTCACAGCGCTGTTGTGAGGATTAAATAAAGAAATAGATAAAAGCACGTAGCAAGCACGCAGTCATTACCTAGGTATCTTTAATTCCCTGTTAGTCATTCAGCAACTATCCACGGCACCCACTACGTGTCAGGTGCTGTTGGAAGCTCTGACATCAGCCCCTGAAGCAGGCAAGAAGCATCCTGGCCTCGCACAAGAGGTACGGCAGACAGAAAACAAGGAAATCGGAAGTGCAGGATCGCGCCTCTCAAGCAGCGTGTCCGCTAAGCGAACTCTCCAGCTCTCGGCTTAGACAAATTTCTGTCCTTAGCCGAGCTGGTCCCTCCACTTGAAACACTACCCGCGTCACCTTCGACCTCTTAGAGTCTTACTCCTGTCTTCAAGGCCTAACCCAGCTTTCCTGTATTTCGTTACTTGTTTCCTGATTCTTCCTCTTTTTTTTAGTTCTACGGTCCTCAGAGCTCCACCAGATATTTTTTTCTTTTGAGTTTCTTTTATTTTATTAATTCTTATCATTTATTTATTTGCTGCGGCTGCACTGGGTTGTCGCCGCTGCCTGTGGGCTTTCTCTCATTGTTCCAAGAGGTGCTGTGAGGGCTCCCGCCACGGTGGCCTCTCCCGTCTCAGGCACAGGCTCCAGGCACACCGGCTCAGTTGCGCCGAGGTGTGTGGGATCTTAGTTTCCTGACCAGGTGGGGATCGAACCCGTGTCCCCTGCATTGGCAGCCGGACTCTTAACCACTGGGAAGACCCCCCAGGGGAGACCCTTGGCTCTTTCTTATTTAGATGGGATGACTTCCTTGTGCTCCCTCCCATTAAGAAGGTCCCCGGGTCTTCTCCGTAATGCTGCTACCTATGGACACATTCATCACCACCCCCTAGAAGCTTCCAGAGCAGCTTTCACTTCCCCTGGTGAGCCCGATCTACTTTTTGGTTACATGGTCTACCGTGTTCACTAGATTATACACATGTTCCCTGCAAGCCGAAGCCAGTCTGCCTCACACGCTTGCTGAGACCCTCTTCTTGAGTCAGGGCCCCACGTGAGTAGATATGCAAATGTTCATTGAACGAACACGTCGGTAACAGCCACGTCTCTCTTGCCGAACCATGATTCTTAGAAGGCGGTGACTATGTCTCACTCCTTGGATATCGGCTGCCATGAGCCGAGACTTAGCAACACTGGACATATTTGCTCTACCAGTGGTTTTGCTTGAGCTTCTGACCTGGCCTCTCTCTCAGTGCTTCCATCCCGCCCTCTTTAGGATACATTCCTCTGTCCCTGGAGACCTTCTCACTGTATTGCAAGAGTTTGGTGAAGATAAAAAGAAAGAACGAGAACACACAGAAAGCATCTTGGTTGCCTTGACATTGAAGTGCTTCAGCCATCACAGAGATTGCTTCTTGTTGCCAGCAGCTACTCCCTGACTTTTCTTGAACTTATGCAAAACCCATCTGCCCTTCTCCTTTTATTGTTGATGACTTAGTAAGAAATGATTACTAATTTTACTGGAAAGGAGACTCTGACGACCACATTTTTCTCTCTAGTACTCATGTGGGCTGCCCGGAAAAGAAAGCAAAAAGTGTCAAGTTGTGGATTCAAGTATTTATCCCTTCCCCACAATGTTCTTTTCTGTCCCCTTTAACATTATTTCCAGGCTCAGAAGCAAAAAAAAGAAGAAGAGAACAATGAATCTTTCTCTACCAACCTTAAGTACACATCTTGGGAAACAGATTGGAAAATCTTTCTAGAAAAAATTGACCAAAATTCCAAACCAATACACTGTATTGTTTATGTCACTCGTGAAAAATTTTATGATGATCTTCTAGATAAAGAACAGTCTCAGGATTTTACACAGCATACTCAGAAAATGCAAGTTCACCGGGAATGGTTCTTCTTCCGGATGGAATGTTTTCTCAATTTCTGATGCATAACCGTCTAGATCTAAAAGTTGACCAATGAAAACACCCAAATGTGCAATAGAGAAGCAAGCGTTCATGCTTTTAGAAGCCATACATTCCAAACGTGTTTTGGAAATTGTACCTATTGCATGCCCCATATACTAGATCAAAGTAAGAATTATTTTAATGAAAATGCCTGTAATAACCTCAGGGAGTTGGTATATCTTAGCTCTGTGCCCACCCCACTCCGGTGCTCTTGCCTGGAAAATCCTATGGATAGAGGAGCCTGGTGGGCTGCAGTCCATGGGGTCACTAGGAGTCGGATACGACTGAGCGACTTCCCTTTCACTTTTCACTTTCATGCACTGGAGAAGGCAATGGCAGCCCACTCGGGTGTTCCTGCCTCAGGGATCCCAGGGGCAGGGGAGCCTGGTGGGCTGCAGTCTGTGGGGTCGCACAGGGTCGGGCGCGACTGAGTGACTCAGCAGCGGCGGCGGCCCTGTGCTCCAACCACAATAGCTTTCTTTTAGTTCCTTGAACAAGTCAAACTCCTTTCTGCCTGAAGGCCAAACATTTGGAATTTCTCTAAGAATTCTCTTTTCTCAATTCTCAGTCTGGCTGGCTTAGTTTTACCCAATCCTTCAGATCCTGGCAGAGAAGACCCTCCTTACAGAAGTCTGTTGTAGGGCTTCCCAGAGGCTCAGTGGTAAAGAATCCTCCTGGCCATGCAGGAGACACGGGGTCCATCCCTGATCCCGGAAGATCCCACACGCCTTGGGGCACCTAAGCCCGTGGGCCACAGCTGCTGAGCCTGCGCCCTGGAGCCCAGGCTCCGCCACAGAAGCCACTGCAACGAGGAACCCAAGCGGCACAGTGAAGAGGAGGCCCGCCCGCCCCAGCCAGAGGACAGCGGCACAGCGGCACAGACCAGCTCGGCCGGGATATAAACACAGCAGCTTTTTTTAAAAATAGGAAACTCGCTTGTAGCATCCTCTCTCTTCTCCAGGATACGCTGCACGCTGACTAAACTGTAAATCCACACACTTTCCCTGCAGTGTTCGCCTCCAGCCTCCACTGCAATGCTTTCATCGCTTGCATGAGAGGCTTGCCCAGACATTGTCTTTCCGAGACCACAGAGATGGGGATCCTTCTGGTCTTGATTGCCACGTAGGACTGTGAGCACACAGTAGAGACCCATAATTAACTGAGTAGGTTCATGACAGGACTGAACGAATGACTAAATGATTGGGCTTGCTAGTAGAGTCTGGGGAAACCGAGATGAGGAGAGCTTAGGAAGCAGGTCAGGCCTGATGATGGGTAGACTTAGGTTTGCTCGAGGGAGTTTAGTCTGAAAAATAAAGATCCAAATTATAGTCAAGAATAGCCAGGGTCATGACCAAAACAAGCGCGCCTCATCAAGTGTGAAGGACAAAGGGAAGTTAACAGCCCCAGAGGAGTCAGGGAGCAGGGAGGGGCGGCTTCAGATGCAACTCGGGCAGTGGGTCCAGGTAAGTGGTTTAGGGCTTAAACTCTGCGAAGTCTGAGGGACTCTGAGTCCCTGCTTTACGTGACTCAGGGGCCAGACTTACACCCCAATGGACAGTCTGAGCTCTCACATCAAACTTGACTAGTTTTGTGACCCTGAGCCAGTTACTTCATCTTCTCTGAGCCTCAGTAGCTTCACCTGCAAAATGGGGATGTTAACCCCTGCTTCTTCAACAGTACCCCATCTGTATAAAAGAATGGTATGTATGTGAAGGTTCTTGCCACAGTTCTTGAAAGTTCTTCTACTCGGGTCTTCCAAGAAGCTTCAACTCAGCAACACGGCCTGTTTTTCCTTCGTGTTTTGCTCAAGGCGTGGGTTGTGTTAACATGTGCCTCACCCATCCTCTACAGACTAGAAGCTTCTTGGAGGAGGAAACTTGTGTTACTCACATAATTCTGTTAGACTCCTGGTGGCATACAGGCAGAATGGGGGACAGAAAGCTAACTCTTTAGAGGTCCCGGGCAAGAATGAAGACCGTAGAATTATCACTCAGTTCTAGGGCTGCATATGACCTTTCCCAGGAGATCCATAGTTTGGAAGTTAGCTGACGTCTCAAAAGAAACACTTGCTGTGTGTTGAATGAGTAGATGAGTGAGTGAATGAATGAATTTGCCATTCGTTATGCGTGGCAATAAAGAAAAAGAAATTTAACTTTGTCTTCGAGATTTCTGAATGCCTCTGCCAACAACTAAATCTCTTCCAGGGAGGGCAGATGGCGGCCTGTACAATGAACAATTTAATCTTTAGAAAATGGAACAACTTTGCCAGCAAACTCCATTTTTCTCCACGAACACATTGTCAATAACATGCGCTCTCAAATATGTGGTGAAATTGATGACTGGGCCCTGATTTATGGAAACAGCGGCAAATTAAATGATTTCTTAGCTTGGGGTCCTCTGGACCAGCCCTGAGCATTTTCCCTGTGCTCTAAGAATAGAAGAGGGCTAATTAAAATGCCTTGCTGGCTGATTGTGTGTGAAGTGAAGAAAAGAGACTGTCCAGTGTATCTTAATTTAAGGCCAGGAGGGGAGAAGCCACTTATGTGATAATGAAGATTAACTTAGGCTGGCACCGGGGCTCCCTCCCCACATAAAGGCAGATATTGAGGGAATCCTTCATACAAACACTTTGGGGACCACCTATTTAGTGCCTTGTAAGACATTCTCCTGGCCTGGGTAGACTTGAAGCTTTGGACGTGCATGAGAATACACCAGGGTTGGAGGAGGGAAGCTCAGAGAAATGGAACTCTCTAGACAGAGAGCACGTTCGATGTCCCAGACTATTTCTGAATCACAGCCTGGTTCAGGAGTCCCTGTCCTGAAACTCCTCCTTCTCGAAGGATGATTCTAAACTCATATTTGGATCAAGAAGTTTTTTGAGAATCTGATGAGAGCTACAGATCTTCTCTCCAGAAAAAATAAACAAGTGTGTGTTTACAAATGCACACACACACACACACAGAAATTCAGAATTTGCTTATGGTATCATATCTTTCTTTGCCATAAACTTGAACGACTTCAGCAACAATTTTTATGCAGAATTCCAGGCATCTCCAACCTTCCTATAATGCTCATCCCAGGTTAAGAATCTCTTGATTCAGAAAGCCTTTGGTCTCTCTGTTGTTGTTTAGCTGCTAAGTCGTGTGTGACCTTTTTGTAACCACAGACTCTAGTCCGCCAGGCTCCTCTGACTGTGGAATTCTCCAGGCAAGAGTACTGGAGTGGATTACTATTTCCCTCTCCAGGGGGTCTTCGATCACCTGTACCGCAGGCAGATTCTTTACCACTGAGCCGCCAGGGAAGCCCTGACTTTGGCTTGTGCCCGTCTGGGTTGCCTTTGTTCTTCCCCCTCAATGGCCCAAGCCCCTTCCCGCACTGGGGGGTTTTTACCTGCAGATGCTTCACAGGACATGTCAGCCTCCAGGTCCCTGTGGCTCGCCCTTTCTCATCTTTCAGGTCTTAAGTCAAATGTCAGCTCTCAAGAGACCCCCCGGGCCCTTCTTAACGATAGTCGCACCTACACCACTCACTTTTCCATCACCTGCTTGCCTTCTCCACAGCACCTACCTGCTGAGGCCTCCCACTGCGGCCACAAAACGCCACGGACCGGCGGAGGCAGCAGAAACGCGTCTCCTCACCGTTCCGAGACCAGACGTCCAGACCCAGGCGGCGGGCAGCTCGCCCCAAGGCGCCCTCCCCGGCTTGCAGATGAGCCCCCTCCTGCCTCCTCGCTCGATCTTACCTACCGGAGCGACACCCAGGGCCTCGGTGTTTCCTAAGAACACCAGTCAGCTTGCACAGGGCCCGCCCTGACGGCCTCACTCAGCTGAACGCCCGCTTTCCAGCCCCCAGCTCCGAAGCTGGCCACACCCTGCCTACCAGGGTTCGGTCGCCAACACGAATTCTGAGGGCGCACGGTACCATCCCTCGGGCTGGCTTCCAAGCTGCCTGGCAATAAAGCTTTCGTCGTGATTCCTGTAACACCAGCGTCATTATCTGCCCACTGCCCCTGGCCGGGCTCAGAGGGAGCCCCTGGTCGCTATGGAAACCCTCCACACAAGCTTCTCAGCGATGCCCCTTCCACAGAAGAGGAGAGTCCACCCCACGCTTCCTTTCTAGCTCTGCTTATAAGGAGTGAAAGTTTTCTAGCAACTTTTGTAAGGGAGTCATTTAAAATACACAGCATTGCTCCTCAACAGCTGATCCGGGGGCGGAGGAAAGCCTTGAATTCCTCTGAGAAAGAAAGCCTGGTCCGGTGTGTTCTCAGAGCACCAACTGGACCCAAGACGGAAGGGTCCCCGGGCAGGGCTGACAAGGCTGGGGCAGGGGCGCAGGGCCTGGGGCCTCTCACTGCGCGCTCCTCCGGGTGCGCTGACCCTCTACGAGAGGTACCATTCATCATTCAGCTTCGTTTTGCCGTAGGGGGAGTGGGGGGCTCTCTGAACCACCCCCAGCCTCAGAGCACCAGGCCAAAGGTGAATCCTCATTACCCAATCATAGCGATTGTCAGGAATACTGAGGAGCAAAGTAATGAACAAACCCCAGGAAACTGACGGTCTCGTGGCCGCTCAGTCTTGTAACTGGAGAAGGCGATAGCACCCCACTCTGGTACTCTCGCCTGGAAAATCCCAGGGACGGAGGAGCCTGGTGGGCTGCAGTCCATGGGGTCGCGAAGAGTCAGACACGACTGAGTGACTTCACTTTCACTTTTCTCTTTCATGCATTGGAGAAGGCAATGGCAACCCAATCCAGTGTTCTTGCCTGGAGAATCCCAGGGACAGGGGAGCCTGGTGGGCTGCGGTCTATGGGGTCGCACAGAGTCAGACAGGACTGACATGACTTAGCAGCAGCAGCAGCAGCCTTGTAACTGGACCATTTGAGTGGGGACTGGTCGATAAGGGTCGTCAACTTTATAAACACTGGTGCTCCCCGTTGTTTGGGGTTTGCCTTATTTCACATTTGTGTCTGTTGTAGGGGGATTTTATCTAAATAGAAATGCAGCTTCTGGAGTGGGGAGAGGTGAGAGGGGGAGGAGGGAGAGAGAAGGGAGTGAGGATGGTTGTTATAGAATTCCACAGGCAGGTGTTATATCCCGCTCCTGCAGGAACGGCTCATTGATTAAATGGCAGTAATCGACCAATCAATCAGTCATACGTTAGAGCAGAAGTCCTCAGCCCCAGCGGCACATTAGAATCCCCTGGGGAACTTTTAAAAGCCCCGGCTCCCAGCCCATACCCCAGGCCAGCGGAGGCAGAATCTGGTAGATTCTGGGGATCCATGGGGCCCAGGCACTGGTGTTCAAAGACTCCCCGGAAGCGCCCCCCACCCCGCCACCCCGTAGCTTGGGGCCAGGGCGGAGAACTCGCTCAGAGGCCTGGGTGCAGCCAGGTAACTCGAGGGGCGGGGGGAGAGGGGCGCTTACTGGCCGTGAACTTGGATGGCCTGCTGGGCAGCCCTGAGCCTCGACCGCCTGTCTTGACGATTGAATTGGAACAGGTGTCACTGGTTAAACACCTGGGTTCCAGATCAGGAACACATGGAGCTGGGGCTTCCCTGGTGGTCCAGGGGGGAAGCCTCCACGCTCCCGATGCAAGGGCCCCGGGTTCAGTCCCTGGTCGGGGAACTAGAGTCCACACGTGACAGCTGAAAGGCCTCGTGCTGCACCTAAGGCCAAATAAAGAAACACGAATAAAAAAAGAAAGAACACGCTGGGTTGATAAGTGCCAGGTGTTTCTCACCATCACTGTGCAAGTGGGGCCTCCGTGTCACCATCTGGCGGAGGCAGGGAGGCCCCCTGGGGTCATGCAGCCTCACGCCTGTGACTCCACAGAGGCTGGAGCAGCGGACGAGGCATGAAGAGGAGCTCCCGTTCCCTTACGGAGTGAAACCCCAGGGGCCAGACCTGGGCTGGCCCTTCGGAGTCCCGTGAACAAGGCAGTCCCACCCTTGCCCTCCTAGGCCCTGAAGGCTGGCGGGCGAGGCCAGCGTGAGATGCATTCACACAAACCAACGTGTCATTCACGCCGAGTAAGAGAGAGGACGTCTGTGGATGTAGTCCAGCTTCTGGGAGAAGGAAAGGTCCTTCTCAGGGCGTGATATTTAAGAAGGGGTGAGGTGCCCCAGGAATTACCCAGGCAGAGGCAGAAGAGGACGCCTCCAGCCCCAGGGACTGCGGGGGGCGGGGAGTGGGCAAAGCCTGTGAGGAACGATGGATCCTGGCATTTCTGAGCGGACTCCATTTAAACCGTAAATAATTGAATGAGAGAGCATGTTTTTCATTGTTCTTAGAGCATCTCCAGGCACTCAGATGTACTTTGCAGGACACGGGTGGAGTCAGATGAGAGACTAGGTTTGAAGACCAGACAAATCTTACCTTGCTCCAGATTCACTAGAAAATATTTGCGTGGGCCAGCAGTGGGGGTCGGGGGGGGAGGTGTGCAATTTAACCTCCTGAAGCTCTGCTTCTTCATTTGTAAACAGGAAATAATCACTCCTACCTTCCCAGTCTGTTGTGAGGATTGGTAACTGTTGGTTGCAGTCAGATCAATAAAGGGCAACGGGTTATCTTTACGAAACACTGTGGCCTTTTGGTGACAGAAAAACCGGGTTCAAATCCCAGGTCTGCCACTTCCCAGGCCTGCAGTCTTGACCTGTCACTTCAATCTCTGTCCCTCAGTTTTCTGACCTCTGAAAAGGAGGTTCATAAGAGCTGCCTTTGGAGATTATTTTAAGAATTAAAGAAAACCCTGTGTCAAGCTTCAGATGAAGGGCTTCCCGGGGGGCACAGTGATAAAGAATCCGCCTGCCAGTGCAGGAGAAGCAGGAGAGCCGGGTTCCACCCCTGGGTCGGGAGGACCCCTGGATGGGCAATGGCCGCCCCCTCCAGTACCTTGCCTGGGGAATCCCAGGGACAGAGGAGCCTAGCGGGCTACAGTCCACAGGGTCGCAGAGTCAGACACGACTGAGCACGCAAGGTGCAGACGAACAGCGGGCATGCACGAAAGACTCCCTCCAGGAGGGGAGACAGCTCCGAAACTGGGAGGCCGGGCTGGGTTTCTGTCTCCACGAGGTTTCCAATCCACTCGCCTCCTTGCCCGCTGTAGGCTCATCACAGACAGTGCTGCCCTGGGCTTAGACACCTGATCACTGTGGTAAAAACCATTCCAACGCTCATTTTCCGTACTCGGCGGTCAAGCCGGTCTCCCTAAAGTGCAGACAACTCACGTTCAGGCAGCAGTGAGGTCCCCCAGCTTTGTCCATGCACGGACTCGCATCTGGGTGTAAGTCAGTTGTAATACATAACGTTTGGCTCTGCGCTCCCAGTTAGAGAAGATGGGACCCGCTGTGAATCGTGTCTCTGGCGGTGTGGACTTTAAGCTGTCCAGGTTGTTTGTGGTGGTGTTTGCTAGCATCTAGACCTCTTTCAAACAATTTAAGTGCCTTTTTGGAGTATATGAATGTGGCTCAATAAAAATGGGTACAGAAAAATTGCTTCCTTTCTCTCCTGTATGACCGTGTACCAAAAGCAGCCATACATGAGAATTATCAAATGTTAGATACATAATAAATACATAAAAGCACGAAATTATAATTAACACTGAAACCAGCAGGGGTGTCTTCCCTTTCCATTGTCAGGATTTGCTCCTGATCTTTGCCACCCTTTTAATTTATCTCTTGAAAGGATGATAATAGTTGGACGGTCTTTCAGTCCTTATCATTTTTCAGGATATAGCTTTACTGAGCAATGTGTCTTTAGAAGAGCCTAGTTAGGTCCACTGACAGCAATAAATACTTGCTGGAAAACAGGCTTTGAAATCATACAGACCTAAGCCCAAATGCTGCTCTGCTACTTACTAACTGACCTTGATGTTCTTAACCAGTCCAAGCCTCTGTTTTCTCATTAATAAACAGGGACAGTGAGATCCACAGTCAGGGATTAATGTAAAAGGGCGTCCCTGCTGCTCAGTGGTAAAGAATCCCCTCACCAATGCGGGAGACGCAGGTTCAATCCCTGGGTCAGGCAAACACCCTGGAGAAGGAGAGGGCAACCCACTCCAGTGTTCTTGCCTGGGAACTCCCACGGACAGCGGGCCTGGCGGGCTACAGTCCACGGGGCTGCAAAAGAGTCAGACGTGACTGAGCCACTAAACACAACATCATTGTCAAGCGCAGAGCTCATAGTGAGCACTGAATGAAACGGCAGGTGCTGTGGCTGCCTTCTACTCCCATCGTCTTAATATGCACATCAAATCTTTGGAAACGCTATTTTATCCTTTTTTTATAAAAGGGGAAAACTTTTCTTGGCTTCACACCTGCATTGACAGCTGACTTCTTTTCAGCATATGTTTGATGTCTGAACTAAAGGGCCCCTCTCTACTCGGTTATTGAAGTTTCCAAGAGAAAGGAATAATCCGTTTTCCAAGATCCAATGATTACTTACTTTTAACACATAAGCAGAATTTTATGCATGTATTTTTTTATTTATTCTACACATTACTCAATAGCACTTTAAAGATACCATATTGTATGCAATGCAATAAAATCATTTGAAAAATCTTTTTTTTAGTCTACATTTTACTGAGCATTTACTGTAAGCCAGAAACCATTTGTGAAAGATACTCTTTTCGTTCTCATTTTGCAGATATGGAAACTTAAGTAGAAAAAAGGGTAAGTCATTTCCCCTAATGTCACCCAACTAATAAATGGAAATGTCAAACAATTAACAAAAATGGCAAAGGAAAATGGAGAGACATTATGAAGAGAAGTTAATGGATAGAGACTGTTCCCTTCAGCGGTTGTCCAGATGGTTGATTGGGCCACAAAACTGACTCTGAGCTCCCTAGCAGTGAAAGCAAGAATGGAAGCTTGACCCACCCTGAGACCGGCCTTTTCCATGAAGAAAATCTATACCGGGATTTAAGAATAAGCCGCACCTCTCCTGATGCCTACTGTCTAGAAGAAACCCCTTACCTGGTCCTGCGAGAGAGCGCAGAAAAGGCAACAGGGGCGCCCCATGATTTTGTTGCTGTTGTTCAGCCGCTAAGCTGTGTCTGGCTTTTTGCGACCCCAGGGACTGTAGCGCACCAGGCTTCACTGCCCTTCACTGTCTTTCGGAGGTTGCTTAGACTCATGCCCATTCAGTTGGTGATGCCATCCAATCATCTCATAATGAACCAAATATTTAAAACTGAAACCATTTCTTTCTGTTAAAAAAAAAATCAACCATTCCTTTCTGCAAAAAAATGTGTTTTGCTTAACACTGGGCTCCATCTCTTTTTAATAATTATTCAGTCCAAGCTTTGTCAAAGCATCATACTGTGAAGAGATTCGTGTTAAAAAGCATGTTGGGGGGAGGGAGAGGAGCCTGCCTCTGTCTGCCTTATCATTTCTATTTAGCCTGACGTACCTTTGGTTATAATTAGGGATAACTGTACGGCAGTTAAGACTTCATAATCCTATCATCAGTTGTCAAGAGACTTTCAGAGGGCAAACCCTCATGCCACTTCTTTCATTTCCGCTTCTTAACTACTTGGGTAGCCTGAAGTTGAGGCGTGTGCTTTAAGGAAAAGCTTTTCTGCTGCTGTGGAAATCTTTCAAGATGACACACCACCCAGGGCCAGATGACACCCAGTGACAGGGCCTCGGCCACCCCAGAGGGCCCCGCGCCCCCCCGTCTGACGCCTCTGTTGCTGGTGGTCTCCCAGATGTCACCTTGTGTCTGCCAGTTTCCTTAACAGCCATCTTGCAAACCATGGCGAAGATATTTCAAACCATTCCAAGGGCTGCCATTAAGTAGACCAAAAGGGAACTTATTTTTTAAAATTATTTCTAATTTTCCCATTCCATCAGACACTGGCAGTTGGTGATATAGGACAGAGGTCAGCTTAGATGTTTGCCCTGACACTGGTTTAAAAAACAAAACATGGAAAAGTCTCCTCCAGCTTTCAGGCTATGGACAGTTGACAGCCTGGTTTGTGTCATGAAGCATACATCATGCTTTCTAGACACACGGTTGATTTATCACAAGTTGTGCTTTAAAAGAGGAAGTCCAAAAGTTGAGATTTTCCAGTGTGTCGATTAAGACCTGCTGTTGTCTGCACTTAGATGTCCCAAAGAGGAGACTATCATGATCAATAACAACATCATGATCCATAACAGCATCATGATCAATAACAGTATCATCTCCTCTTCTTCAAGGGTCTAATCGAGCCCCTTCAAATTTTTTCAAAAAGTGTTGTCTCATGGGCACAGATTCAACATCAGGAATGGTTAGTTTCTTGGTTAAAGATAAAGGCTCTGAGATACCAAACATACATATTTCTGTTGAATATTGGAATATCCAGTTCCGCTTATTACCATGTCACCTTGCATAAGTGATGTCAACTCTTTAAACCAATTTTTTTCCTCTGTAATACTGGATACCCCATTGGGTAATTAAAATAGTTAATGAAAATAATACATAAGTGGTGGGCCTAAAATTAACAGTCACAACCAGCTCAGCAGTAAAGACTCTGCCTGCCAATGAGAGAGATGGGGGAGAACGTGGGTTCAACCCCTGGGGCGGGAAGATCCCTGGAGAAGGAAATGGCAGCCTCTCCAGGTTTCCCTTGCCTGGGAAATCCCATGGGCCACGGAGCCTGGTGAGGAGCCTGGTGGGGTCACAAAAGGGTCAGACACAACTGAGTGAAAAACACAAAAAGTCACTCTCGCCGTTCAGAAGCTCAGACCCTTCCTCGCATCCCCAGCCTCTCTCTTCCCAGCAACTGCTCTGTGTCTCTGTCTTCCATGGCTGGAAAACTGCATGGAAGAAAGAAAGCAGTAAAAGTCAAGACTACGTCACACGGTATTTTTAAAATATTACCCACCTACTCACTTGAAGCTGTGTCTGGCATATAAAGTGTGGTCCATACATTTGAGCAATTCTTTGATTCATTCAGACTTGAAATTGGCCCACCAAAGTCTAAGCGTTTCTGCACGCAGTCTTCTCTCAGGAAAAATCAGATGAAGCGCTAATGATGAAATTCGCCCATGTAGGTTAGCCAATTCGGATTTTCAGATTGTAAATCAATTTTAAAAAATAGTAACTGATCCCTGGGTTACATAGTTAAAATCACTTGTCTCCATTTCTACCTGGCCTCCTTGTCAGTCTTTTTTAATAAAACATTTCACATATCTTTAGCATTTATATCTCAGTCTCTTTTTTTCATTTTCAATCAAATAGTTTCAAGAAGCCCTGAATTAGGAGTCAGGTGTCCTAACCCCATCATTTAATCCCCATGGGAGCAAATTATTTAAACTATTTATCTTTGCGGCTACTAATATCTAGCCTATATATTTCAGCAGAGAATTTATTTACAACCGTGCTTTGAAAAATGGAAATTGCTTCAAAATGGGGCTTCCCAGGTGGTGCAGTGGTAGAAGAATCCGCCTGCCGTGCAGGAGACCCCAGAGACAAGGGTTCGATCCCTGGGTCAGGAAGATCCCCTGGAGAAGGAAATGGCAACCCACTCCAGTATTCTTGCCTGGAATATCCCATGGACAGAGAAGCCTGTCGGGCTACAGTCCACAGGGTCCCAAAGAGTCAGACACAACGAAGCAACTAACGCACACACAAATTGCTTCAAAATAGCAGAATAAATTATTCTTTGAAGTTGAAAGCACCAAACAGCTGGCAAATCCTCTTGATGTCCATTTATGTTTCCTTAAACTAATTTTTTAGTCTATTCTCTTTTTTTCTTCACATGGTCTTTTCATAGAATTCGAGAAGAAGGGTTCTAGGTAAACCCATATTGTCTTTCTATTTATCGTTTTAGTGTGAATATTTTAAATTTTCTTTTTCATGTTTGAAGAGAGAGAACAAATTATTGCCTCTCAGAAGCAAATATTATCAAGTATTTGCTCAACAAATATTATCAAGTACTTACCATGGACAGAGGAACCTTGTAAACTACAGTCCACGGGGTCGCAAAGAGTCGGGCACGACTGAGCGACATCCCTTCACTTCACTTCACCACGTGCCGGACATCAGCTAACATGCTTGAGATACGGATGTACGCAATGCACACAGCCCCCACCTTTCTAAGGTTTATAAGCCAGAGTAGGAGGTGGACACGTATGTGTAAATTAAAGTTGACATATATGATGATGTAGGTAACGGACATGGTCCCAGAAGGACAACATCAAAGGTACAATATTATATCGAAGGAACCGCAGCAAGTGCAGTGGGAGGAGGAGACGACATTGAGACGAAGGCTCCAAGGGTGAGGAGGCGCGAGCCAAACAGAATAAGAAGACAGCATTCTAGGGGGAGGGAAGAGCGCACGGAAAGACAAGGAGGCACATTTCGGATACCGTCAGAAGGCTTCCCTGCTGACAGTGGTAAAGAATCCGCCCGGAGTCACAGATTCCATCCCTGATCCGGGAGGACCCCACAAGCCTCGGAGCAACTAAGCTCCTGCATCCAGCTGTAGAGCCCGGACACACGGCTGATGAGCCCAGGCCCCACAGCCGCCGAAGCCGCCTGCCCTGCAGCCCGGGCTCCCCTGCAGAAGGAGGCAGCCGTCGGAGCGGGAGCACCGCAGGGCTGAGAGCAGAGGGCCCCCCCACTCGCCGCAGCTGGAGAAAGCCCGCACAGCCACGGAGGCCGGCCCAGCCGAAAATAAACGCATAAACAAGGAAATTACTGGAAAACGAAAGGCCAGGACTCTCGGCACACATCACTAAGGCGTGCAGACCCAGGTGAGGCCGGAGAGGTGGCGAAACAGATCAGGCCGAAAGTCTCAGAAAGACAAGGCTTTTTCTTAAGTGCCGCGGAGGACACTGAGGGGAAGTGAGCTGGGAGAACGAGGAGGGGCCGCCTCCGTCTCATCTCAGGTCTCACAAGCTCACGCCACCTGCTCACGGGAGATGAGCCACAGGACACAGAGTGGACGACGGAAGCCAGTGAGGGGGCCCGCAGTCATCAGGGAAAGGCGCACAGGCTCGAATGGGACGCGGGGTGAAGATGGACATCGGCTTTGGCGAGGGCCGAGATGTCCAGGATGGCCCCACTTTCCAGCAGGAACAACTGAGCAGTTCACGGTTCCATCTCCCGTGAAGAGAGAAGCTGGAGAGGAAACAGGACTGGGTGGGGAAAAGTGACCTTTCAGGCACCTGTGAGTTATTCACGCAGAGAAGTCCAGTCGCCAGTTATACAATGGATCGAGGTTCTAAGCTCAAATGATAGAGTTGTTTTCCACTAGGTCAGAGGTTCTGAATCAGTGATGATGTTGCCTCCGTCCAAAGGGACATTTGGCAAAATCTAGAGGCGATGGCACCCCACTCCAGTACTCTTGCCTGGAAAATCCCATGGATGGAGGAGCCTGGTGGGCTGCAGTCCATGGGGTCGCTGAGAGTCGGACACGACTGAGCGACTTCACTTTCACTTTTCACTTTCATGCATTG
>SJYF01000037.1:2308901-2319499 GCA_006410515.1 Procapra przewalskii | reverse complement strand
AAAAAAAAAAAAAACTTCTTATTTACCTCCTAGAGAAAGTGTTGCCCTTATGCCACATATAATAGCAAATTGCTTTTTTTATGGCATGCATAACCTAGATGGGAAAAAATATGGCGCTTCGGGGAAGGAGGGAAAAAGCAAATGAAGTTCCAGGAATGTCATTCTGAAGTAATGAGGCATGGACAGAAAATACACCCCTCACATCATCGGACTGAGATGGCAGTCGAAATAGCTTCATTGAAGTGACAGCGCTCGTCCATCAATCAATCACCCACAAGGAAAAATAGAAACACTACAACGGGGCGGCTTTTATGGGATTTACTCACGGGCATAGGGAATAGCGGCTCAAACGCGGCTCTGACATGAAAAGCAAGGTGCTGATATTATTTTTTATGATGGGAGGATCATAAAGTGAATTGAGAACAGCGAGGTCTGTCTTTGCTTAACCTATTCAACCAGAAATGAATGGTGCTCAACTGGAAAGGAACAGTCTTCGGATGGGTTAAGATTGAAGGGTGGACTCTACTGAGCACTGTCCTTCGACAACAAAATTCTATTAAAGGGAAATCAATGCATTAGCACTGGGGTTCTTGAAGCTGTTAAAAATTGCCTGCTCCAACCCAGGGTTATTAGATAAACCGATATAATTCAGATTCTGTCTAAACCGTCCCAAAGCAGATTCTTGAGCTCTTTCTCCAACTTAGGGAAAACAATGCGATTCTCAACTCCATGGAAATTGTTTCCCTTCTAAATAAATCATCTGCTTCAACACATCATCTATACAGTTTTGTTAGCGCAGTTTCTGTGGAGGGGTGGGTGGGAGGCAAGAGACAAAAATATTTATAAATTTGGTAAGACTCGTGAGTCGTTGCTTGGTAACCATAAATGTCACTGCTGAGGGACAGCTGCCGGTGCCCTCCTTAGGAAACAAGATCTGGGCTCTTTCTGTGAGATGCACACAGAGCGCAGTGTATTCCTAGAGACCAGACCTGTCTTCATTTGGCAAGCTCTGGAAAGCTTCTAGAAACTTCCTTCTGGAGGGGAAAAAAACAACAAGAACTCAGGAGAATGTTTTTATCTGCTTTCATACCATTCTCTTCCTCTCTCTGTAAATAAATAAAGTGCTGATAAACTGGAACATTCGATGGACAGAAAAATGACAGGCAAATATCGTGCAAACTACACCCAAGGATCTCCATTCTGTCCCCAGCCCTTGGTATCAGTGAGGGCAAGAGACCACTGTTCCTTCCCTTCCCTTCTTCTAGCTAAGAACACCCACGGGCTGCAAACCGAAATTTCTACTGAAGAAGTCGCTTATATGACTACTTCAGTTTTAGGCACTTGGCCCCATTTTGTAGTTCAACAAATGCACCAAACGTACAGTGTGTAGCAAGACACCGGGAGCAGAAAACGGAAGAGGCGATGCAATTGATTCAGCAAAGCGACTAACAGATGCTGGCGGGCATCTGCTGGGCCTTCCTGACAGTCCGGTAGTTAAGACTCTGCTCCCAACTCAGGTTTGGTCCCTAGTCAGGGAATTAAGAACTTGTATGCTGGATGGTGCAGCCAAAAATAGTTTTTAATGATATTACCAGGCATTTACTGTATGCCCAACACTTTCCTAGGTGCTACGGGATACAAGGTGAACAGTTCCCACAACATTCTGGTCCTCCAGTGTTCACAGCGGCACCTAAAGTGCTTAAACCAGATACCTGGATGAGGAGCTAAATTAGGGTCCAACTCCCCTCACGCTATTTGCATTTTATACCTGTTTTCAAAAATAATAATCTTTCCAAATAGGAAATTCACCTTCTGAGAAGTATACGGAGAGGAAATAGTTTAAAAATAGGTCATGGCCTAAAAGCAGGCTATAATCATAGAATAAATTGAATAGCCCAGACAGGCCCCACAGAATTTAAGGTCACAACTAGATTTCTTAAGCCTCACCCCCAAAATGTCCCTGCTCGGCTGTTGGAGTCTTTCATAATTAATGTCACAGACATTGAGTGGAAATGCTGAGAACAAACAAAGGAAATGACATTTTGGGGAGGCATTTAGAAAACTCTGGCCGAACAATGCGGAGGTGTGTGTGTGTGCGTGCAGGTGCGTATGTCCATGAATACATGTTACTTTCCCTGCAGTTGTCCAGGGCCTACGGACAGGGCCACAGTAAGACTCCACAGTTTTCTGAAATTTCTCACAGCAAATCCAAAGATCACAAGGCCTTAAAGGAGCTGCGTCCTGCGCCCTTCCCATCTGTCAGTCCCTAGGTGACGTGACTGCTTTCAGATCTTTTCACTGGCTTTCATTTTCCTAGTTTGTTAAATATTTTTTGTTAAAAAAACAAACATAAAAAAATGTCACTTTCACATTATCTTCTATTCTCTGCAACAAGAATCAAAGTGTGCTGATGAATGATGAAATAATAATAATAAGGAACTATATTGAAGGCTTCAAACACACAAATACACACATATAGTTCTAAAGAACAAAAAAGTGGTATCTATTTTGAACGCGCATTTGGCAAAAAAAAAAATCACAAGTGAACTTTCCATTTATTTTTTCCCCCTGTGAGATGTTAAAATGCTAATTTCATTTTCGCCCTTCCTATATGTGGCACTTTCTCAAAATATCCACAATACACTTTTAGACAAAGATTGAGCAGGAGAAAGAGACCCAGATCTCCATCCCCACAGACAGAGAGACATGTTTCCATTGAAGGGAAGCATTAAACATTTTGAAACTTGTGAATCATCTTTAGAATTTCTATGGGGGAATTTTACCTCTTCATCCAAAGTAAAAGCCACTTATCTCCTTTGGTTTCCTGTGACAGATTCAGGAGCAGACGCAGATACGCAATTTCTGGCTCTAGTTAATCTTCTTCCAATACTTCACGAACAATGGGCTAACAGGCGTGGGTGTTTCTCCAAAATTATTCATGCACAAGGCAGCCCGAAGCTTCAGGGAAAACTAGAAATGTTTTATGGATTAGAAGAGGACTGTTTTAAAATGCTAGTACCAGGTGGAACGTTATTTCTGCAACAGAACTTGTCCATTTCCATTGGAAAAATATATTCCAAGTAAAATGGCTCCTGCAAGTAAAGGCACCCTGATCTGACACCTCTCAGCATACAAATGATTTTACCAATAGCCATATGATGATCATTAAGGCCTTTTTAAAAAAGCAACCTGATTGAAAAAAAAATTAAATACTCACAGCCCTTCTACAATGTTTATTTGCTTAAGACTGCTTTTGGAAGTACAAATAATAACTCTTCTGTGAGAACCCCAGGAGAAGTTGAAAAATTCTAACAAACGGATTACTTAAAAAAAAATTTTTTTAATAGAAAATCCTACCACTCCCTTCAACCCCTCCAGAAAATGAATTTCAATGCATTTACTAAATCTTGGGCCTGAAACCTACATTTGTATCTTAGTCCCCAGGCAAAGGCTTATATTTACAGAACTTGAGCAATCATACGATTGTATCTCAAATATGAAGACTTTGTACAGCAATGTAGTCACTTTCTAAATGACCCAGATAACATTCAGGAATTATAAATGTGTATGTATATTTTTTTGTTTTAAATACAGTAAGCTCAACCAATCTGCAGAGAAGATGTAAAAACTATTTTCATTCTGCATGGAGATCAACGCAACAGAAACATTCCAGTTTTGCGGCATAATGTTTTGGCTTATAATACATCAGATGCTAGAACGTGCACTCAAGTCAGGAAAGGCTGACACGCCACCATTCTTGTTTGGCTCAGGGCCCTTAAACGCCATAATATCAGGGGATACAACCTACTTCTTGGCCTCTGATATGCTGTCGTCTTTCTAATGCCTTCTGACTTTGACTCCTAACAGCCAGGCACCATCAGCGTAAATCAGAAACTTCCAAACACCCTAACAATCAAGAGGGTAGCTGATCAGACACAACTTTCGTACTGGTCAACCAGTTCTTACTCTGCAGAGCGCGCGTAGGTTTTTAAGAAACTTGGCATCAACCATGTTTGTGTTATGTATTTATCCCCTCATGTTACTTCTAGACATCTTTTTTCTTTTGGAATTGGCAGTAGGGGAAGTAGGGCATAGTGAGTTGGGAGAATTCAACCTTGCTCTGAAGGAAAGTGTTTGCCAGCGAAGAAAGGCAAACACGTTTTTATATTAGGAAAGCAGACTAGTCATTTTCAAAGGAAAATGACGGCAAGCATACCTGTAGAATGTTCCCTGCAAGCGCACTCATTTTCTATAACCTGCATGCTGTATGTACTACCTTTGCCTGTAGACTAGGAGGAAAATCCAGGCTGTTTCCCTTGTGTAAAATGCAGCTCGGGTGGCTGAGAACAGCAGCCTTCCGCACAGTTTTATACTGTACATATTTGTATATACTAACTATATCGCCATGTATGAACACAGATTTTGTTATATTTGCTTGTTTCTGTTTCTTACCAAACTGGCCCACAATGGGGATTCTTTTGTACAGAAAAAAAAATTATGCTTGTAATTTTTTTTCCTGATATTTCTCTTTCAATAGCTTATGAAAGAATTAGATCTGAGTTTACAAAGAAACGATTAAGAACCAAGTTTGTCTGTCTGCATGAGTCCATCCAGTTGCTGGATTTAAGGAGGAATCAACGTCCTAATTCAGGGTTTTCCTTTAAAGGCATGCTTTACCCCTTGGGAAAACTGCAAACTCATCCATGTAAGAATTATCCTCTCTGTATTTTATCTAATAGTGCCTGAACATTTTTTTAACGTCTTCTTAGAGGAAGAATTCATAATTGTCAAAATTTGAAACATTAGCTTAATTTTGTTTTTATGACCTCACAATTCTTTTCCTTATTTATTCGGTTGCTGTTGTAATGGGGCCCCAGGCCATTCCTGACATCGGCGTGTTCTTCTTCCGCATTAAGGATGTTTTTAAAATTACAGAAATTATTGAGCCAACAGGCTGTTTTAATCAAAACCATGTTTCACTTGTTTTTTGATGATTATAAATTGTCCTTGCAATGAAAAAAAATTTTTTTCTGCTAGGAAAATTATACCACCCTGTGGCCAAACAGATTCATCACAGAGAGGCATCCAAGCCTTCATCTCTGAGATCTGGAAAGTTCTTTCCCTGACTGACCACGCTTTCCTTTGCTCCTGATCATCCCAAATGCTAGTGCTCAATGCAGTTACTATTTGCAATTTTCCAAAGGCTCAGCTGCATTGTCACTGCCTAAAGACACACTGTCCCCCCAGAAATGATGGCTTTCCAGCTTGGGGAAAAAAAAAAAAAAAACCACAGGGATTTTTCAGGAAAGGTGCTCCTCCTTTTGTCCCTGGGTGCCAGCCTCCTGTCCTTCCTCCTAATTCTAAACAATTTGGTCTCAATACCCCATATAACTCAGATCAGCCAAAAGAAACACCTGGAGCAGCCCCCAGCTGAATAAAAATGACTTGGTTTGGGCACACTCGAGATGTATGTGTGTAATGCTCTAGCAGTGAAATAATCTCTAAAAAGAGAGGGTTTTTTTTAAAAAGTACAATTTTACCACTTAGAAATATCTTCTGATGGTGGAGGTGAAAATTACATCAAAGAAGCCATTATTTTTTTACCTCTAAAGAGTTTTTTTCTTTAAAGGAAAAATCTTTCCACTTTGAGAATGTAATTAAAGCGCTATATAATAGATACTACTTCTTTTAGCTATTTGAAAAAATAACAACACGCTCACCAAGGTTTATGCGGAGCCCCTCATTTCCATCAAAAAGGTTTCTATACGTGTGTTATTCACATTCTTAAGCATGATAACTCTTTGCTTTGTGTCAAAAAAAAGTCTTTGTCTCACCCACTCAGGAGTTATTGGAAATAGACTGTCCCCATCTGAAACCTTAACCATAATTTGCATCAGGAAGTTACCTGTCGACATTAAGGACCTGGGTGTGTTCCACTATGATTTTGCTGGAGGCTGTCCCTCATTTGAATGCTGCAGACATTAAACCACCTTTTGGAAACCGGGCTGATACAGTAGAACTCAGACAGGCCTCCCAACACCGTTAGCTTTGCAAATGGCTTCATTTCCGTCAACCACAACTTCCGCTTTGGCTAATTGAAAAACGAAAATTAAAGGAGAGAAGAAGAAAAAAAAAACACAGATGCACTTAAAACATGAAAAGAATTATTTATATGATAAAAATATATTTAGATTTTCAAAGCACAAGACTGAATAGAAGTGCTCTTTTTATGCTTTCTGAAGATGTTACTGTTAAATGTCTTTCTACATCAGGCTTAATAAATCTGTAATGACATTTGATGGATTGATTTCTGCCTATGTGTGTTTTTTTAAGGTGGCAAGAAAGGAGAGGGGAAGGAGGGCCTGGGGAGCTACTCTGAGCCTCAGGGAGGCCACGCCAGATTATTGGTGGGCTTCTCTGTTGCTCAGACCCACTGACCCACTTCTAGCATCTCCCCTTGTCTCCAGCAGATTATTTTCTCCATATTTTTTTTCACTTTTTAACGAATGCCAGCCGCCTTGCTTAGTTCCTAGGCTGCCTTTGCAGACTCTCAGATCCGGTCAGCCTGTGCCTGAGTAATCTACGGTGGAATCTCAGCAGAGGCAGTGGGCAGCTGTCTCTCAAATTCAAGGATGCAACAGAGCGGACAACACGATGGAGAGACCCAGGCTCCTCCCCCTTGGAGCCATGGCCCTGCTGTGCACTTCCCCTGTCTGCTCCCCTCCGTTTCCTTTAATGCCCAGGGGAACGAGACCACGTTTCACACCCAGGCTGCCCAGGCAGAGGCCGATGCCCCACCAACAACGATTGCTGCGCAGGCGCTCTCGTCTGCCAGGCGGCGGGGCTGCTGGAGACCCGTGCTCGCCCAATGACGACATTCCAGCTGGTGGTCGCGGTCCCATGTCTGAGCCAAGAAACACGAGAGGCGAGGCTAGAGAAAGCAAGGCTGCAGAAAGGAGAGGCGATGAGGGCAGGGGCTGGGCTCAAGGAGTCCCTAACCTGCAGGGCCGAATGCCTCAGGAGCTGAGGTGGAGCCGATGCAATAATAGTAGAACCAGGCGTGGCAAGTGTGATGTGCTGGAACCATCCCGAAACCATTCGCCCTCTCCCAGTCCGTGGAAAAACTGTCTTTCACAAAACTAACCCCTGGGGCAAAAAAGGCTGGAGACGCCTGGGATAAGCACCTGGACTGAACCATAACGTTCTTGGTCTTGATCCTCTCGGTGACTGCGAAGTGAGCAGCCAGTCTAGGTGAGGTCTGAGGGCTCCACCGACGGGTCAGCGCGGTGACGAGAACGGAGCCTGGACTCAGATCCCATGAAGGCGTGGGCCCTGTCCTGCGTCATCTCTGTGACCTAAGGCGAGGTTGAAGGAAACACAAAACACTCTGGGAGGAAAAGTGAAGGGGGCGTGGGAACACACGGGGCCCCCGAGAAGCCTCGGAAGGAGTCCCGAAGGAAGCGATGGCCAGGAGAGAATCAGGCTTCAGGTCCTTGCCTACTGGCACCTGCCTGCCTGTCGGTTGGCACTCCGCACTTTCACTGCTGGGGCCCAGCTCAACCCCTGCTTGGAGAACTAAGATCCCACAAGCCTTGCGGCAAGGCCAAAAAAAAGACAAAGTTAGCTTCTCCGAGGAGGAGGATTAGAAGCAAATGTACACAAGAGCACACCCCTTAACTGCTCCCTTGTCTCCAGTCCAGTCCAGCAACAAGCCCTGCTGTTTCTCAGGCCAAGATACAGCTCACACCTGTCCACTCTCTGTCTCTCTTGAATACCCATGCTTGCTAAATCACTTCGATGTCCAACTCTTTCCAACCCTATAGACCACACCCCACTAGGCTCCTCTGTCCACGGGAGTCTCCAGGCAAGACCACTGGAGCGGGCTGCCACGCTCCTCCCTAGGGGCCCTTCCTGGCACTGGTAGGCAAGTTATGGAAGGTTTCTAACTGGTCCCGGAGCGCCCGCCTCACATCCACTCTCCGCACAGCTATGGGAGTGAGGTGTTAATAAAGTAAATCAGACCATGCCATTTTGCTCCTCAAGACCCGAGCTACCAAGGTGCTTATCCCAGTGGCCGGAGACGGCTGAAGAATCGGACAGTGACTATGTCTGGCTTCACGGGCCGTCTGGCCCCCGGCCCAGCAACCCCACTCTGCCATTATAGTGAAAAGCAGCCACAGACGATAGGAGACAAATGGTCAGGACTGTGTGCCGATGAAACTTCACTCATAAAAACAAGCAACAGCCCAGATTTGGCCCTTGGCCTATAATTTTCTGACTTCTGCTCTCAGGATCCTCCAGTACTCAGGTTTCCATTTGTCTTAGACTGGTCTCCTGTGGAAACAGGTCTGGAGATGGGGACAAATAGTTTAGATGGAAGGTGACACCAAGAAACACAGATGGGAGTGGGGGAGGGAAGTGGGAGATGGAGGATGCCAGCAGGGGCTGTGAGAAGCATGCCCACCATGGGTGACAGGGCCCAGTCCCCCTGGGCACCGGAAGGTGGTACAGGGCAGGCTTCGGGTTCTTGCCTACTGAGGAGGGAGCTGGGGTATTCACACACCACCTCCTCTCGATTATCAGCAGACAGCTGCTGGGGGGGTCTTGGGGGGTCGGGAGGAGATGGCTGAGCTCCCAGCTCTTCCAAGCAGCCCAAAGGTTGGAAGAGGCAGGCTCCCTTCCTCACCCCTGCCTACCCACTGCCCGAGTCTTCCCAGATACACTTCTTCCACCCAGCCTGCAGTGCAGTAAGGCATCTCTTAAGAGTTTCATGGGATCAAAGACTGCTACCAGCTGGACAGGAATACCCTGGTGACTTTCTGCACAGCCAGGGGCTTTGGTGAGCTTCACCTGAGTTCCTGGGAGTGGTCTCAGGGAAGAACTAAGAGAGGAAGGGGTCAAGAGCACGAGAACCCCCTCAGCAGCGGGCTGAACTAAGAGCCCAAGAGGGCGTTTCCTCTAAAGCCTGTGGGCTCAAGATGGAGCCTCAGAAGTTCAAGTGCAGAAGCTAGACAGAGGCAAGCACCGAGGGGACCTAGATGCAGCTCCCAACACGAGAGGGTCAGGCAGGACAAGCAGAGGCCATCAACAAGCTCCAAATGTATCTAATTTGTTTTGCAGCTTGAAATTTTAAAACAATATTCAACAAATCGAACATTTAAAAACACTATAGTCATATTGAATGTTTTAATAAGTATATGTATTGACTTTTCAAGATTAAAAAATAAACAAAGATGATAAATAGTGTGTATATATATATGCATATGTGTGTGTATATATTTATATATATGGGGCGTCCCTGATGGCTCAGAAGGTTAAGAACCAGCCTGCCAACGCAGGAGACGTGGATTCGATCCCCGGGTCGAGAAGATTCTCTGTGTTAGGGGAAGCACACTGACTGGAACCGCCCGCCCTGGCCAGGAGCCACAGTAGCCGTGTGCACGAGCTGTTTCAGGACAGGAGGTCCTGGTGAGGAACACGGAACCTAAGACACCGACCAGAGGAGCTCCGGACAGGCCACAAGGGAGCACCACACGCCGGCCACCTCCCAGAATGCTCGCCGGCATCCGTCTTGGCTCCGAGTCCGAAAGGCTGGTCAGACAAGGCGGAAACTAATCCCGTCGCCATGAGCCCGAGACTGTGAGCCACGCGGCAGGGCAGTCCTCCTGGCCTCCCTCACCCTCCTGCTCTCCACCCGGGCGCCCTTCCCAAAAAAATCTCTTGCTTTCTCAGCACGTGTGTCTCCTCGGACAGCTCATTTCTGAGTGTTAGACAAGAGCCCAGTTTCAGGCCCTGGAAGGGGTCCCCCTTCCTGCAACTCCTGGAGAAGAAAATAGCAGTCCACTCCAGTATTCTCGCCTGGGAAAGCCCATGGTCAGAGGAGTCTGGCCAGCTTCAGTCCATGGGGTTCCAAAAGAGTCAGACAGACACCCCTGAGCGACTCACACACACACACACACACACACAAATATATATATAGTAAAGAAATATCCCTATTAGGTATGAAAATATACTATAAAGTTAAGATTTGTAAATACTGAACTGGCACAAGAGTAAAGCAATTCAATGTAAAACAAAATAATGCCCAGGAATATGTTAAACATTTAAAGAATTTAGCACAGAGTCGGACACGACTGAGCAACTTAGCAGCAGTAGCAGCAGCATATTATAAAAGTAGACTTTTAGATTTGTAGAGGTAAAGTACACTAATAAACAGTAAGATAGTGCTCAGATGATTGGTCATTTTTCAGGGGGGGAAAGGTTAAATATGTCATGCTATATATATTTCAGATGAATAAAAATTAAATCTAGAAACAAAAGCATAAAACAACTAGAGGAAAATGTAAGGCAGCAGTTACCTGATACCAGTCAAGGAAGCTATTTCCAAGTATAAATACTAAGAAAGAATCATAGAAACGAAAGTGCCAGGAGTCAAAAAAAAAAAAAAGCACTATAAGGGGCTTCCGTTGTGACTCAATGGTGAAACCCAACGCAGAAGACACGGGTTCAGCCTCTGATCTGGAAAGACCCCACACGCTACAGGGCAATGAAGCCGGTGCAGAGCTATCAAGCCCAAACAAGAGGAGCCACGGCAGTTA
>SJYF01000037.1:2253532-2269285 GCA_006410515.1 Procapra przewalskii | reverse complement strand
GCGCGGGCCGCTCGGCCGGCGCGGGCTTGGCTTGCGCAGGGGCGGCCAGCCGCGGCTTGGGCCTGAAGGCGCTGGGCAGCGGGGGCACGTCCTTGCCCAGCAGGGCCGGCGGGCAGCCCGTCCGCCGGCTGCGCAGCGCCGCCCTGCCGCGGCAGCTCTTGTGCGCGTCGGGGTGGTACTTGTGCTCCAGCCTCTGGTGCATCGCCAGCACCTCCGGGTAGAAGGTCTTGAAGGTGCAGAACGGGCAAGTGCTGCTGGCGGCCACGCTCCTGCCCAGAGGCGCCCCCGCGCCCCCGTGCGCGGCGCCGAGGGACAGGTTCAGGGGCTTCTCCTGGCAGCCTGCGTCCGCCGCCCGCTTCTCCCGGGGCCCGAGCTGCGCGTGGCGGGCCGCCGTGGCCGCCTCTGTCCTGCACACCAGGGGGCTGGCCTGAGCGTCCGCGGGCGGCCTCTTCTTCAAGGCGTCCAAGTAAGCGGGGCCGGGGGCCTTGCTCGGCTTCTCGGCACCGTCTTCCGCTGCATCCTTGCTGAAATCCTGAGTTTCCCTGTGCACTGGCGCGAGCAGGGCGCCGCCCAGGACGCTCTGAGAGGAGGGGGCCATCCCCTTCAGTTGCTTTGCGGGTGGGCTGCCTTTAACATCTTTGGCACCGTCGAAACATCTTTTTAAATTTTTGGTTTGCGCGCTGTCGGCGCTTAGGAGTGCGTCCTCGGCCTCCTGGGGTCTCCCGTCGCTCTTGCCATCCGCGGCAGCGTCCGTCTGCTTGTCCTTGTGATGCCTCTCCAGGTGATACCGCAAGGAGGTCTTCTGTGCTGCAGCGTAGTCACAGAATTCACATTTGTATGGTTTTTCACCTAAAACGAAAAGTGTCACTTTACTACACACGCTTATGAAAAGCATCAACACACGACAGAGAGCAGATCCCTCCCTCTTGAATCTTCTCATCCAGAAGCTCTCCTGAGGTGTGGCTTTATGACTCTTTCTACCCCAAGTATTTGAAAATGTGAACATGTGTCTCCCATTTAAAAATTTAAAAGCACACCTTAAAATGATCTCATTTACTCTTCATAACAGCCCTATGTGAGTGAATATTATCCCATCTTTACAGCTAAGAAAATGAGAGCGCAGAAAAGTTAATCTGCCTATGGCTGCACAGCCAATGAGTAGAAGGGATGCAAATTCAAGTCCACATGGCCTCCCAAACCATTATGTTACAGCTGCTTCCACAATCTAAAGAAAAGTGGTCCAGTGGTTAGGGCTTCATGCTCTCAGGGGCAAGATCATGGTTTTCATCACCTGCTGGGGGAACTAAGATCCCCCAAGCCAGGCAGAGAGGCCAAAAAGTAACAGTAATAAACATAAACGCAAGATGATTAAGTATTACTAATTGAATTCTAAAACATAAAAACTAATATAGCTGTGACATTTTAAAATATTAAGAGATTTTAATAAAATGGGAGTGAGGATAAAGGAATTAGACATTAAACAAGAGACCAACTTCACCAGAAAACAGGTGAAGTTACAAAAAGACTTTGGAAGCAAAGCGCCAGCTGCAGATCCACAGGCTAGACGTCTGTCCCTAAGAGGCCCCAGGGTCTGGAAGAGCGTCTGGACAACAGCAAGACCCAGACACAGGCTACGATGCAGTCCTCAGAGCCGACGCGTGCAGCAAGCAGACGTGAGCAGTTCCTTACCTGTATGCGTTCTGAGATGAATATTGAGGTAATAATTTGAACGGAAAAACTTTCCACAATAACTACATTCTCTTGAGGATGTAAGATGCTTCATTTTCCCTCCATCATCATTTTTATCTTAAAACAGAAACAAAAATATTCATGTAAAAAGGTAGCTCAAGGATGTGAACCAGGCAAGCTGACTTAGATTCTTGGTAGAACATTTTTGGGAAATCTGAAATAATTTTTATATTAGATATTGGCTAAAGACACCCAACTGCTGCTCTGAGGCTGTGTGCAGCATTAAAGCCTGTGTGCAACAGTTTTGTTTTCTGAGCACAGCAGAGCTCACTGCTGACGATTCCCTTCTTCACGGCCTCGGTCAGAAGACCATTCAATAGACTAAAATGAACAGGCAGCTTTCTGCGCTCCCAGGCCCGAGACACACAGAATCTGGCACACTTGAGCTGGGTCTGCACACGGGCTAGAAGAACCAGCTTCTTCAGAATAAGTAATGTAGAAAACCCAGCCAACACAAATGCCAACTTTCCCAACCTTACCAGAGAAAAAGATTAACTTGCTTAGATTAAGCCAGCTACCACTAGAGGGCAGCAGGCACAACTTAATCTTTAAAAGTTTGGCCCTGGGCAAACACCTAGGAAAGTTTGTCAAAATTTAGCAAAGCAGATTTTGGAAAGCAGATCATATTATTCGCAAGTGCTCACATGGGCAACCTTGACGAACCACAATCTGTACCCTTCTGTCCACAGTCAGGACAGTGGAGCAGACACAGGTCCCCTGAGGCAGGCCCAGGCGCTACAGTCACGCCCCAGCTTGTCCAGCAGGACCCTGAGCTTACCGCTGGCCACATCACACCTGTTAGTGTGGCTGAAGCAGAAGACGGGGCATCTGTAAGTTCAGCGTTAACCCATCCTTTTGCCTGGAGACCCTGGAATTCCCAACTGAAGGGCCTCTGCCTGGCTCTGTCCACATCCTGAAGTCTAGATTTATAGACTTCACTGATTTTAAAAAGCAGCTTATAAGAAACCTCGGTGAGCCCCCAGGTACCATAAAGACTGGAGTAAAGAGAGAATTCCCCAATGGTCCAGTGGTCAGGACTCCACACTATCATGGCCCAGGGACCAGGTTCAATCCCTAATGGGGGAACTAAAATCCCACAAGCCTTGGGGCATGACTTAAAAACGAAAGAGACAGGACCACGTAATTTCTGTCACCCCTGAACATCCGTGAAGACAGTATGCTGCTGCTGCTAAGTCACTTTAGTCGTGTCCGACTCTGTGCGACCCCATGGACCACAGCCCACCAGGCTCCTCCGTCCACGGGGTTTTCCAGGCAAGAGTACTGGAGTGGGTTGCCACTGCCTTCTCCAAAAGACAGTATAGCCACCTCCAAATACTGGAAGACAGCAGAGACAACCTTTGGTCTAAAAAGGTGTCACAAGGACTTAAAAAATCAACTTAGATGAATCACTATTATTAATCCAGTTTATAAAAGTTGAAAACAATAAATCATTTACTTTGCTTTTTGATCATGGAAGTAAACCTAAAGAAAGCCAGACTGGCAGTAGATGACAGTGAGCTAAGTCTAGACCAGAAGCCCATCACAATGTGGGTTCAGGGGATCCAACCTCTCACAGAGCGCCCCGCTCTTCTTCTGACACTCACACCCAGCTCGCCAAGCCTTTAGCTGTGCTTGCATGTCACAGCAGTTTACTACTTCCAGCTGTGTGTCAGGATTTCTGGTGTGTTGCGTCACATCCAGAGTTACAAAATGCCTTTACTCCAACACAAAGGACGTGAAACGTCCTGTCTACCTGCTTCCTGCTCCTCTAGCTTCACCCGTGATTCTGTTGTGCTGTCCTTTATAAAGGATTTTTTATAAACAGGTAGCTGAAATCATCCTTGGGAGGTGGAAGATAAGGGCTGATGAACCAGTTGTGTAAACAGGGAAATCAGGGCAAAGAAAGGTTAGGCAAGACGTAACCAGACCCAACCCAAGTCTTGATGCTCCCAGCTATTATAGGCCATCCTAGCCGCCCGCCGACAGGGCCCAGGTTTTCCACTCGGTCCTGCCCATGGGCAAACGCGACCGTCCACTCGGTCCTGCCCACGCTGCCTACGGGCAAACGTGACCATCCGCTCACAGCGCTCAGGCACCGGGGCATCTCTCTCACCACAAACAGCAGAGCACTGCCGCTGTTTCTAAGGAATCACTCAGAAGACTAGAAGGCTATGTTTAAAGTCATTTTTATGATGTCATTAAGACATCTAATGTATTTTCTAGATTTCTAAACCTGAAGATTATAAGCATGCCAAGTGCTACGTTTCCTGTCTCCAAGGAAACTCAAAACACGCTGAATTGCTATGAAAACTACCAGCCTCAGCCCCATCACGAGATCAGGACAGAAACTGGGCACCGGCTTGAGAGAAGATGTATTATCCGGTCACGTTCCCACCGGGTCTCAAGAGACATCAACACACAGCCAACTCACAACACGAGACGCCAGCGTATGTTTAAACCGAGACCACCTCTGTAAAGGGCACCATTTTCCTAGGACTGACTCCTGTTCTCATCATTCCCCGGCTGATCTGGCATGGGTTTATCAGCTGAGCTCCAGCAGCAGAATCCTCTAGTCAATGAAAGATTACTAAGCGGAGAGTAAAGCTGTGTGAAGAGCGGCGAGACCTGAAGCACAGGTGAGCACTCTGCCCTGGACGGTGCCCCCTGGACCGGAGAGACCCACCAACAGGCCCTCGGCGACGGGCTCCATCTCCTCCGAGTGCCATCAGAACTCCAGCATTGTGAGTGAACAGATGAGATCTTCAGTTAGCTTTGGTGTGTTCGTTCCCTACCCTGGACCAGGTGCTGGAGTGACTGAGTTGCCGGCAGCACCCCAGGCCTCCGCGCCGCCGTGACCCAGCGCGCGCCAGGTGAGCTAACGTGAGGCCTCTGTTAGCAAAATACGACACCGCGTCACCCTCAGAGCAGGAAGAAGCCGCGACAGGCCTTTTAAGGCCACCCTGCTGTTACAGAAAGGAGCCCAAGGCCCCGAGAGCTTAGGGACTTTTACCACAGGGTGAGACCAGGAGCCAGGACCCAGACCCGCCCTCGGGGGCCCTGTCCGCCCTGCAGGACCGGGCGGGGGGCGGGGGGCAGCTCACCCAGGTGCAGCCCGTCCGGGAGCCCATCCTCGGAGCCGTCTTCGGAGCCAGCCTCCCGGTCCAGGGCCGCGCTGTCCTCCAGGGCGGGCGGCAGCTCCGGGGAGCTCGTCCGGGGCTGCCTGCCGTCCGCGGCGGCGGCGGCGGCGGGGGGCGAGCCGGCGTCGGCCCTGCGCTCCTTCTTGTGCACGCGCGAGTGCAGCACCAGCTGGTGGTAAGTCCGGAAGGCTTTGCCACACTCGGCGCAGTGCGTCGGCTTCTCCTTACTACTGGCCAACTTGGGGTCCGCGTCCACAGAAGGCACTTCGCCGTGGGGGTGTCGGGACTTCTCCTTGTCTTGGGAGAGGCCGGGGCAGCCGCTTCTGCCCGTCCTGGGCTTCCCAGAGCCCTCGGGCTGGCTCTTGCTGCCGCTCCAGACCTCCCCCGGCTCCTCCTTGTCGGAGCAGGACTCGTCGTTGTCGGTGCTGCCGTCCTGGCCCGGCTGCTGCTGCTCCTTCACCTCCCGGCACACGGCCACCTTGCCCTTGGTGGCCAGCTGCCAGGCCTGGTAGGTGGTGAACGGGTCCAGCTGAGGTATCCACTTGGCCGGCTTCTTGGCGGTCTCGGCAGGGGACGCGGGCCTCAGGTTCAGGAACTGCAGCAGCTCCGCCGCCGGCGGCGAGCCTCCCTGCGGGGCTTCGGTCTGCGGGGCTGCGGCCTGCGCGCCGCGGGGCCCGCAAGCAGCCTCTTTGGTGTGCATCCTCCGGTGGTCGATGAGGCTCTCCTTGTTCGGAAACAGAAAGCCGCAGACCATGCAGATCTTGTAGGGCGAGGAGACGCCCTCGGCCGCGGGCTCCTGCACCACGACCTCGTTGATGGTTGCCGGGCTCTCCAGGCCGGGCTGCAGCCGGCTCTTCGCCCCCGACTTGCCCGTGTGCGTCCGCATGTGATTCTTCAGAAACCAGGGCTCCTTGAACCGCCGGCCGCACATGTGGCACCCGTACGTGAACGAATCCTTGTGCTGCTTCATGTGGGCCTCGACGTCGAAGGCCACGCGGAACGTCTGCCCGCACACCTCACAGCTCAGCTCTTCGCTCTCCTTGCAGCTCTTGTCCTTGGGAGGCTCGCTGCGCACCTGACCCTTGTCCAGAGGACTGAGATACTCCGCCTCGACGCGCAGGACGGCGGGCTCGCAGAGGATGGGCCGGTGCTGCAGCAGGACGTGTTTGCTGAGGTCCTCGGAGCGCGTGAAGGTCTGGCTGCAGAACATGCAGTCCAGGGGCATGTACCCCTCCATCTGGATGACGCTCTTCTCCTGCGCGGCTCGGAAGGGGACCGCGGCGGCCCCTTTGATCGTCATGGCGTCATCGAGCTCCACCTGGGTGCCAAGGGAATTGCCCATCACTTCCGGTCCGTCCATATACACCAAGAGGGATTGGGTTGGCATGTTTCCTGTCTCCTGAGGATCGTATATAAAATTAGAATCTGCTTGAGGAATCTGGAGTTGGAATAAGGCCACTTGTCAAAGACTTGTCACTCACGCACCCAGCAGCCCGAGGCTTCAAAACCAGAGCAAATATCTGTTGAAAAAACTCAAAAGAAAGTGTGTATTCCTCTGCCGTCCTGTCTTCGCAAGCCCAGGAAGCTCAGTGCCAACGCCGATCCCTGGCTCTCTCGAGGATCCCCGGGGGCGGACGCAGGGCCGAGTCAGCGCAGAGCACGAGTTCTGTCTTTGCCGAGCGGCTCACTCAGCTGAGCAAGAAGTCACTTCCAGCAACCTGGAGACAAGGGACTTCCAAAACCTAGAGGAGAAAATAAAAGGTGAGCTCCAGTCAGAAAGGAGGGAAGGCGGGGCCATAACTCACAGTGGTCTTCCCCGTGAAGCGGAGAAGGTACCCGATTCAGCGGCTTCCCTTTTAGCAAACAGCATGCTGTACAGAGCATCCTGCTACACACGCTCATTAATTAGACCATTAGCGTCTTATCCAATAGCCCTTACCAAACCACAAGAAGTGCACAGTTAAACTGGTGCTTCAATGATTTAAATAAAAAATGTCAAGTTTCAGAACAGAAATGATCAAATTCAGCTTAATACCTTTTAACTGCCACTAAAATGCATGATGTGTGCCCTTACAAACAATCTCTACAGGCTTGTTAAAAAATAAATAAATAAAAAGAACAACAACAATGAAAGCACCTGAGGCAAAATCTTAAAAGCCAGAGATTCACACTTTCTTATAGACAAATACACAAGAAACGCAAATGCCTAAAAGCACACTGGTGGACTACACATGACCTAAATCACCAAGAGCACTGAAAAATAGGACCCTCTCCTAAAATCCCCATTCAAGAAGCACACTGTAGAACAGTTTCTCATCCTGGCCACACAGAACCTTAATATATTTTGAACCACTGGACACCATGCCCCCCATTCCACTGCCCAAACCCATTTGCTTTTAACAACCTTCTGCCTTCAGTGGGCACCAGGGTAAGACTTCCTTGCTCAGACTACAAGTAAGGAACCACAGACACAGAGCTACTTCATGAAGGCACCCATCTTAAATAAGATCCTCAACACGGCTGGCTCAACACGGCTCAGGCTTCCTTCAGAAAACAGACCTGCTCATCTTGAATCCCCCTTTCACGCATGTGTTGGCCAGGTGCAAAATGGATGCCCTGACTCAACTGCAGGCTCTGAGCTGGAAGCAAGTTGTGAAGCCAACACCCTCCACCTTCAAGGTGAGTGTGCGCGCTAACACACACACACCCCTTTCCTTTCCTTCTCTCCACTTCCTCAGAGAGCAGGAGCCAGTGGGCTCAGAACAGGAGGAAACCTTTCTTCCCCTTCTTCACACGCAGAAAAAGAAAATCCTCCTACTCCCTGTTATCTTTTGGTTAGCAGTAAACTAGATCTTTAACATTAAGCTTTTCTACACAAGCCTGCAGATCAAAGTTTAGGGTAAAGAAAGAATGGACTGAAGTGTTTTATCTTTAGTTTCTTAGCCTTTTGTTGCAGTCACAATGGAGAAGAAATACACAGACTGGGCTGCCAGCTGCTGGGCAGCACAGAACACCCCAGAGGCCCGAGTTCCAGTCCTGGCTGAGTTGCAGCCTTGAATCTGTCACCACCGCATACCCTGTCTTCCTCCGTCCACTCACTGCGGGTGGTTAAACCACAGCACCACTTGCAGAGTTCAAAATATCCATGGTCCTGGGGTTAGACACACTTCATGGGTAGACGTCACTCTGTGATCATGCTGATCAACGTGTGAGACGATTATTTGGATGTGTTGAGTGAAACTTTAGGTTTCTGTGTAGTCATTTACTCCTTCAGCAAATATGCACTGAATGTGAGTGTCCCAGGCAACACTGTAACTGCAGAAAGCACCAGCACACCCTCCGGAAAAGCAGCTCTCAAACCCTGCCGGCACTCTTCACTGGCCAGCAGCTGAGCGAGGGTGAGAGGGGTGGCTGAGCAGGGCACAGCTACAGGAGTCCATCTCAGTCTGAATAGAGCCTGCCCCTTATTTAAGACCCTTTCTACTGTTTGGGTGCCAAAATGCCCTCCTTATGAAATGAAAGAGTGGCAATAGGAAAGGGTTTGGGGGTTGTTGTTTTTTTTTAATGTCCCCCTTTGACAAAAATCAAAGCCCTGCGTGTCAGACCTCAACTTTTTTTTAAGAAATGTGACAATAATCTGACATTTGTCAGCTGTGGGGAACTCCACTTTTCTGTAAATAATCTTTCACCAAAGACACCAATCCTAAACTCCCAACAACTCTGGAGAAAAATGCCATGTGGGTGCATATACTGGAAGTTCCTGTCTTCTGACAGTTTCGTTTCAGCTTTTATCTTTGAAATGTTCAAATATCTGGGTTAAGTAAGTCATCATCAGCTTCCAACACAAGACCCAAACAAGTGGTACAGGAGGATGCTGGAAAAAAAATCTTCAGAGAAAGAAAAGCTTCCTTTTGCCTGAGAGGTTGGATAGGATGGGGCAGGAAGCTGGGGGATGGACGTCCCAGGCCAGGGGGTCTTCTGGTGGCAAAAGCTCCAGCCAAGGAACAGAGCCTGACAGTCATTGCTGCTGCTAAGTCGCTTCAGTCGTGTCTGACTCTGTGCGTCCCCAGAGACGGCAGCCCACCAGGCTCCCCCGTCCCTGGGATTCTCCAGACAAGAACACTGGAGTCGGTTGCCATTTCCTTCTCCAATGCATGAAAGTGAAAAGTGAAAGGGAAGTCGCTCAGTTGTGTCTGCCTCCTAGCGACCCCATGGACTGCAGCCCACCAGGCTCCCCAGTCCATGGGATTCTCCAGGCAAGAGTGCTGGAGTGGGGCACCACTGCCTTCTCCTGACGGTCATCAGCTGTGCCCCACTGCCTGTGGCCCAGGGTCCCAGCAATCCTTCCTGTCCTCTGGAAAGACACCCAAGACGGGCCAGCCCTCCTGCCTGCTGGCTCACTGCTGCCCCCAGCGCCCAGACAGGGCCCCAAGGTCCTTCTCAAGAAACACGGGCTCAGCAGGACAGGTGTGTACCACGACTGCGCCGGTCCATGGCCACTCACCAACCTAACTGGCTTGACACTAAATTTACTTGGATGCCCATCAAGACTCCTGCATGGCCGTCTGTGGCCGCCATCTAATGACCGTTCTACAGTGTTAAGAGAATGAGAAAAAGTGAATCACATATAGTCACACCATGAAGCCGACGAGTGGAGGCAAAACTGCATCATTTGGATTTATAGCCACTTCCCTGGTGGCTCAGAGGTGAGAGCGTCTCCGCCAATGCAGGAGACCCAGATTCGATCCCTGGGTCGGGAAATCCCCTGGAGAAGGAAATGGTACCCCACTCCAGTATTCCTCCCTGGAGAATCCCATGGACGGAGAAGCCTGGTGGGCTACAGTCCGTGGGGTCCTGAAGAGTCGGACGCGACTGAGCAACTTCACCTTCACTTTCTTCTTGACCTACCAAACCCAAAACGCAACGCCTACTAAGGGTCCTCTCTCTCACAGCAAATGCCTTCCACTCGTGTGTTTACTTTTCGCTGCGTTGTGTGGCGGCGGCGTGTGGGACCTCAGCTCCCTGACCAGGGATGGAACCTGGGCCCCCTGCGTCGGGAGTTTGGGGTCTTAACCCCTGGACCCCCAGGGAAGTCCCTGCCCTCAACTCTCGACACACACTCAGGGCAGACAAAACGCTCCCTTAAACTATGAATCAGCAGCCACCAAGACTAGACTGCTCCCCGAAAATCAAACTCTCTACGGAGCGCCCGCTCGACCAAAGACCTGAGCAACAACTTACGGAAAGCAGACAGGCTCACCTCGCCCCTGCTCGTGGCGACAGCCCCCCCCGCCCCCCACGGAGGGAGTGTGAGCGCACGGCCCCCGGCGTGCAGCAGCAACCCAGGCGGCCGGGCTGGAGGCGGGGGCCGGGGGCGGCGCCAGGGAGCAGCAGGCTCACTCCAGACGCTGGCGCGCAGAGCCAGTGTGCAGAAGAGCGAGCCTTCCCAACACACCAAGCTGAGCCGAAGGGGCTCAGCAAGAAGGCTCTCCAGCAGCTGAACGACAGCACTCGCCCGTCAGCACCTAAAGCAACAGGTTATTCAGTAAAATCAGTTGGAGAGAAAACTAAGTTATATTGTGATCACTTCAGTAGATACTTTTTCTTTAAATTTACCACAACATAAGCTTTGAAAAGAAAGAACCATACTGCTGTAACCACCTAAAATGAAATCCAAGTCTGGTGTTCTTTAAGCCATTTATTTTTTTAAAAAGCAGATACTCATGTGTGAGTAAAGTTACTATGAATTCTGCCAATACCTACAGACCTTGAAATTAGCAACTACTACCCATTCTACGATGCTTAATGAAAAGCACCATAGTCTGAGCTTCTCAATGCCACCTTGCTGACCAAGTGACTTGGAAATACTGTTATGTACAGTTGCTCTCAAACCAGTGACCTCAAGGAAAGCACACCCAGCTGAGCAGGTTATCTGACATGGAATACCTACCACCATGGTGTGCAGCAGTATGGTATTCAAAGTCCTCAAAACCTGTTAAAAATACATAAAAATTCTATTTATAGCCAAGTAATTTGCAGTATTCCAGCAAGTCATCCAAGCTACCAAGGTATCCAAATGGATGTGGAAACATTCAGTCTAAACAAACTGCTAGTCTCTGGCCGATTCATTTGTATACTTTAAACTTCAAAATTATCTCCAAGATCTGGTTAGAAAATGGACAGTTTTTCTACAGGTATTCCTTCTCTATTTTACACACACTATTTTTTTCGTTAGTCTGACAAGTGAAGAGAACTCTACATAGCAACCTACAGTGGTGATCAAAACCCACTGACTAAATCCTTCAACACTATTTCAAGGAGATCACCAAGGTCACACCCACTGAGCAGATGGTCAACCTGACTTTCCTAATACAGCTGTGGAAGGATGTTTAAAAGCTAAAGAGAAAGATCAAAACATTCAGCTTCTATTCAACACCACAACCTATTCCAAAGTGAATGATTATTCAAAGGCAGAGCCTGAGAAGCTGTGACAAGACGGTCTCACTTTGTTGAAATTCAGCGGAGGTGCTCAGCTCTACGTGGGAGACCAAGATAGGACAGAAATATAATCCTGCTAGCACATCCGCAGGTTATGCCGAGGAGCCCAGCCTGATTCCCCCTAAACCAAGTAAGGTCAATAAAGGCTCTTACTATGAACTTAAAGCACCACGTATTAGCTTCAGTTTCAGTAATAGCAACATTAACAGATACTGTGGCCTGTAAACTGGCTTTTAAAAATTCCATCTTGACATGAAAGAGAACTATAAGGGAAATTATTTTTTTATTTTTTAATTAAGCAAGAAGCATTGCTATCAATGAGTTTCTATTATTACCATTTAACCAGTACTACCTTAAGTATTTAGAAAAGATTTTGAACAGGACTAAGTAAAGACAATTTGAACGAACCCCCAAAAAAAGTATTTTTTAACTATACAGAGAAAATGCTGCGCACACACACAGAGATAACTGTGTGTGTGTATATATATTTGTATTTCTGTATGTGCATATATACACACACACAGAGATACAAATCACCATAGCCAACATATTACCCATTACCCCACACACCCACACCTCTAAATCGTGAGTGTTCTTAATTATACCCAATTTAACCCAACTTCAGATTATATATAAACAAGGGCAATGCCTTTTAAGGCACAAGATCTTTCTTTAGCCACATTTAAATATTCCCCTCCCTATCTGTTGAGTACTAAAGCTGTAAGTCTGGCTCTTTCAAATCACCTATTTGCTTTCCAAAAGAAAAAAGTGTCTCCCTTCAGTTAATACAATCACTGCTCAGTAGACTTACACACTGAACTGAACTCATCCGCCGACCTAAAAAACACACAAAAACACTTCTTCTGGTGTAACCGAACAGTTCTGAGGTTATCCTGATTTGTCACAGGCAGGCAATACAGCAAAAAGCAGCGTTTCTCCTAAATGCTGACTGGGGAGCAAAACATACCTGGACTCTCCCTTTCCAGCCCACAGAACCGTACGCGAAACTGAAGCTCCCTCACACGCTGGAAACGAGACGGCGTGGCCAGCTCCCCCGGAGCCCATGGAGACCCTGGCAGCTGGCTGCAGGCCTGCTCTCCTGCAGAGGCAGGGGACCCTGCAGGCAGAGGCCACAGGATTAAACTCCTTCTCTCTACACAACTCATTCAGCTGTCTTTTCGGGTTTGGTAATTTTATTTCTCAACTTTATCATAAAATTACCAAACTGGCCCCAGATTTCCAGTAACTCAGTTATGCTGTGACCCTGGGCAGGAAGTAATGAGGCTGTTCGGAACAGCCCGCCAACAAACGCTCAAACTTTCTAAGGGGTTCTGATGAGCGTTCCGCTGTAGAGGAGGCGTGCGTGGAGGCACCTGGCCGGCAGGGGCGACCCTCCGTGTGTTGGGAAGGCTTCGGCAAGAATTGAGCTTACTCACCGTGAGCTGCAGATTTTAGGAAAGGATGGTTCTCTACCCACCCCCCCACTTCCTCAAAGTCAGATTTCTATCTGCCCTCGCGGCCTCCATTCCAATTCCTCCGCCCTACATACCGCTGCAAATTTGCCTAACTGTAGGAAAAAGCTGGAGGAAAGAATCCACATCACCTTCCTCCCCAAAGTCACCATTTCACCAACAAGTCAGAAGGGTTAACACTGCCCCCTCAAAATCAGGCTATTCAGCTGCAAGGATCAAGCTTCCCTCCCCCAAATTTAAGAAATTTCCTGCTGTCTTTGTGTAACTCATCTGTTCTTCCACGTGCATTGAAACCAGTCAGCACCCCTCCCCCAAAGATCTGGAGAGGAGGCAACGAATCAGGACCCTTCCCCGGTCACCACTTTCATTTACATGGTGCAACTAAAGCCTTCACTATTTAGAATATTTAATATGATTGGGGTTCCTTCAATCCACTTCAGTGGCTGTTCTGTAAATATCCTCCAGGCTGTTTTTTTTTTTTTCACTTTGTAACACATCTCAGTAATCTGAAAACTACTCAGTGTATTCCACATGAAGTCATTTAACTTAAAATCTCCCTATGTATTTTATTCTAGTGGCACAAACACTCATCAGTTGACAACACTGTCTCGTGTGTCTCATTCTCACTGTGATTCTCAGGCTCGAATATACGCAGCCACCGCTCAGTGCTTAGACACCGCCTTTCCAACTCATCTCTTAAATGCACTACTGCACAGCTGAGCTGAAATAAGAAATTAGAAATGAACAACTTAAAACACAGGCAATAGTGGCATCTGTGAGCTGGAACAATTTGAATTTTTTTTTAACCAAATGGAAACAAAGCTTCATGTAAAAAAAAAAAAAAAGGTCCAATCCTTTACAGTCCTAAGAAAAGGCTTTTCTCTTTTAAGTAGTAGATTTTAAGCAGTCAAGAGTCATTAAAACTACTCGAAAGTTCTTACCAACCAATATCATGTTTGGAACAACCGTGAGAAGAGAATATAATTCTACAAAGTGGGAAAACAGCACATCTTTTGGGACCCCCGAGGCTCTAATCAAGCGTATCAGAATTAAGAGTGCTCCAGGGTTGGGCAGGCAACCCTGCTGTGGCAAAAACAGGCCATTTCATCATAAATGTTGTTAAAAGACAGAGAAGTGATTAGCATTTATCTGGAATGAGGAGACAGAGGGACCCTGGCCTTGCCAGGCCATTATATTCCTTAATTACTTCATCAGTTTGTAAGTGACTTGATGACTGAGTTCTATTTTCAGATTTCCTCTGAAAAGGACCACTGGAAGGGGCTTTTATTAAAACAGGCCAAAAATGGAGGATTAGGAAGAGAACTCAGACCAGCTTCTGCTTAAACCTTTACTGGCAAAGGCTAACCCTAACCCTCCATCTTCCTCCCTTACCTGGGAGGCAGGGGATCAAGCTGTTATCGAAATCAATTCTTCAGGGTGACCGGGGCAATATTTTCTACAAGCTTTATCTGAATGGTGGTGTTAGCTCCTTTTTTTGATTAAGAAGTGAAAGGGAATAATATGAACCCAAGACAAGTACTAAACTTAGGTCTCACAAATTAGAAAAAAACAAAACAGTAAGGGCCAAACAGCAGTGTTTGATGGTGTTGTGAAGAGAAAGCACTGAGGCTGGACATGAAAGAAGTATGTGTCCTTTACCTAAAAAAGCCATGCGCTTCCCCCACTTCCTCCTGCAGATGCAAATCAACGTGCAGTTCTAAAGGAGCAGCCTCCCCCTTCTCACCAAATAATTAAAATCCCAGACAATGAGATTATAAACCCTATTCTACCAAACAAGCCAAATAAATGGTCAATTTGGCTTGTAACTGACAACCACTGAATTTTTAAATAAGTCAACTGCCTCTTGATTTCAGTACTTACAAAACTGATTCAAAATGGCAGCACTCTGGGGTGGGGGTCGACTTTCACTAAAACACCGGGATTAAACACACACACACACACACACACACACACACACCACTAGTCTTTAGAATATGAAAAACAGTATCTAAAATAAATAGGACTTCTCAGAAAAAGTCAAGTCCATTAAGGACACATCTGAAAAAGTCCTTTGCACATGTTAACTAAGCAAGCACAAACTAGTGGTTTGACTGTTATATTTTTCAGACAAAAAGCAAGTAGGTTACCACTCTGCACTTTCTAGGGCTCTAAAGACTTTATGGAAAATCTAGGTCTATTACTCATTCTCAAAGTATTACCAAATTCAGTATTTTAAATCTTATTTGATATCAATCAATCAAGGCAGTCCATCCATCCATCCCAGGAGGGGGAAAAGTACAGTACGGAACATTTTAAATGTACTTCTTGACACGTACAGAAAAAAAGGTGAAAGGCTTCCTGCAAGACCCCTACCTAGTGGCCAGGCCCAGCAGGCAGCTGCTGTTACCCTGCCTTTTCTTTTGTTGAGCTTAATCTCATGTCAACTCATTCAACCAACTCAAAAGCGATGAAGACATAATTGAATCAACCTGAACTAAATCAGACCTAGGGTTCTTAAAACATACAGCTTAATGTTCCCAAACGATCTGGAGAACTAGGCAACCAGCTAGCCTGCACAGGGCTCAGTAACACAGGCCCCCAGACCTGCCGAAGGGCCACTGGACCCGCCATGTCTTCAATACACGTTAAGGAATGTTCAAGCTCAACACTCCAAGGCCTATAGGCTGATCCAGAAAGATAAATCGAGGCTCAAGGAATTTCAAAGGGGAACCAGCGCACCAAAGCCTCACACTCTGAAGTGACTATTCTCTTCTTGGAAAACACAACAAAAAGAAAAGTTTACACTGCTCCAAGTGTGAACAGACGACTTGGGGGCCCAGAAGTGGCCAGTGATGGCCTTTTCCTGCTCCTGTTACTAAGCCTTGCTCGAAACCTTC
>SJYF01000037.1:2237146-2248115 GCA_006410515.1 Procapra przewalskii | reverse complement strand
TGGTTATCAGTGCGGGACCGGGAGGGGGCGGGGGGAGGGGCAAGACGGGGGAGGAAGAGGAGGGCTGCAAACCACTCCGCAGGGAAGTAAACAAGCGGCAAGGATGCCGCGCACGAGGCAGGGGATAGAGCCAGTATTCTCTGACCCCGTAAATGGGCCTTTAAAAGTTCTGAGTTTGTATACCTGAAACATGTAACACTGTACATCAACTATACCTCAAATACATGTATTAACATATATATAAACAAGTGCTAGGGATGTAGTATGCACTATGATTGATCTAATTAACGACTGATATAATTAACATGATTGATATAATAATGTTATCTATGAAAGCCAAACAGTAAATCCTGAGTACTCAACACAGGAGAAAATCTGCGTGTGTGTGTGGGTGTGTGTGTGTGTGTGTGTGTGTGTGTGTGTGAGTGACGGTAGAGATGATGGGTGTTCACTAAACTTACTATGATCACTTCATGATTATTTTTTAAGTCAACCATTACACTATACATCTTAACCTTCCACAATGCCGTGGGTTGAATATATCACAATAAAACGAGAAGAAAAATAAATTACATGGGTCACATAACATTTGGAGCACCTCTTTATAGCAGTCGTCCTCATCGAATATTCTAGATGGGGACCCGTGGGGTGAGGAGGGGTGCCGATAGGAGAGGAAGGTAACTGGCATATCCTGAAATCCAGTTTTCATCATCATCTCAAAACAGGGAACCATCTCCTATCTGCCCACTTATGCCAAAATCTAGAAATCAAACTGCGGTATTTCATCTCCATCCCCCCCACCACACACACACCCCCTTTATCCATCAGCAGGGCCTGTAGCTTCTATCTTAATACATCTCAAACCTGCCCACGGACCTTCATCTCCAACTCAAGGCTACCCCACAGCACCGTGAGCGCTCACTCCTGCCAACAGACCACGGTGTCTGCAAACTTCTTCCTTTCTAGGTTTGCCTTAATATGTTCTCCACCCATAGCCCAAGAGATCTTTTTACAGTGTAAATCAGATGGTGTCACCACCCTGCTTAATGGCTTCCTATTGCCTCAGGAAAAAAGAACAAACTCCAGGGCTGGCCTGCCAGCCCTGCCGATCTGGGCCCTGCCTGACTCTCCAGCCTCAAGTCTTGGCAAGCCCGTCGCTCAGAGCTCTAGGCTTCAGCCTTCTCTCTGACCCAGAGTCTCCAGCCCTGTGGTTCCCTTTGCCTAGTCCTCTCTCCCGAGCCTTTCAGCAAATCAGCTTCTGTTCCTCCAGAGAGGTTTAAACTCCCTCTAGGCAGGGAGCTGCGGCAAGATGTTGGAATGTCTTCTCTCCAATAATCCAATCTTGGGCTCAAATATTCCTGTTTCAACCTCTAGACAGTTGCATTAATCCTAGAATACTATTTCATCTCCATGGATTTCCATTCCTGATCCATAAAATGGTGTCATGGAGGGAGAGGGGGGAAATAAATCTTAAAAAAAATTTTTTTAATTGAAGTATAGTTAAGGAATTCCCTGACAGTCCAGTGCTTCGAAGCCAGAGCTTTCACTACAGTGGCCCAGGGTTCAATCCCTGGTTGAGGAACTAAGACCCTCCCCCCAAAAAGTATAATTGATTTACAATATTATGTTAGTTTCAGGTATACAGCATAGTGATTCAACATTTTTATAGGTTATGTGTGTCTGTGTGTATCTGTTCAGTCACTCAGTCACGTCCACCCCATTTAAAGTTTTGAGATGGCTTTACATCACAAGGAAAAAATATTTGTAACTATGTAAAATGGTACGTGTTAATTAAACTTATTGTGGTCATCATTTCTGAAATACATATATCAAATGACTATATTGTACAATTTAGGCTTATACAATGCTATAATGTAATCATTTGGGCTTCCTGGGTGGTTCAGTGGTTAAAAAAAGAAAAACCTTCCTGCCAAAGCAAGAGGCACGGGTTCGACCCCCGGGTCAGGAGGATTCTCTGGAGAAGGAGATATCCCACTCCAGTATTCTTGCCTGGAGAATTCCATGGACAGAGGAGCCTGGAGAGCTAAGGTCCATGGGGTCGCAAAGGGTCAGACACGACTGTGCGCCTGAGCACAAAATAAAACTGGAAGAACTATATACTATTATTTATATAAATATTTCTGTTCACACGAGACTTGAGGGAGTTGAGACTCTGCATGACAAGCCTGGTGGGCCTGGCACTGCCGGAGGCACTGGAGCCCGAGCTCACAGTAAACGAAGCAGGTGAAGCTCCTGCCCCCTTAGGAGCTCGTTTCCTAGAGGGACGCAGACAACACAGGCTCCGTGGAGACGGGAAGAGCCTGCTGTTTTTTGGCCTGGGGCTCCTCGAGGAGCAGACCCCACCAGGAAAGCTTTCTAAGATGAGGCGCAGAAGGTGAAAAGGCTCAGGGCTGAGGACAGGCTGCCTTGGGGCCCAGCGAGCGAGAACGGGGAAGCAGGAAATAATGAGACAGAGGCAAGGACTGGCTTCTCTGGGGTTTTTGGTGGCACTGGGTGGCATGCAGGACCTTAATTCCTGGACCAGGGGTTGAACTCACGCCCCCTGCAGTGGAAATGCAGAGACGTAACCACTGGCCCACCAGGCAAGTCGCAAGGCCTGGTTTTTGGACCTGGGAGATGGTGATGGACAGGGAGGCCTGGCGTGCTGCGATTCATGGGGTCGCAAGGAGTCGGACACGACTGAGTGACTGAACTGAGCTGAGCAGATCAAAGATGGCCAACCCTCTGCTCTCACTTTATCTCAGCTGCCGTCCTTGACAAAGTCAACCCCTTCCTCCAAACACTTTCTCCTCTGATTCAGGACACCGCCTGTCCTGATTTCCACCAGTCCTCACCGGCAGCTCCTTCTCCATGCCCTCGTTAGCTCTGTTCCCCTGACTCCAGATTCTCAAGTGCTCCAGGGTCCAACGCGGGAGTCCGATCTTTTTCCTACTCATTCTCCAAGTATTTCATCCTGTCCAATGGCTCAAAATACCATCTACAAGGCGCCTAAATTTGTATGTTTCCCACCCAGGCTTCTCCCCTCAACCCCCAAAATATATTTCCAGCTGTCTACTCCAGCTCCATTTAGATGTCCAGAAATTATTTCTGGATTTCAACTCTCAGACCTTCTCCCACAATCTCCCACCACTAACGGATCCGTAAGATCATAGAATCATATGAGGCTCTCCAGGAAGGGAATGCAGATGGAGAAGAAAGATCCGGTAGCAAGATGGGTCAGCCACTGACACCAACACCGAATCACGCATCCCTGCCAGGTGCCCCCCAGCTCAAACCAGTGCCTTCATACTCACCATTAGAGCAATGCCTCCCTCGCCCCTTCCCACCAGAGCCTAAACTCCATAAACATACTTGACACTGTGATTTGTTCTCTGCTGACATCTTAGTATGATGTCCGTCTACAGCAGCAATCAATAAATGCATTGCAGACAAATGAATATAGAAATAACATTAATGTACAGAAGTCACGTGATTCAAAGAGATGACTCATTGGAAAAGACCCTGATGATGGGAAAGATTGAGGGCAGGAGGAGAAGGGGACGACGGAGGATGAAGTGGTTGGATGGCATCACCTACTCAATGGACGTGAGTTTGAACAAACTCCAGGAGACAGTGAAAAACAGGGGAGCCTGGCGTGCTGCAGTCCATGGGGTTGCAAAGAGTGGGACAGGCCTCAGCGACTGAGCAGCGGAACTCAGCTGCAGTGAGATCTAGCCAAAAGGGACCTGAAGCTTGAGCGTTTAGGCCGCTCACAGGGATCTGAGCTATTTCCTCATGTGTACAAGGGGGCTTCTAATCTCTATTCAACCTGCCTAGCTGGATGGTTGAGTTGCCTTGTGTCATACCAGAGAGAACCTATAACAGCAAAGGATTGTTACCGTAACTCTTATCTCGACTTCTGAGTATCAGTTTGGCAGGGGGCTCCGCTTTTGTCCGGCCTCAACTCTGAATATTCTTGGAACTCAGCCCCCTTGACGGCCTTTTGTTGTCTGATCACTAAGTCCTGTGCTACTCTGCGACCGCGTGGACTGTGGCGCCAGGCTCCTCTGGCCTCCACTGTCTCCCAGAGTTTGCTTAAATTCATGTCCATTTGACCTGAAGCCAAACAGGTCCTGTACTTTCATAGACGAGCATTCGGAGGCTCTGAACTCACTTTCCTCTGGTTTGGATGAGATGATCGGTGTAGTAAATGGTTTATATAGTTGGTTGGTTATGAATTTTCTTTTCTTTTCTGTTTTTGGTCTGAATCAGACTGTTAACTCCATCAAAACGGGGACTTGTCCAAACTCACTGCCAGGAGAGCCTCCTGCATGTCGGGATGGGCTGTGTGGACTAAGCCACCAGGACTTAAAAATCTTCCATATGCCAGAGGCGGGCCAGCCTGCCGAGAAGCGCCGAGAAGCGCTAGCGTTAACGGGATTCACGTGTGCTCTTCACTTTGTAACTCATTTAATCCACCCAACAATCCTGTGAGGCAGGGCCTGCGTTTTTCCATCTGTATAGACAAAGAACCTGGGCACCAAGCGATTAAATAGCTGGTAATAAGCAGCAGAGCCAGGTGTCTAAATTCAGCACCTGCCTCCAGGGCCTCTGTCCTCATCCTCAGACACAGGGCCAACCTCAGGGGGTCCCCTGCCTGGGTCTCCCCCTCAGCGCCTCTCCCCTCTCCCCCTCCCCCCCATGTCCTTCATCACAATGGCCTCCTTTCCCTGTGCAGACACCAGCAAGGCCCACCCAGCAAGGCCTCCCGGTTGTATCCCTGGGACCCTGCGGATGCACTACCAGACCAGAACAGAGCAGACGTTCACTAAACGCTAGATGCAAACTGAGGACGAAGGCTGCGCACCAGGCGCTCGCCATCTACTGTCTCACCACGTTCTCCTGTGACACAGTGAAACGCTGATTTCACTGAGTTCAGTGCAGACGCTTAACACGCATTCAGCCACGGCCCAAGCTCCTTAGGACTCAAAAGTCCAATCTGGGCACATCCCTGGTGGGCCAGTGGCTAAGATGCCACGCTCCCAGTGCGGGCACCCAGGTCCATTCCCTGGTCTGGGAACTAAATCCCGCATACTGCAACAAAGAGTTGGCACACCGTAATGAGACCCAGCACAGCCAAATAAATAAATATTTTTAAAAAAAGTCAAATCTGATCATATCCAAATCCCAATGTCTCTGAGAAGACAGAATTTCTGGTAAGGCCTAGTGGGCCCTCTGAAGACTTTGGACTTTGTTCTAAGAGCGCTAGTCTGCCACAAAAAAAAAAAAAAAGTAAGACTGGAAGAACTATCCAACTTCAAATGTTTCTTCCTCAAGAGAATATCTCCCAAAGGATCTCATCCCATTTAACACAGAGGGTGGCAAAAAGCGAAGAAGTCACAGTCCTCTTACTTCAAGACCACATTCTCCTCCTCCCTGGCCACACCCGGCACCAGCTGCAATCTGACCAGTCTTCACCCCTCGAGTTAATCCTGCCTGTCCTTTCTTCTTCCCCACTGCCTTTTTTTTTAATTATCAGATAGATGCTGCATTTATAAAAATAAAATTTTATTTTTACATGACACTGAGCAGAGTTCCTGTATGATACAGTTAAGTCCTTATTACTTAACCATCTTATGCCTTTCTTTTCAAAAAGAGGAAACAGGCTCAGGAGCCTTGAGCAGGCTGTCTGAGGTCACACAGCTAACAGTCCGATTCCCCACCTTCCAGACGAAGGTCAGTGGGCCATTTGAACCCAATGTCAAACCCCAGCTCTGTCACCAACCGAGAGCTCCTGAATGAACCCTGATGCTCACTGCTGACTATTATTTCCTGAGCGTTCAGCCCTGCGCGGCTCTGGGGCAAGGTTGAAACCTCCTCGCCCAGCCAGCTTCCCCTCCCCCGCTCTGGACCGGCCTCCTCTCGCTGGCTGCCCCGGGCTGCTTCCCTCCCACCCTGGCGTTCCCTGTCCTGGCGTAGCTTCCCTAACAGTCCACAAGTCTCCTGTGAAGGTACTGAAGGTGAGGAGGAAAGGTCATGCAAACCATGTCCCAGCAGCAATTAGCAGACTGCTTTTTGCAGAGCTGGGAGGCAGTATATGTTTGTAAGATAAAGTCTCAAACTTCCATGCCTCCCTTTCACGGTGCCTGTCAGAGCTGATCAGTTTGGAAGTCTTACAACTCCTACCATCTCAGAATCTCTCAGATGCACCCTTTGCCTTCTTTATTTCCACAGTCCTTGGTTCTTGTTCCATTCCGATGTGTAACAGTCTCATAACCAATCCCTGCCTCCTTAACCCAAACTACTTGTTCCTGAGCCCCCCAATAACCTCCCTGCCGCTGGCCTGTGCAATGGAGATGTGGTAAAACCTCCAGTTTTACCCAAATAAACCACAGTTCCCTCTCAGGAAACAAAGCTACACGTGGCCCCAGCCGACCTCTCCCCACGTGCATTCCAGAAGTATTTCTTTGGGAGGACTGCTCGGCCCCAAGCGCTTAGCTAGATAGTACTTAAGCAGCGAGATACAAAACGGACTGGATTCTGACCCTTGTGGATCTTATACTTTAACAGGAGAAATTGTAAGCAAATTAAGACATAAGCAGAAGAGCGTGTAATTAGAACACCTACTCCAGAGAAAGAATCCCTCAGCTACAGGATGCACAAGCATGCACCAGGATGTCCACCGCAGCGTTGTTTATAGGAGTGAAAAACGGGAAGCAACCCGCGTCCCTCAGGAGGAAGACGGCTGCGTGCTCTGTGCTCTAGCCAAACAAGAATGCGGATCGCAGCTGGGGAGAATGAAGCAGTTCGGCTAGGTCGCCAAGGCATGGGGGAGTAAAAGGACGAAGCTGCTACCTGTACATTCTGAACAGCGACTATTCTTCCATTAAGAAATAAACTTTTTTTAAAAGTTGCGAAAAGTAATGCCCTACTTAAAAAAAAAACCCATATTCACAGTAATGTATTTTCCAAAGGAAATACATGTATATTGTATATTATGTGTATTATATGTATGTATATATTTACATATGCATACACACATTTACATATACAGTGTATATTTAATGATGTACATTTATATGTATTACATTATGTATATGTACACATTGTATACATATACATTTTTGTGTGTGTAATGTAAATACATTTATGAACACACACATCATAAGATATATCCAAAAAAAAATAAGATATATCCATGCTGATCATTTCTCAATATACATAAATAGCGAAATCATTATTTTATACCACCTGAAACTAATACAATGTTACACATCATTATATCTCAATAAACACACATATATATATGCAAATACACCAAATTTGGCTAATTCTCAAAAATGGGCAAGGACCCAGGGCACTTTGGTGACAGCTAAAATTTTAATCTCTTTACATGTAAAGCATACACATATGCCTACTAACAATAAATTCCAAACTGTGTGGAATAACCTCAGAAATTTAAAAAAAAAAAAAACAGGCAAGAAAATATTTCATACCCCCACCTACTGCCCTTCGTGAGCAGAAGACGCCGCGCTCCCTGCTGACCCGCCTCCTGGCTCCGCCACCTGCCTGTCCCGGGGCTCCAAAGGCACGTGCCATCCGCACGCACAAGGCCCTCCGTAGCCCCCTGCCCACCCCCGGGCAGCGCCAGAGGCCTCCACCCTCTTTGTTCAGTCACCCTTCAGCGCCTCCTTTGTGACACCGGCGGGCCCAGGCTGAGCCCACCTGTGTCAACTGCAGGCCCCCTGAGGGGAAGGCCGCTTTCCTCCACGTCACAGTTGCGGGCACACAGGAAGTGGCTCGATATTTAGCTGTTCTATTTAATTAAACACTGGAAAAGGAAATGGCCACCCATCCCAGTATTCTTGCCTGGAAAACCCATGGAGAGGAGCCTGACTCCATAGGGTGGCAAAGAGTCGGACATGACTGAAGCGACTTAGCACATCACACGTTTAATTAAAAGAAGGTGCTCTTAGCTGTACTATTTAACTAAATAAACATGCTCCCTAGGTTCCTTCATTCACCCATGCATTTTCTCTCTTGCTCAACAAACATTTATTAAGCACCTACTGTGTACCAGGCACTGTTCCAGGTGCTAGGAATGCAGCTGGAAAGCAAACCAGTCAAGAAGCCTACCGTCACCGAGTCAGCATTTAATATTCTACTGTGCTCCATTAAATGCCGGGGCTCCTCGGCGGCCCGGTGGTTAAGGCTCTTCACTCCCAATGCAGGGATGCGGATTTGATTCCTGGGCAGGGAATTAAGCCCCCACGTGCCTTGTAGCGTGGAGAAAAATAAGGGGAGTAGCAGTCAGGAGATGAAGGGGGGAGGGGGTGTTAAATAAGATAGTCCGGGAGGACTTCATGGGGGCAGGCATCTGAGTAAAGATCTGAGCAGGGTGGCGGTGAGAGCCATGCGGACCCCTGGGGAAAGAGTCTAAATGGCTGGCCCTGCAACGACCTTAAAGGGTATGTCCAGTGATTCAAGCAGCAGAAAGAGACAAATCAGAAATTGAGAATGTGGAGATGATGATTATCAGTTGCCTGGGGCCTTTGGGGTTTTGAGAAGATAGGATTTTATCTGAATGTGCCTGAGAGCATGGTTTGAGCAGAGGAAAGATGACTGGGTACTAAGAAGCTTATTAAAGAGATGGTAAAAATTAAGAACACTCCTAAAATAGTCAAGCAGATTGTCTCCTTTGCCAAAAGCACTCAGATATTTGTGTGTTCATATTTTCAGGCGACTTTGATAACAACAACAATAGTAATACAAGACATTAAAAGGATAAGAAGACAGGAAAAATAAAACAACTTATTGAGCCCTTGCTACGTGCCAGTCTTAACTCCACACCTAATGTACCCAATCAGGCTGTTACTGAGTTCTCCTGATAACCTATCTCAATTTATGTAATTATACATGAATTTATATTTATATATAAATTAAGTATATTTAAATTCATTTGCCAGATGAGGAAACTAGAGCCAGGAGAGATTTGCTTTCTGACTTACTAGCTTCTTTAACTTCCTTGAGGTTCAACAAGAATAAAATGAAATTCTAGCCCGATTTCATTCCAAAGCCCACGCTGCCACATGCCATTCTTTCTTATCCTAAATTGTTGACCTTGGCCTTAGGAGAACAGAAGATAATAAGGCTCACTGATGGAGAACTTACTATGGTCCCAGGACCTTGTACGCACCACGGTTGGATACCCAGGCGGACTTATTAGAAGCCTGCAACTCTGAGCCGTCACATGGATGGGGGTTAAAGGCTGAGCTCACCAAGCTGGGTTCACACGGAGACTCTGCACTACCCAGCTGTGCAGCCTGTCGCCTCACTTGAACTTTCTTTGCCTCTTCTCCCCATTTTACAGATGGAGGTAAGACTACCCACTGACAAGTGTATTTAAGAGAAATGAACAAATCCTCTCCTGTAAACAGCTTTGGAGACAGTCTGCCACACAGCGGGCTTCCCAGGTGGCTCTGCAGTAAAGAGCCCGCCCGCCGAGGCAGGAGACGAGGGCTGGACCCCTGGGTCAGGAAGGCCCCCAGGAGGAGGCAATGACTCCCCACTCCCGTATCCTTGCCTGGGAAACCCCGCGGACAGAGCAACCTGGCGGGCTGCAGCCCACGCGGTCTCAAAGAGTCGGACACGACGGAGCCACTGAACTGGACTGAACTGAGTATTATAAAGATTATCGCCTACGGCCACAGAGGCTCAGCCCCTGCAGGGCCCTGCCAGGGTGCTTTTCCTTGGGTTAGAGAACCGAGTGTGTTTACAGCAGGTGAGGGGGAGAAAAGGATTTGGACCCGGACTGCTCTCTCCAGAACTGAGTGGCTTTCAATCAGCTTGAGTCCACCCAACATCGACTAAGCAAGTGAAATCCTTTGAAAAATCGAAGGCTACCTTAATCTGGGCGATCTCTCCGAGGTTCAGAGACAGCCCGCCTCTCGGCGTCCCCTGGGCATCTTCTCCCCGCGGAGAGTCAAGGAGGCCCCCTGAAGGCCGCGGGGAGTGAGGGGCGGCCTCCGGGCGGTGGGCGCGCCTCTCGCCGCGCCCGCCGGAGGACGGGGGGTGCAGGAGCGGAGGGAGGGCCGCAGCCACACCCTGGAGAGGCACGGGGCGACCAGGACCCGAGTCCGGCCGGGAGCCCACACAGCCGCCCCGGGCCTCCGGAGGCTGGTCCCGCCCCGGCTCCTCACTGCACTTTCAGCAGCGCCCGGCACGAGCACCGCAAGTTTCCCCCAGAAACCGGAACTGGATCAGATGCCGTCCCCAGAGCCTTCCTGGGCCCACATCCTGAGTCCACTGCCAGAGAACCTCAGCCCGCCGACTTGGCCTCCCCGTCTCATCTGTAAAATGGGGATGATGAGCCCCAGAGCACCGGATACCTTTAAGGCTTAAAGGAGCTGATGGCAATGGGACCTTAAAACCCTTGAAAGTAGCTCAGCAAGCATGGCAGGAGCCACCCTTCTCCCTGTCCTAATCAGCCCTTCAACTGAACTAACCCCCCTGGCCTCTTTGACTTTTTTTTTTTTTTCAAATGTGGTTAGCACATTTTGTTGACATATTTTTACAAATACCAAGCCTGCGTGTCCTCTTAAAAATATCTTAGGAGATTATGTTTTGTTCCCACTTGTGGCTTCAACGAGTGGGATGAAAACAGTGTAAAAGTAAATGAGGAAAAAGGGACCATCTTTCCTGAATTTTTACAAAAAGAAAGAAAAAGCAAAGAATGAAAGATTCAGATGCTCTTAAAGAGTATCTTGTGAACTACTTTCTTATCAAGCTCCTTTTCTCTTTTTCTCCTCTCCCATAAACACAACAGTAGTGATATAGCCTTTCTTCCCTGTTTAAATTAAAAAAATCTGACACATAAATTTCTCCAAACTAATACAATTGAATTTTCTATAATGATTTGCTATGTCCTTTAAATAATGCTACAAACAGAAATAAACAAGTTTCTCAAGCA
>SJYF01000037.1:2215818-2227784 GCA_006410515.1 Procapra przewalskii | reverse complement strand
AAAAAAAAAAAAAAAATCCCACATACGAGGGATCTTTAACAAAATCCTTTCTCGTCCACTAAAATGTTGTTAATAATCGGCGGTAATGTTTAGTTTCCTCTCTGTGTGGGTGTTTATTTTTCACAGTTTTTAAAACAGTGATCACTTTTTTGATTATTTAGAGAAAAATCATTTTTAAAAACTATCTTATCATTTTTGGTAACTCACGTGGTGTAATTCACACAATGGATGTTTACTGCTAAGATGAGCACAGAGCTTCGTGACAAGCCATTAAGCAGCTGTTTGGGTTTCACTTATTTAGAATATCCCCGGTGAGCACTGGCTAGAAACTGATGATTAGGGGGCAGCCTTTCTCGAGTGACTTGTAAAATGCCTAGGAGACCTTGAACGTTCTGTTTTATGATCACGGGGAGGGTGGAGGGTGGAGTCCGTGAGGAATATTACTTTATTACTCAGCTAAAAGTCCCTGTGGCTCTAAAAGTCCCTCCTTCCTGATGCCAGAGGCTGGAAGAAGTCCGTTTTCTCTTCTTTACTGTCTTCCGTGAAGGATCCCATTTTCAAAATACATAAAAGAAAACTTTGTTCTTGTAGTCGATGACTTTCCCCCCAGTGGGCACAGGTCGCTCCCTCCTGAGTGCACTCTTATTTGCTAAACTGTAGCCTTCGGGCAGGGAGGGGGTCATCACCAACTCACACCACAGTAATGCAAGCACTTTAATACAGCTCACCCCCACGTCTGAAAGTGCTATTCTAAGCACTTTGTCTGAGCTCTGTGGATTCTTACTACTGCCCCAGGTAGGGCAGATACCATCTTGCAGAGGAGAGAAGAGGCACAGAAGGGTCAGTTCACCAACGCCCTAGATCACACAGCCAGGTGCCAGGCTCGGACCCATTACCCCTGGCTGCCTTCAGGTGTTAAAGCAGCCTGTAGGCTTTCAATGAAGTTGGCTCGCTGACCTTTGTCCCAGAGACAGATTTTTTTTTTTTCCCCTAAAGTCAAAGGAGTGTAGGTGAAAGGTGCGGAAACCTTAGTCAAAAGTCTGGGATTCAGCAGAGCACTTCGACCCACTGAGAAAGAGCAGGGCTATGGCGTGGACCTGCAGCGATACTTTATTTCTACCCTTTATATATTATAAATATATAATATATATATTATATATATAATATTTAATATTCCCTTTAAACCCTTGAGTCAATCATTTTGTTGCAACATCAGCCAGTTGTGGTTCCCTAGCAAAGTCAGATTGGCTAGCAAATAAGACATATCTTCTAATGAGCGCTAGATACCTTAGCTTTGAACAAGCAGATGCATTTAAATTCATTTTAAATGCTTATGAAGCAAACTGTAGAATGTTAAAACGTAGAGGATTTTATTCACTAGCTGGACTCAGAGTTAACTATCTTAAAAAAGAAAAAAGCAATCAACAAGCAAACTAGAAAGAAACCAGCGGGACACAAACAAGACCTAGCGAACAGCAAATCCAGTCTTGCCGTAATGCTTGAGAAGATGCAGGACTTGTTTAATTACACTCTCCAGCTACTCAGATGTCCACAAATAAAAGCTTTGTTTCAGCTTTTATATATTCTAAATACATACTAAAATATATTTATATGTCTATAAATAAGTATTTCTTATGCATTTTTAAATGTACAGGAAAGATTTTCCAGTCTTTAAACGTGTGTAGTACAGGAAATATGACATCTTTTATGAAAGAAGTTTGGATATCACTAAAATAAACCACAGTAGAAAGAAAGAATTGTGGATAATCCATAATTCTTCAGTAATTCTTCAACGCTTTCATTCTGAATTGACTAATCATTCATGATGAAATTAGAGGTGTCTTAACTTTTACCTACATGGACTTCACAGCATTCCTTGGAAACTTCTTCTTTTGGACCAAATTCCTAATATGAGTTCTGTTCTCATGATTTATCTCTTCCTCCTTCTAAAGGGGAAGTGAAAAAAAAAGTCTCCATTTTTACACACACACTCACACACACACACACACTTTAAGTGCAGAACCCTCTTTATGGATATTGCAGTGCAATTTTAACAACAGGAAGAAACGCTATCTCTGGGACTCAATTGAAATATACAGAATTTATACAGGTCATTAAAACTTATTATTATCAAGTTGCTAACCGCTAAAGAACACACACAAAAGCTATGACAAGTGTAATTGAATTAAGCCCTCCAATCTGTGGTTAATGAAAAGACCTGAAGATTCTCATCTTAAAGGGAACTCAATGTAAATCCCACAGAGAAAGTTGAAATGATTTTATTGCATGAAAGAGCTCAGTGAACTTTTAAATTTGTATTCTCATGAGAGAGTTATACTGCTAAAGCCAAATACTGTGAACGCAAAAGGCTGTGTCGATCCCTTCTCTGTGGAGAAGGAACCTTCTTTCTCTCTGCCATATGCAGGATGTTTCTCATTCACCCAAACTTCAACTAAAAGCAAATGCAGTGAGCAAGCTCAGCCAAGTCACCTGCGTGAAATCCATGGCTTTCCTGTGTCTCTGGCATCATAGACCTCAAGCTCAAACAGATAAAGGAGACATTTACGGGACTTCCGCGGAGGTCCAGTGGTTAAGACGCCACACTCTCAGTGCAGGGCTGCTGCTGCTGAGTCGCTTCAGTCGTGTCCAACTCTGTGCGGCCCCAGTGACGGCAGCCCACCAGGCTCCCCCGTCCCTGGGATTCTCCAGGCAAGAACACTGGAGTGGGTTGCCATTTCCTTCTCTAGTGCATGAAGGTGAAAAGTGAAAGTGAATTTGCTCAGTCGTGTCCGACTCTCAGCGACCCCATGGACTGCAGCCCTCCAGGCTCCTCCGTCCATGGGATTCTCCACACGGGTTCAATCCCTGGTCAGGGAACTGAGATGGCACAGAATGAGGCCGAAAAAGAAAGAGGAGAAAGACTGATGAAATGGCTGATCTGTGATCTGAGTGAAAGCATGAAGTGTGCAATGTGTGAAATTTTCACACCCCTGGACTACCGTTCACTAGGTCATCTATTGTAGGCCTATTCTGCCAGGCAGTATTTTAGGGGAGGGAGGTACACTGATCAGGCTCACAGGTCCTTGAAAACAGAGGTACCTTCCTACAACCAAGGCAAAATGGGAGCCTTGTGAAATATGTCCAGGTACTTTTTTTTCCCTTAGTCATTGAAAATTTATTGAACACCTACTATGTACTGGGACCGGTGTTGGCATGCAACTGCACACATACAAAAGGGTCCTAACTCGATTCGAAACTTTAGCCAGGTTAACAGACTTAAGGGCTCCCCCAGTGGCTCAGATGGAACGAATCTGCCTGGAATGTGCAAGACCTGGGTTCGATCCCTGAGTCGGGCAAATCCCCTGGAGGAGCGCATGGCAACCCACTCCAGTATCCTTGCCTGGAGAACTCCATGGACAGAGGAGGCTGGAGGGCTACAGTCCGGGGTTGCAAAGAGTCCGACACGGCTGCGAGACCAAAGCACAAGCACCCAACAGCCGTACACAGTGAGTCACAGGGGGTCTCAGTCACTGGAAAGCGTTAGCATGACCACAGGCTTGATTAAAAATGCAGGGTGGGCTTGGCCCCCTGCGAAGGCCCTTCCCTGGGACAGGAGAGGTCTCACACTCTGAATGCGACCCCCCGGGGGTTCAGACATAGGTGTTCTGTGTTTTGTTTTTTTTTGCCCCATAGCTTGAGGACCTCAGTTCCCTGACAAGGGATCAAACCAGGGCCCTCAGCAATGGAAGTGCAGCGTTCTAACCACTGGACCACGAGGGAAGTTAGAGATGTAAGCTTCTTAGTCTGCACCTCACAGAAACAGCTAACAACAGCTGGGATAAGCACACAATAGAAAAATTACACCTTTGCCGTGAAGGCCAGATTCTCTGTGTTGAATAGGGGTACAATACCCGGGGTCTATGATACTCTTAAGAGCACACAAAAATGTCTTTATTTTCACTTCTTTTAAAGTCAGAAGAAAAAAAATGAATATAATAATCATGAATATATCATAATAACTCCAGCCTGGATTACCTTCAACTTTATTCATTTATGTATCTGAAGTTGCAAAATACAATTTTTAGGTTACAGTCCACGGGGTCGCAAAGAGTCGGACACGACTGAGCGACTTCATCTTCACCTTCACCTTTATGGAAGAAGTGACCCACATAGGCAAAAGTACATCGGACCCACTACAGCCACGATTCAGTTCAGCCCTGGCACTCTGGGAATATAGATAGATAGATAGATAGATAGATGTGAGAGTTGGACCATAAAGCCTGAGTGCCGAAGAATTGATGCTTTCTAACTGTGGTGCTGGAGAAAACTCTTGAGAGTCCCTTCTACTGCAAGGAGATCCAACCAGTCCATCCAAAAGGAAATCAGCCCTGAATATTCATTGGAAGGACTGATGCTGAAGCTGAAGCGCCAATACTTTGGCACCTGATGCAAAGAACTGACTCATTGGAAAAGACCCTGATGCTGGGAAAGACTGAAGGCGGGAGGAGGATGAGACGGTTGGATGGCATCACCGACTGAATGGGCATGAGTTTGAACAAGCTCCAGGAGTTGGTGATGGACAGGGAGGCCTGACGTGCCACAGTCCTTGGGGTCGCAAAGAGTCTGACATGACTGAGTGACTGAACAACTGTATACATACATATATATAGAAACACAAGGGATGTTGCCCTGGAGGTGGTGGAAGTTGGAAACTGGTAAGGCTTCCGTGTAGGAGGGACAGTTGAGCTGAGACCCGCAGGGTGAATAGAAATCCGCTATATTAAAGTCAGCGTCGGGAGAAATAGGGGGGCGTTAGAAAAAGGAAGGGATCCTGAGAAAAGGGACTCGGCGGTGCAAAGACCCTGGGGTAGGGAAGCGCATGAAAATAGGAAGAGCCGGAAGGTGCCCGTGGGGCCAGGGAGACTCTGGCGTGGGGCGGATGGTGAGCGCCGGGGCGGCCAGTCAAGGCCGGGCATGGGCGGCGAAGAAGAGCGGCCCGCGTCTCCTCCGCCCCCACCCAGCCCCACCTTCGCCTCCAAGAGTATGTAAACCTTTCACATGTATTGATTTTTGTCTTACTGATTTGCAAGATGTGCATGCGTGTCTATTTCGAATCCTTGCCTCTTTCTCCGCATGCTGTTTAGTAACTGCTGGCTGTGCGGGGCCTCCCTTGCTGCTCCGGCTTCTCTCCGGTTGCGGAGCTCGGACTTCTCCTTGCAGCGGCTCTTCTTGGTGAGGAGCAGGAGCTCTGGGCTGCAGGCGCTTCAGTAGCTGCGGATTCCGGGCTCTCTTAGAGCACAGGCTCCGTAGTTGTGGGGCATTGGGCTTAGCTGCTCTGCCGCGAGTGGGATCTTCCCAGATCAGGGATCGAACCTGTGTCTCCTGCATTCTTTACCACTGAGCCACCAGAGGAGGCCCTAATTATTATTTTTCGATGTTAAATAAGCCTCTAGATTTTTGTTGTTAGGGGTTGGGGGTTCCTTTGAGAAAAGAAGAAGAAAACAGTCCTGTTTCCTGCGCACAGAATGAACCCGCTTCTTTGTCTTCTGGAAGTCTCCTTGATACTTTGATAGCTACGCAGGAGAGCCAGGTCGTCGTTACTAGTGCCACAGTTTGGAAAGCTCTCAAAAGCCTTGCGTCAGACTCTAAGAATATTCCAGAAGATTTGGGTTTCAAAATACCGGCTGCTCTGCTAACTGGGAGGAGAGAGCAGACAGACCTGAGCCCTGCGGCGTGCGCTGCCGCCTCCCGCCCCGCAGGGCCGCGCGTCTCCATGCTCCCCTGTGGCGGGGCCCCGGGGCGGGCAGCCGTGTGCATATCTGCCGGGGGTCGAGGGGCGGACCCGCTGCTCTAATGTTGGTGAATATTCCTCTTTTGAATATTGATGAATGAACCGCTTTTGGTTCTGAGAGGAACCAAGTATCTGAGTTTTTACTTGATACTTGTGAAGTCTCTCAACTTTCTAAACACCACTGGAGTGGGTTGCCATTCCCTTCTCCAGGGGATCTTCTCCACCCTTGGATCAAATCCGGGTCTCCTGAATTGCAGGCAGATTCTTTACCATCTGAGCTACTAGGGAAGCCCTCATACCAACCAGTATGCATCTGCGGCCACATTCAGCCTGTGAGCCTCAAGTTCAGGGTCACGGCAGTGGGTTTACACAACTCCAGGGGGCGCCATCTGTAGAGCCGTGCCTTGGAGCTGTGCGGCAGGGCAGCCTTGCCTCCCAAGCACAGCTGACTCTTTCTTCACATCCTCTAGAATTCAGGCCCCAGGCTTGCTCCATGCTCACCATGAATGGTATCTGACCCACAGCAAGCACTCAACAAGTATTTGTTGAATGAATAAAGATCTTGTCTTCGTTACAGATTTGCCAACTAACCCTAGCTTCTTCTCTCCTTCTGAAACCTTCCTAATCAATACCATCTGTCTGACCTCTCTCCTAGTTTATAAGCTGTCTGACCCTGGACAAGTTACTTGGCGTCTCTGGGCTTCTGTTTTCTCAGTTGTAATTGGGAATGATAATAACTCTCAGGCTCATTTTGAGGACTAAATGCGTGTAAAGTGCTTAGGACAATATCTGGCACACAAGAAGTAATCAACAGGCGCTAACTAGTAATAACTATTTAATCATATCTTAACTGGGGCTTCCCACTTGGTGCAGTGGTAAAGAATCCACCTGCCAGGGTAGGAGAGGCAGGAGACATGAGTTCAATCCTTAGGTTGGGAAGCTCCCCTGGAGAAGGCAATGGCTACCCGCTCCAGTATTCTGGCCTGGGAAGTCCCATGGACAGAGGAGCCTGGTGGGCTGTAGTCCACAGGGTCAGACACGACTGAGCAACTGAGCTTGCACGCGTATCTTAATTAATCATCTTATATTTCATGTACCTTTCAGTTAAATTGAATTTACAACTTTTATCTTGTTTCTCTCACAGCAATTAACATGATACAACCTATAAAGTAAGTAGCAAATATTAGGGACTCGAAAACTATTAATTATAGTAATTAGGTATATTAATAGTCTATATTAATTAACTATATTAGTTAGGATCAGAACTAGTTCTGAACAACAGAAACACGGGGCAAGAGCTTTGTTCTCCTTCATGAAAAGTAAACTTGGAAGCAGTCTCGGGCTGTGTGGCCAGGAGATGGACTCTATCTTATTCTTCCACCATTCTTTCCTATAGCTTCTGACTCAAGATCCAACGTGGCTGCTCAGGCTCCAGCCATCAGAACACCTTCCAACAAGCCGGAAATGGAGGGGAGATCAGATGAGGAGACATACTTCTTTAAAGATACTTCCGGGAAGTCATGTATATCACTTCCCTTTAAAAACCTTTGGTCAGACCGTAGTCACACAACTGTCCTCAGGTGTAAAGGAAGCTAGGATAATGCTCTTTTGCCCGGATGGCCATGTGCCAACTAAAAGTTGGACATTTTATCGCTGACGGAGGCAAGTAGGGTCTCCATCCTAGCCTGTCAGTTTGACATGTGAATAGCACAAATACAAGTGATCTCAGTCCTCTTGAAGGAAGCTGGTAACTTGGGCTTAACTGTGAATTTTATAAAAAGCCTGACCCTATCTTCTACTTAAAACTCTTTAATGATAATTTTAGAATGGATGGCTTTTCATTTATAAATGTCAGTGTTCACTTATAGTGGAGCTCCCTAAGGAAGAAAGACATTCATGTAAAACCGATTAAGTGGTTTTTATGACACTTTACTATGGACAATGTCAAGCAAATATTAGGTAGAGAAAAGAGAATAAGGGACCTCCTGCTGCTGCTGCTGCTGCTAAGTCGCTTCAGTGGTGTCTGACTCTGTGCGACGGCAGCCCACCAGGCTCCCCCGTCCCTGGGATTCTCCAGGCAAGAACACTGGAGTGGGTTGCCATTTCCTTCTCCAACGCATCAAAGTGAAAAGTGAAAATGAAGTCGCTCAGTCATGTCCGACCCTCAGCGACCCCATGGACTGCAGCCTTCCGGGCTCCTCCATCCATGGGATTTTCCAGGCAAGAGTGCTGGAGTGGGGTACCACTGCCTTCTCCGAAGGGCCCTCCATCTCCCTGTTACACAGCTTCCGCACCGATCAAGCTTCCACGGAGGGACCACTTCCATCATCTGCAGGCCACTCCCTCCACTACGCCATGATGAAAATTCTAGATTCCACGCAACTTTATCTGTTGATATTTTAGTATCTCTGAAAGATAAAGACTGCCTTAGAAAGCTTAACCACAGCGTCATCATCACAGCAATGTCTCTGATATCACCACAGGTTTTGTCAGCGTTTGTCTCATAGGTTTCTATTCTTGAAGTTTCATTTGTTTGACGAAAAATCTAACCAGTGTTTGCGGTGCAGTTGCTAACATGTCTCTCAGTCCCTTTTATTTTTATTTTAAAATTTTTATTGGAGAATAGTTGATTCACAGTGTTGTGTTGGTCTCTGTTGTATAGCAAAGCAAATCAGTTATACACACACATACACATATATCCCCTCTGTTTTAGACCCTTTTCCCAACTAGGCCATTACAGAGTATTGAGTAGGGCTCCTTGCGTTATACAGCAAAAGTTCTTATGACTATCTGTTTTATACACAGCAACGTGTATACATCAATCCCAGTCTCCCATTTTATCCCCCACCAGCCCCTTTCAGTCTATAGCTGCACAGCTCCGCATGGTAGCCACCAGCCACACGAGGCTATTTAAATTTAAATTAAAAATTCAGTCCTTTGGGTGCCTCACAAGTGCGAAATAGCCACACGCACAGAACACCGTCACACAGAGAGCTCTGCTGGAGCGCTCTGCTCCGGCGATGCTCCTGACCTTTTTACCCCAGCAGTGTATTTAGGGAAGAAACCGGAGTGTTTGTCCTGCAGACGTGTCCACAGTTCAGACTCTGCTGATTCCAACCCCTTTGTCGTTTAACTTGGTTCTTTGTTTTCTGGACTCGCTGTAAGCCAGGAGTTAGACTTAGAACCTTGATCAGAGTCAGAGTTGATTCCTCTATGCTGTTTAAGGTGACAGGCAAACCAGTTCTCCGTACTGTGTGAAAAAGCACACAGGAAGATCAGAATCTAGAAGGACGTGTAGTTATCTTGGGGAAGTAGAATGACCTTACTTTCTGTCTTATTTTTGCTCATCCATATCTCATTATTTATTCCCCCCATGAGGATGCCTTTCTCACAAAAAGTAAATAAGAGCTGCTATTTATTGCAAGCAATGTGCCAAGCACCGAGGACAGATTGGCTCGCCTGAGCTCCTGGAACCCTCGCGACAGTTCCATGAGGTAATTACGGTCCCCACGCTGCAGTAAACAGGAACATTAAGTAACTCGTCCAAGATCATTTGGTCAGTATTTGGTGGAGTCTGGATTTAGTCTCCCAATTGTCTGTCTCTCAAGGGATTCGGATTTTGGTGAGCACAGCCTGCGGCCGGAAAGACTCCGTTTCTGGAAAACTCTGTCGGGTTATTCGGAGGCAGACCCGGGTCTGGGAACCGAAGCCCACCCCTGCCCACCTCCCCGCGCCGTGGCCGCCCGCGCCAAGCCCTCCTCTCAGCGGGAAGGCGTCCACGTGGCATCTGGAGGAAGCCTGCGCCCGGTGCCTCCTGCACCCCTGCCCCGGGACGGCGTCAGGGTCCGCGTGCCTCCGGTCTCGGCTGCTCACTCCGCAAACGGCCTCGCCCTGAGCCCCCCGTAGAGGCCAGGCCCTCCGGGATGTCGGGACACATCTGTGTGCCGAACAAACAAAAACCCCTGCCCTCGTGGAGCTTGTAGGTGGAGGTTTAGAGGAGAGACTACAAAATGAGAACCATAAACAAGATAGTAAGTTATAGAGGAAACCAGATGGAGATAAGCTAGTGAGAGAGAAGGCTGTGAAGAGAAGGGTGTGTGTGCGCGCGTGCACGTGTGTGTGGCAGGGTGCGTGCCGAGCATAGTGGGGAGGATGGCAGGGAAGTCGCCTCTGAGGCGGGTGGACGCACCAGGAATGAAGGCCAGTCCAGCCCTCGGCCTGTTTTTATACAGCTGTGAGCTAAGAACGGCTCTTCCATTTTTAACTTGTTGGAATAAAAATCAAAAGAACATCATGAGAACACATGAACAAAAGAACACATGAGCATCACAGGAAGCCCATCTCAGTGTCCATAAATAAAGTTTTATTGCATCACAGCTCTGCTCCTCTGCTGACTGCCCGTGTCCCCGCTGCACGGCGGCGGCCCGAGTACTGCCCCTGGACACCATGTGTCCCACGGGGCCTGATACTGACCGCCTGGCTTTTTACAGAAGAGAAAGACCTGAAGTAGGAGAAAGAGCAAGTCACACATTGCTCTGAGGGAACAGCCAAGGAGCCATCACAGCACGTGCAAAGGCCCTGAGGTAGGACCACGGCAGGACGAGGGAAGCGCTGGGACTGAGCTGAGTGGATGAACTCAGAAAGCACGGGTCGCGCGAGAGCAGTCTACCCCAAGGCCCTTAGCTCCCAGCCTGAGCGAGATGAGAGCCATGGCTGCTTGTTGGTGAGGGATGATGTGGTCCGTTTTAATAGAGTTTCTATCCTAAGAGTAACGTGGGGTGGGGGTAGGGCAAGAATGAAAACAGTGAAAACAGCTTCAGGTCATTGTAACAATCTGGGTAAGGAATGATGAGGTGCTGAACCAAGGGAGAGAGAATGGCTGAGGTTTACCTAGTAGGTTCTGAGTAAATGTTGAAGGCAGAGTCGACAGGATTTGCTCAGCAGCAGAAAGAGTAGCTGAGTGAAGGGAGCAGTCAGGGCTAACTCCCAGGTTTTGGCCAGAGCCAACAGAAGCCTGGAATTTTCTTTAACAGAGCTGGGGTAGACTTTGGGAACAGCAGGATGAGTGGAGAGATGAAGCGCTCTGCTTAGGTTCTGCTAAATCTGAGACTGTTTCACTTTTGTTTATTTTTTGGCTGTATTGCAGGAACCTGTAGGATCTTGGCGCCCTGGTCAGGGATGGAAACTGCCCTCGGCAACGGGAGTGTGGAGTTCTAACCACTGGACCGCCAGGGGATTCCCAAAAGGAACGCTGCCGTTTTTTTCTCTTTCTTTCCTTGTTTCTTTTTTTTTTTTGGCTTACAGGCAAGTGCAGACTCCTCACCACTATGCAGCCAGGGAGTTCCTTGAGATGGTTTTAAACACTTACGGGGAGATGTCAAGTGAAGAGCTGGATCAGGGAGGCAGCAGCCAGGGGGAAAGCTGGGGTTCAGGACTCCTGTCTGGGTGTCAGCAGGCTGTGGTTGCTGTGAAGTCTGGATGAGACAGAAGAGATCTAATAGGACTCACGGGATCACCCCCTGCCCCACGCCATCCAACGACAGCCTCCCCAGCAGGCTCACATCTTTTTTCATAATAAAATCCTAAATTCTTAGAGAGCCAACGCTTTCTGAATGATACTCCTATCAGCTTTCTCCTCTTGCAGTTCCATCCGCTCTAATTGCATCGTTCTTACCTTTGCTCCAGAAGATCCAGCACATGCAGTCTAGTGGAGGTGATGGAATTCCAGTGGAGCTGTTTCAAATCCTGAAAGATGATGCTGTCAAAGTGCTGCACTCAATATGCCAGCAAATTTGGAACACGCAGCAGTGGCCACAGGACTGGAAAAGGTCAGTTTTCATCCCAATCCCAAAGAAAGGTGATGCCAAAGAATGCTCAAACTACCACACAATTGCACTCATCTCACACGCTAGTAAAGTAATGCTCAAAATTCTCCAAGCCAGGCTTCAGCAATACGTGAACCATGAACTCCCAGATGTTCAAGCTGGTTTTAGAAAAGGCAGAAGAACCAGAGATCAAATTGCCAACATCCGCTGGATCACAGAAAAAGGAAGAGAGTTCCAGAAAAACATTTATTTTTGCTTTATTGACTATGCCAAAGCCTCTGACTGTGTGGATCACAATAAACTGTGGAAAATTCTGAAAGAGATGGGAATACCAGACCACCTGACCTGCC
>SJYF01000037.1:2164843-2188031 GCA_006410515.1 Procapra przewalskii | reverse complement strand
TTCCCATGAAGTGATGGGACCGGATGCCATGATCTTAGTTTTCTGAATGTTGAGCTTTAAGCCAGCTTTTTCACTCTCCTCTTTCACTTTCATCAAGAGGCTCTTTAGTTCATCGCTTTCTGCCATAAGGGTGGTGTCATCTGCATATCTGAGGTTATTGACATTTCTCCTGGCAATCTTGATTCCAGCTTGTGCTTCCTCCAGCCCAGTGTTTCTCATGATGTATTCTGCATATAAGTTAAATAAGCAGGGTGACAATATACAGCCTTGACGTACTCCTTTTCCCATTTGGAACCAGTCTGTTGCTCCATGTCCAGTTCTAACTGTTGCTTCCTGACCTGCATATAGGTTTCTCAAGAGGCAGGTCAGGTGGTCTGGGATTCCTATCTCTTTTAGAATTTTCCACAGTTTATTGTGATCCACACAGTCAAAGGCTTTGGCATAGTCAATAAAGCAGAAATAGATGCTTTTCTGGAACTCTCTTCCTTTTTAGAGGATCCAGCAGATGTTGGCAATTTGATCTCGGGTTCCTCTGCCTTTAGAAGAACTAAAAAAGATTATTATCCTTTAGAAGAACTTAACTGTTCTTTGGGGGAGGGACAAGTTCCATAGTCAATAAATTCAGGAAACACAATCTCCTGCCTTTGAAAATCCACAGCATATGTTTACATAGTAAAGGTGCTAAGAAGTTCTGTAGGAAAGAAAACAGCTGGGTGTTCTGTAACCCAGCTTTTCCTCCGCTGATTGACCACAGGCATTCCTGTTGTTGTTTTATGTTTTCTATCACTTATTAACACAGTGGAACACAGTCTGGAAAGCTCTAGCGTATTGCTGTGTCTACAGGAAATCCAAGCAAACATGAGGCTTGCTCACGAGGATCAGAACATAACCCCAGGAACGCTGTTGGAGAAAAAGGCAGATGATCAGCTCGTTCATTTTTCACCTGATTCTCGTGCTTGTGTGCAGATGTGGCTTCAAAAGCTGAACTGCAGACGGCAGACGACCTGGTGAGTAATAGCTATGGTACGGAAGCAGAAAAGGTGCTGTTTGTTGCTTGCACACTGAGACAGAAGCACTGACGCCTCCTGGTTCTTTCAGCCGCAGCCCCATTTAGGGTGCTGCCCTGCGGCGCCCTGCTCAGGTGCAAAGGGCAAGCCTACACTGTGCCAAGTGGTGCCTATTTATAGTCAGTGAGGGCTGTTCTAACTTCAGGATAGCGCCAAGAAGGCTGCTACTCAGTTTTTGGTCAACACTGTTATTTCTTCCTTCCAGTTTTATTGAGATATAATTGACCTGCGTGCTGTGTAAGTTTAAGGTGGACAGCATGATCTGACTTCTTCACCATGAAATGACGACCACAGCAAGATTAGCGAGCCCATAAAGAGACAACATTCAAGAGAGAGGAAACAAACTGTGATGAGCACGCTTAGAATTTACTCTGACAGCTTACACACACAACACGGGGCTCGCTAGGGGGCTCAGCAGGCAAGGAACCCGCCGCCAGTGCAGGAGACCCCAGAGACGTGGGTTCGATCCCTGGGTCGGGAAGATCCCCTGGAGAAGGAAATGGCAACTCACTCCAGTATTCTTGCCTGGGGAATTCCATGGACAGAGGAGCCTGGCGAGATAGTCTATGGGGATGAAACGCGTTGGCCCTGACTGGGCATGCACACACCTGTATAACACAGAGCAGTGCTGATTATATTTATCATGTTATACAGCATATCCCTGATACTTGTAACTGGACGTTTGTACCTTTTGACTGCCTTCACCCAATTCTCCTCCTTCACACCCCACCTCTGCTGACCAAGAGCCCAATCTCTTTTTCTATGAATTTGTTCATTTTTTAAATACAATTGACCTATAACACTATGTTAGTTTCTGGTACACAACACAGTGATTTGGTATTTCTATATATTTCAAAATGATCACCACCATATTACTTAAGAAAGTTATTTGTTCATCTTGCTTATTTATTATTTATTTATTTATATTTATTATTTATTATTATTTATACTTTTTGTTTTCATTTCTCTGCCTAATAGCTTAATACAGCCCTAATTCTTTGGAGAGAAGATTTTTGTTGTTGTTGTTTGAACCACCTGTGTTCAGCTTTAAAGGAAGTACAAAGAGTAAAAGTTATAAGATCTTACCATGTAGTAAAGGGTATTCAACAGTTTGATGGACTTCGTTCTTTTAAAAAAAATTTTTAAATTAAAGTATAGTTAATTTACAATGTTGTATTAGTTTCTAGTGTACAACCAAGTGATTTATTTATATATTCTTTTTCACATTATTTTCCATTATTCGTTGTTCAGTGGCTCAGTCACGTCCGACTCTTTGAGTCTCCATGGACTGCAACACTGCAGTCTTCCCTGTCCTTCACCATCTTCTGGAGTTTCAGACTCATGTCCATTGAGATAGTTTACTACAAGTTATTGAATATAGTTCCCTGTGCAATACGGTAGGATCTTGTCATTTATCCACTGCATGTGTAATAGTTTATATCTGCTAGCCCCAAACTCCAGCTTGTCCCTTCCCATCCCTTTTGATAACCCTCAGTTTGTTCTGTGTCTGTGAGTTAGTTTTGTAAACGGGTTCATCCGTGTCGTATTTTAGATTTCACATCAGTGACACATGACATCTGTCTTTTTGACTCACTTCGCGCAGTGTGATGATCTCTCAGTCTCCCCACAGTGCCTCGGGTGGCACGGTTTCCTCCTCTTCCAAGGCTGCTAATACCCCGTTGTGTGGATGCTCCGCGTCTTCTTGACCCACAGTCCGTGGATGGACACTCAGGGGGCTTCCATGTCTTGGCTGCTGTGAACACCAGGGTGCATGGATCTTTGGTGCCCTTCAGTCTAGACTTCTCTTATACACAGTAATTTACAGTACATAAATTCTATGCTGTGCATCATAAACCTTTTTCTGCAGTAATAAACATCATTCAACATTATTTTTATTAATGGCTGAAAATAGTCCATGATGTGACTGTGCCATACATTATGTAACCCTTCGTCCACCTTTGAGGGATATTATAGTTTTTTGCAATTTGTGATTATTAAAATTCTTGTGGGAACACCCTTGTGTGTCTAGCTTTTCACACTTAAAAGATGTTCTCCTTAAGGTAAATCTCTAATAATATTTGTAACAAAGTTCACCTCTGTCTTATATTTGGTACCATGTTGCCAAATTTTTTTCCAAAAAAGTTATATGATATTGCATGCATGCTAAGTCATTTCCAACTCTCTGCGACTTTCTGCACTATAGCCCACCAGGCTCCTCTGTCCATGGGATTCTCCAGGCTGGAGTTGGCTGCCATATTCTTCTCCAGGGGATCTCCCCAACCCAGGGATCGAACCCGGGTCTCCCACGTTGTAGACAGACGCTTGACCATCTGAGCCACCAGGGAAGTCATTCATTTATAAGTATTACTATTTCCTAGGAGAATAGATCAGTTCTGTTGTGAAGTGGGTCACTTCTGAGGGGAAAAAAAAATGCCTACAATACGGAATCCAGTTAATTTTCCATTTTGTCCACATAACGAGAGAATTAGTAGTTCTTTAAGCAGGAGAGAGATAAAATTTGGACTTAATACTATAACACAGATGTGTGTGTCAGTTGCTCAGTCGTGTCTGGCTCTTTGCAACCCCATGGACCGTAGCCCTGCCAAGCTCCTCTGTTCATGGAATTCTCCAGGCAAGAATACTGGCGTGGGTTGCCATTTCCTTCTCCAGGGGATCACCCTGACCCAGGGATGGCACCCAAGTCTCCTGAATTTCAGGCAGATTGTTTACTATCTGAGATAACACAGACACAAAAGAGAAAAAGGTTTCATCTTTTCCAATGTTTGGAAAATGCCTAAGGATTCTCTTTAAGTAGATGAAGTGAAGTGAAGCGAAGTGGCTCAGTCGTGTCTGACTCTTTGCGACCCCGTGGACTGTAGCCTACCAGGCTCCTCCGTCCCTGGGATTCTCCAAGCAGGAATACTGGAGTGGGTTGCCATTTCCTTCTCTAGGAGATCTTCCCAACCCAAGGATCAAATCTGGGTCTCCCATATTGCAGGCAGACGCTTTGCCATCTGAGCCACCAGGTAAGTCAGTAAGAATCTATGCAAATACAAGATTTAGTCACTTAATGTACCAATAGACAACCTGATCCCTTAAGGGAGGATACTGCCTTTGAAAGTGAAAGTGAAGTCGCTCAGTCGTGTCCGACTCTTTGAGACCCCATGGACTGTAGCCCACCAGGGTTCTCGGTCCATGGGATCTTCCAGGCAAGACTACTGGAGTGGGTTGCCATTTCCTTCTCCAGGCGATCTACCTGACCCAGGGATCGAACCCAGGTCTTCCACTTGGAGGCAGACGCTTTACCCTCTGAGACATTTGGAACTTGCTTTATGAAACATTCTTGGAATTATTGACCAAGTAAGTCTTGATGAACGGGTTTTATTGACCGAATAAATCTTGAAGAAGGAACGGGTTTTATTTATTTTTTGCTTCACCTAAAGGCATGTGGAACCTTCCCTGGTGGCTAAGAGGTTAAAGCGTCTGCAGGAGACCTGGGTTCCATCCCTGGGTAGGGAAGACCCCCTGGAGAAGGAAATGGCAACCCACTCCAGTATTCTTGCTTGGAGAATCCCATGGACGGAGGAGCCTGGTGGGCTACACTCCATGGGGTCGCAAAGAGTCGGACTCGACTTTAAAGGCATGTGGGCTCTCAGTTCCCCCACCAGGAACTGAACCTCGGCCTGTGCAGTGGAATCTTAACCACTGGACCACCTGGTAAGTTCCTGAATGGGTTTCTAAAGATGGATTTCCCTTTAGACAAGGGCACTTCAAACAACGCCTACTTCCTGGAATGTACAGCTGAATGATATGGCACGGGCGAAGTTAAAGAGTCGTGTCCTTCCTATCCATCAGTGTGTATCTAATCAGCCAGGGTTGTTCAGCAGCTGTCCATAGGTAACCGGAGGGTGTTAAGTACAAGCTCTGAGCAGTCTTCTCCCGAACTTTCACATTCTCCATAAACAGAGGCAGCAAAGTGGTGCCCAGGCGCCACACGCGTGGCTTTTTTTTTTTGGTTCAGGTGGTATTTAAATATTTTGAAATAATGGCCACCATCTCTAACGCAAGCTTTTGCGCGGAAACCGAGAGGTCTGCGTTTCTGGGCAGAAGGCGCTCAGGCCGCCGGGGCGAGGCTCCGCCGCAGACAATGGGGGGCGGGGACCCCGCGCCGGGCGCGCCCCACCTGCTTGGCCCGCGGCGGCTGGGGCTCGCCACGCCTTTTTTTTTGTAAATTTTGGACTATGACCTTGGAGATCTTCTTATCTGAGATTATGCTTGAAATGCAGAGAAACTGACTAGGTCTCTCTCCTCGCAGCTTTTAAGAACTTGCTGTTCGTGCGCCTTCCTCGGTAACTTGCATTTTGTTCTTTGTCTGCCCCAGACTGGCAGGGGCGGCTCTCTGGAGAGGCCGGCTCTCCGCAGCTCCCCGCAGGCTGACGGCAGTCGGAGGCCCGGTGCCTTCTCCCCGCGCGGCGCGGAGCGGCGGACGCGCAGGAGCAGGGCCGCGGCCGGCGTTCGCTTCTCGGCTGGTCCCGGCCGATCCGCTGACCCCAGCAGGACCCTTACTCGAAATCTGTATTTTGAGGAGGGGAAAAAAAAAACCCTCGATTCTACTCTGAGCAGAAAACTAGCTTCTTCCTATGATATAATGAGACATAAAAAATAGAGAAACACTCAACACTTTGCTATCAGAAAAGCAGACGCTTTTTACATAGCCCATTACATACAAGATAAACACATCGCCCATTCCCCCTCCTCCGAATAACTAAGGATAAATGCCAAACTTCTATAACCAAGTCGTAGGTACTGTAAATCCGCTCTATTTTCTCCAACAGTAGGTGTTTCGTGTCAATGTACATTTTTTTCTACCATAATGCTTCCTTTACCCAAACTATTAATTTTGTTTTTATGAATAATACAGTATGTCTCGGTTATTATTTAGTTTGATTGTATGCTAGCCTCATGCTCTGCATTTTAATTTAAGTGTAACTGCTCCAGAAAAATGCAAATCTCTCCTATTCAAATTCAAAAGAAAATAAATGGATTTTTTATGGCCTAAAGGGTCTATTCATTACCAAATCATTTATCTTTTCAGAAAGAGCAGTTTATATATCCAATATGCTCCGGCGCTGTCTTTATTTTCTTTATTTTTTTTCTCCTTTGATAAATATGCTGCTCTTTCAAATCTTCCTTGAATCTCTGCTGACAGGGGCAGCTTATAGCAGACTGAAGAAGAATATAATTAATAGCATTAAACAAATGCAAAGGTGGCACAGAAAGCTCAAACACATTGGATGTTAACAAAATAATAATAACTCTAAAACTTGGATTGCAATATTAAAAGGAAAAAGAAAGCTACACTTGAGTTGTATCAAAGCAGAAAGACATCAAGTGAAGACGAGACAAGAATATCTTTTTAACAGACTAGCATTTTTTTCCTAGTTCCTGATTCCCTTAAGAGCTAGGAACACAGATACCCTAATCATGCTCTTTGATGTTAATTCTAACATTACCTGCTGCTAGAAGTCTGGCATTTTGGATGCCAGGCTGTATTTTTATTGAACACCAGTTTATATTTCTATCTTGATGAAAGAAACCAGCTTGGAGGACCTTGCTTCTGGGAGGATGTTGGAATACACAAACAGCTGTGATGCACAAAGCAATTTCCGATGAATCCCTTCGAGCGCAGCAGCTTGCCCGGCTTCCTCCCGAATCAGGGAGGCCCCTAAGCGAGAAATAGTGGTGGCAAGTGGGAGTCTGTGGCCTTTTAATGGTTCAGACATTTACCTTCCTCTGGCATATTGTACTTTAAAAATCATGTAATTACATTAAAGTCACCTAGGATGTTGACTTTGCCCATTCATGTTTATGTATTAAATCCGATTTCAGGGCAAACTGAATGGATTTCTTTGTTCTCACTAGATTAAATCCAGATAGATAATCTGGTTTAGTTATGGCTACATTGTTTAAATTAGTGCTCATTATAGTATTTACAATACAACTGGCAGAGGGAGTGATTTAAATGTTCATTTTAAGGAAGGAAACAAAAAAATCATATGCCAAGCTCAAAAAATGTACAGTCGTTCTGAGTCCCTCCCTGACTGCAGGCCGTTTTCAAAGAATCGTTCGTTTACCTGGAAATTCTCAAACAGCAGCCATGCTTCAACACACGAAGCCTGTGTGCAGGGCTGCTGGTGATCTGGGGCTGGTTTTAGTCTTGTCAGGGTGGACTTGTGAGTTTACAGCAGCCTTTGCTATCAGGAAGGCGAGGAGCTGGATGAGACCTCCCTGGCCACACACTCAAAGGCCCTTTTACTGAAGGCTTCCCCAAGTGAAAGGCAGGGGCTGGCTCTGAAAGAGGTGAATGAAGGCTCTTGGAAGGAGTGATTGGCTCACTAGTGCTGGCAGGCCAGGGACAGCAATCCTGAGAACATCTGAGAGCTAACTCCTTAAGAGACAAAAATAAATCAGGGCTTCCCCAGGTGCTTTTATTAAGTGCTCTGTGTTTTTTATAAAGAGAAATGATAGGGCTAGGGCAGGAAGGGAAAGCAGGGGACATAGAAGCTGGTGTTTATCGAGGCCACTTGTTTCTAGATTCCAGGGGTTGGTGCTTAACTTCAATTGTCGTCCATTTCATGATTCATTTGGGAAATTCCTGAGGTGAGAGCAAAGGGGTTGTATCAAGGTCTTGGCACCGCAAACTAAAGCACATAACACGTCGGAATATTTTTAGCAGATGATAATGCGGAACACAGGAAGATAGATGGAAGCCGATTAAAAAGAAACAACTCAAGACGTTCTAACTTGAAAGCAATGGGATACTGATTCTTTAAGGAATGCGTGTGGCATTTTTCTCTGTAAATCACGTATGGCTCAGGGTCTAGAGGGCAGTGTGCGGAGGACAGACAAACTGCACATCTTAAGGAAGGAGAGACATGCCACGCACAACGCACAACGCCAACCACAGCTTTTTGGTTTTATGTGTCACATAAATAATACAGATTGTGCTTTTAAAGAAAAATTGAGCACAACAGGAGAATAGGATCCTTGATCAGATTGTAACATTTTTCTTATAAAAGACGTACACTGGTTAATAGGTCGGATCTGAGTAAGGTTTGTAGATTAAATCATAGGTACTATATCGATGGTAATTTCATGATTTTGATAATCATCCTGGGATTATTATGTTGACGTAAAATAATTTTTTTGCAAATCTTTTCTGGGTAGGGCACGTGGACCAGGGATCAAAACTAAGCCCTTTGCACTGGTTAGGGAGTCTTAACCGCTGGACCACCAGGGAAGTTCCAAAAGAATGTTATTTTTAAACCAGAAATATACACAAGGTTGGGGGAGAAAAAATCAGGACTATGGGGAGAGAGTTAACTTTTGTCAACACATTTCCAGGAATTTTTCATGAATCGAAGCTCCTGCGATTTCATGCAAGACAATAATTTTGGAAGGAAAGGTGCTCAGTTGCTGGGCTGATCTTTCTACTGCTTAGGGCCCTGGACAAATTAATTAAGCACTTGCTTTGTACCTTCATCCTTTCGCCTCTGAAATGGGTGTAATAATAATTTATTCCATTTAGTCATTGCCACAGTTAAAGCAGATGATGTATATGGGGCAACATTCAGCTCTGGTTCATGGCAGGTGTCAGAAGCTGTTTAGTAGGTGGTCGCAGTTTTGCTTAAAATCATTTCTATAGCTTCTGTTTTGATGAGTCAGCTTTTGTGTGATTGGAAATAACTTAGAATGGCTTGCCTCTAAATCCATGTACCTGGAAAATGTTCATACGCTTTAGAAAACACAGTGTTTGGAAGCTGGACTCAATTCCTACCAAGATAAACACTTTCACAGTTACATGGAGGTTATGTTCTGCGCTTGTGGAAAAAATATTTTCTGGAAAGTATAATAAACTTCAGCTTCAAGGAATAAGGCTATATTGGTTACAGGGAGTAGCTGTTGGTTTTGTGTAAAAAAGAAAAGGAAAATTTATCCAAAAAATAGACACTCAGTAGCCCCGGGGACGGCGGAGCCCGGTGGGCTGCCGTCTGTGGGGTCGCGCAGAGTTGGCCAGGGCTGAGCGACTCAGCAGCAGCAGCAGCAGCAGCAACAGTCCTAGCAACACCAGGACTGCGGTGTGGTGCAGCGCGCATCTCTAGCTCCTCTGCTCTCGTGCCTCTGCAGAGCTAAGTCTTGCAAGTTCTGTAAGTTGTAATAGTTCTAATTTTTTGCAGTCTGTGTTTTGGGAGCCTGGAGAGGGGAACGGAGCATTGAGGTAAGGACCGTACCCGTATCCAATCTCAGCCACTGCCTCTTTCTGCTCTCCCATGCTCTCTCCCGTGGAGAAGACCCGTCTCTCCGGGCTACACGCGGGCAGCGGGCAGTGCGGGGAGGCACGCAGCCCCTGCGGGCTGCACTCGGCTCCTGGGCGCTCCTGCTGCAGGTGGAAGGCGTCTGGCACAGACTGAGCCTTTGCCTGGAAGGGGGAGTGTCTGCAGAGCTTCTGCAGCTTTGGGGGCTCAGCCGGGAGGCACTGAGGACAGGCCTACACTGCTGCAGGCAGGCTGGTGCGCGGCCCCCAGTGAAGGCCTGGCCGCCGGAGCAGGGACCGCCGCCCGGGCCCTGCTGCCCATGCCCCGCTCTGCCGGGCCAGGCGCCAGCCCCCTGCCCAGGGGCCCCTTGCCACCTTTTTTGGACTAGAAATGTGCTATACGTTCAGAGTAGACAACCAGGCAAGTGTCTGCAACTGGTGGCAACAAACAGAACAGGAAAAGGAGGCCTTCAACACCCTCCAGCCGGCAGTGACGACAGTCTGGACTGATGGTTGTAACCAACCAACGGCAAGTGTCCTGAGCGGCTCCTCACCTGGAGCACTCCCGTGTCACTTGAGGACAGAGCGCATCGTGACTCGCACGAGCACAGCTTCGGAGAGCAGTCAGCCACACTCAAGCGGCAGAAGCATCAGGCGCTAAGGGAAGGTGCTCGCTGAGATGGACAGATAAGACCTAGAAAGGGCTGTTAAGTAGGCCTGGAGCTGACTGTGAAAGAAGATTTAAAAGGCCCCAGTTGTCAGGAGGACTGGCCGAAGTTGTTGCCCCGTAGTGCAGCAGCAACGAGCATGGACTTCAGACTCACCCGTCCTAAGGAGGAGTCCTGACCGTCATCATATATGGGCTGTGTGACCTTGGGCAGACTGGTTAGAGCTTGGAAGCCTCAGTTTTCCGATCTGTAAAATGGGAGGATACTGGTATCTGTCAAACAGGTGACAGCAGGGTTGAGGGAGAAAGTGGATGTGTGAGCTCGTGGAGGAAGGAGCACGACCATCACGTCACGTTTGCCGGGTAACAGTTTTGGACTGAGCAGAGCAGGAAGGACAGCGGCCTCCCTGTCCTAGAATTTAAGGCTGCAGTGTGGTGACCCAAGGCCAGATGGCACTTGCAGACATGTTGTGTTTGGTTCGTGGAGCATTTAAAGGTTTTCAGAAGGGGGCAGATTGCTTGGCATTTCTTGGCAGTACAGTGGTTCAGACTCTGCCTCCACTGTAGGCCATGTGGGTTTGGTCTGTGACTAGGGAACTGAGATCCCACATGCTGTGCAGTGCGGCCAAAAATTAATAAATAAATAAAATAAAGATGTCCCCTAGAAAAGTGAGAAAGTCAAGCAATTTCCCCGCATGACAATGGCTGAGTAACAGCGAGTTCCGGTTGATGGCGCGAACTTTGCTAGCTCTCTCATCCTTTAGGACCTCCCTCCTCCTCTTGGCATTTGAGTTTGTTCTTATATCCTTGCATTAAAGGTGATGCGCTGGTCTGGGAACCGCACTGTGAGAGCCAGAGCCTCCGCCCCGTCTCAGGCCCATTCCCCGAGCTTGTTTATGAATTTCGAAGCCTCCCGAGCTAAGGATCCTTGATCTTGCAGCATAATCCCCAAGGTTTATCCCCACGGGCACAGGCAATGTGGCTGGTGCCTGGGACTGAGCAGAGACACAGTGATGTTTTAGCATCACACACGATTTGAGTGAGCACCTCGGCCTTGGCGTTCTCATTATTAGACACGGGGCGGGCTTCACAGGCCTGCGTCTGGGCCCCAGGCTCAGAAGAGTCCTACATGCGCCTTAATGCTCTGCTGTCTCCGTCTTGAAATTCCTAGTAATTTTGGAAAAAGGAGCTCACATTTTCACTTTGCACTGGCCCTTATTAGACGTTGTGGGACCCTAAGAAAGACCCTGGAAGACTCAACATTTGATGATGATAATTATTGGGCAAATATTCATTCATTTCACCCTCACAATGTCTCAGTGTGATCAGCTCTAGTTTTACCCCCTTTTAACAGAGAAGTATTTTGTAAATGCAGTCAGTCCTTGAAATGTCTAATGTTATAATGAGTGAGCCTTAGCATAATGAGTCTAGAATCTTGCCTATTTGTATAAATTCCTCATCTATTTTAAACACACAGAAAGTTCCCTCTCTGGGGACCCGACCCAGCTGAGCAGATATTTGCTTTCTGTAAACACTCCAAGTCCTTATCTCAGTGTTCTACTGTGAGTTCAGGAAGTTTTGATTGATCTTAATTCATCTCCTGAGCGCATCTGACTCCAACTCTCCATCATAATGGGACTGGACCTCCCTGAGTTGCAGGCTGGGGTGAGCCTGCAGTTTGCGGCTCCAGCTGCTGGGGGTGACTGTGGGGAGACCGGCTGAGCAGAGGAGCCACCCGCGGTTCCCACAGCTGGACGCAGGTGGCGGGGAGGAGGCCGCTGTGTCTGGGCCTGATTCACGGCCTGGTCTGGGAGGGGGCGGGCAGATGAGCAGCAATTCGGAAACTCGAATTTCACCTTTGCCTTCCTCCCCAGTCGGTGCACTGCCTGGAGGTCTGTGCCTTGTTCAACTGTGGTTCTTTGAGCACAATTTGGATCGCTAACTTGTCAAAAGAGAACTGAAAGTTTTCTATTTTTGACTAAAAAAAAAAAGAAAGTCTCTGGTACGTTGAAATGCTAAGAGAAATGTGTACTACGTTTCTTAATTAGTTTTCTCTAATAAAATACTTTTTATGGTTTTCTGAGCCAACGGTATACTGTTCCCGTAACTATTTGGTTAAAAAGGAAAGAGTTCTTTGAAAACCATATTATTGTAATATTAGAACTGAAATTATACCTGTTATTCCATACTATTGCCTATGGCATTTTGGACCTTTCTCATTAAACTGATTTGTGAGATGTTTTGTCTTCTGTGGGGAAACTTTGTGGCCTGCCTTTTTCTCTTCCCCTTCCTCCTTCACTCTCTCTCTCACCCTTCTTTCTTTCTTCTAAAAGAAATCAACTGCTTTTTCATTGTTGTAAGACTCGTATGTGCTGTTTACTACATAATTCCGAGTATGAGATGGCATCCTTTCATGAGAAATGCATTAAAAACAGTAACACACAGCATTTTAAAAACATATTTCTAAATGCTACAGTTGAGCTTGATTGCATGAAATACAACTTGCAGACTGGAAATTGAAATAAATTCCAAAGTATGTTTTTAAACACCCAGGTACCGGGCCCTGTGACAGGCAACTGTGAACACTGAGTTGATGAAAACCCAGTTTGGAAAAGTATCACTTTATTTTTACCATTTACTGAGGTCCTGTGCTAAGAGCATTAAATGGATCATTTCATTTAATCCTCACAACCATTCAAAGAAGTAATACCATTATCCTTGTATTATCCATGAGAAATGCCCAGAGAGGTTAACCAACTTGCTCAAGGATGCAGAGCCATTACATGGTGGCGCTGGGTGTAAACCACATCTCTGGCTGCAGAGCAAGGTCACTTACAACCCACGTGCCTTCTAGGAACCCTGTCTGGTTGAGCTGAGAAGAAAAACTTCTAAGGCATTCACAGGGCCTGGAGCCTTGCTTGACTTGTATCTCTTCCCTCCTCTGAGAAGGAAACTGAAAGTGTGATGTCTTTGGTTTGGCTCTGAGGTTACACCGTCTTTGGATTTTGCTCTACCCGTAGCGAGTCACGTGGCCATGAATAGAACACTGCTTTTCCACCGCTCAGTCTTTCATTCCTGCAGATGTAGATAATAGTGACCTCCCTAACGACAGTAAGCTGGGCTTCCCTTGTGGCTCAGCTGGTAAAGAATCTACCTGCAATGCAGGAGACCTGGGTTCCATCCCTGGGATGGGAAGATCCCCTGGAGGAGGGAACGGCTATCCACTCCAGTATTCTGGCCTGGAGAATGCCATGGACTGTATAGTCTGTGGGGTTGAAAAGAGTCGGACACAACTGAGCGACTTTCACTTCACTAATGACATTATGGGGATTAAATGAGGAGATCCGTGTAAAGTACTTTCAGAAACAGGTGGCTGACTTATTAAGCTCACGTGTTGCTCAGTGGTTGAAATTATTCTTCAAAGTTGACGAATTCATTATGAAGAAATACATTTTATTTTTATTTTTGAGCTTAGCTTTAGGTTCATTGCAAAATGGAGCGGAAGTACAAAGTCTTCCTAAATATTGGTGCCATCCCCCACTGCTAGCGTCCCACCCTCGAGGGGGTGTTTGTTGCGACTGATGAACCTACACCAGTGCATCGTCACCACCTGGAGCCGAGTCCACAGTAGGCTCACCGGGAACTGTACGTCCTATGGGTTTGGACGAATATATAAGGATGGATAGTCACCATTTCAGTGTCATGCAGACTATTCTCATGGCCCTAGGAATCCCCCACCGGTTTTTATGACGGTGGTGAGTGCTCCACCAATCCCTCTCTCTCCAGCCCCCGTAACACATGCATACATTTATCTTTTTTCACAGCCATTGAAACTGACATACAGCACTGTATAAGGTTAAGGTGTATAGCATAGTGGCTTGACTTGTATATTAATATATTGTGAACTGGTTACCGCATAAGCTCTGTTGCTGTTCAGCTGATAAGTCACGTCCCACTCTTGCTGCACCGTAGACTGTAGCCCGCCAGGCTCCTCTGTCCACGGGACTCTCCAGGCAAGAAACTGGAGTGGATTGCCATGCCCTCCTCCAGGGGATCTTCCTGACACGGGGATCAAACCGCAGCCTCTTATATCTCCTGCATTGGAGGCGGGCCCTTCACTGCTCGTGCCACCCGGGAAGCCCTGTTGATGCCTTTAGATAGTGGCAAGTCGTTTCCGAGATAAAAGGTGGTTTATATGAGGATTATGAAGGGTCAAAACTCTATAGGTTGGGAAGCAGGTGTCCACTGAAGGTTTTGAACAGGGGTATGGTGTGATTCAGTTGGCATTTAGGTAGAGTCACTTGGGGGGTTACTGTGGACTATTTACTTGTTTACTGTGGACCAGCCACATGGTCAGCTAGTTTGGGGAAATAATGGTGAGTCGAAACAGAGTGAGACGCTGGGGTAGGTGACCTGTGAGATGGCTCAGTGGCCCCCACCCCCGGTATTCACACCCCTGGGTGTGGGCTGAAGCCAGTGACTCAGTTCTAATGAACAGAACATGGCAGAAATAAGGGGGTGTCATTTCAAAGCCTGGTTACACAAAGGTTGTGACTTCTGCACCATTTGCCCGCTGTTGCTCTCACAGCTCACTTGCCCTGAGAGGGTCAGTTGCCGTGTTGTGAGCTGCCCTGTGAAGGGGGCCACTTGGCGGGAGCTCAGCAAGGTGTCCAGTCAATAGCCAGAGACCCACGTGGTCCTATAGTCCAGCAGACACCAGGAGCCAAGTTCTGCCGACGTGGTCCCATAGGCCAGCAGACACCAGGAGCCGAGTTCTGCCGACAGCCACACACCCTTCCCCGGTGGACACCTCACAAGCCGCAACCCCAGCCTGCACTTGATTTATGCTTTCCATGGTTGGCAGGCATTGTGGGCTGCCCAGGTGGCACTTGCGGTAAAGAATCCGCCTGTCAATGCAGGAGACCTGGATTGGATCCCTGGGTTGGGAAGATCCCCTGGAGGAGAAAATGTCAACCCACTCCAGTATTCTTGCCTTGCAAATCCCATGGACAGAGGAGCCTGGAGGGCTACAGTCCATGGGGTCAGAAAGAGTCAGACACGACTGACTTGGCTAAACCACCGCCACACACTTGCTATATAACTTAAAAGTTATTCATTTGTCTGTGCGGGTCTTGGTTGCCGTACTCGAGGTCTTCAGTCTTTGCTGCGGCATGTGGGAGCCTTAGCTGCGGCATTTAAACTCTCCGTTGTGGCGTGAAGGGATCCAGTCCCCTGACCAGGAATCGAACTCACGCCCGTGTATTGGGAGTGCAGAGTCTTAGCCACCGGGCCAGCAGGGCAGTCCCCCAGCCAGACCTAGAGGCATCCATGAAGCCACACCCAGATTCCTGAGCCACTGTGATACTAACTGCAGAAATCACCGCTGCTTTTAGCAGCTTTGCCTGGGGATCATTCGTTTCTCAGAAATGGGTGGCCTGATTTCCCTGGTGGTCCAGTGGCTAAAGATCCACCTGCCAATGCGGGCCTCAGCTCGGTCCCTGCTCCAGGAAGACCCTGCATGCTGTGGAGCAGCGAAGCCCGAGACTCACAGCTACTGAGCCTGTGCCCCGGGGCCCAGGGTCTGCAACCTGAGTGCCCGGGCTGCGGCTCCTAAAACCCGCGTGCTGACAGCCTGCGCTCCCCAGCGAGAGAAGCCCTGCCCCCCGAGCCACCATTAGGGAAGGCTGGAGGGGAGCAACCCAGACCCAGTGAGCCAGAGTAAACACACAATTAAATAAGACAGAAAAATGGACAAGTGATGTGGTCTCTGTCCTCATGGACCTTACAGCCTGGGGGAGAGTGAACGTGTGTCTCTCAGTCCTGTCCGACTCTTCGTGACCCTGTGGACTCCCGACAAGAATACGGGAGTGGGCTGCCATTTCGTGCTCCAGGGGATCTTCCCTGCCCAGGGATTGAACCCTCGTCTACTGTCTCCTGCTTTGGCAGGCAGATTCTTTACCAGTGAGCCGCCAGGGAAGCCTGGGAGGGAAAGATGCCATTTAAATATGACACCAATTAGCATGGCCTTACAGCTGTGTCAGGCGCAGTGGGAGAGGAGGACGCGTCGTTCAGGGATAAGAGCGGACGCAGGGGCCGTTTGGAGGTGCCTGCTGTGGTCCAGTCTAGGAGGATGGGGGGGACGGGCGTCAGTGGGAGACACGCAGATGTGTGAGAGATTTCTAGGCGGCGAAACTGGCAGGGCTGGGCCTTCCCTGGTCCAGTGGTAAAGATGCCACACTCCCAGTGGAGGGGACCCAGGCTTGATCCCTGGTCAGGGAACTAGATCCCACAGGACACAGCTTAAAAAAAAAAAAAGATCTCGAATGCCTCCACTAAAGATCCTGCGTGGTGCAAGGAAGACTGAACATCCCCTGTGCCACAGCTAAGACCAGATAAATAAATGTTTAAAAAATTGGCAGGACTTGTCGATGGTTTGGACAAGGAGGGTGAGGAGGAAGGAACTGTCAAGACTGACTCATGAACGCTTCTAGCCAGGGAAGCAGCAGAGTCTGGAGACGGGCCGCTGTCCAGTTGCTGCGTACAGAGGCCGTGAAGATGCAAGGTCAGAGACGGCAGGCCGGGCAGAAGCATCCCCAGGGCACCCTAGAGAGAACTCAGGATGCGGCAGCTGACCGCTGTGGGGTAAAGCCTTAGGGGAAAAAGGAACGGTCTAGAAGTCCTCAGCCCTGCATTCTTTGCCATCTCTATCTTTAACATGCAGAATACATATCCCATGAAGTACCCTCCAATCTGTCCGTTTACACAGAATTAAGCTGGTCCGTGACTGCCTAGAGGGAAGAAGAGAATAATAAATAATAGAGCTTTTCAATATCCACAAAGTAGCATTAAACCCAAAGGGGGAAAATACTGTTTTAATGAACCCATTAAATACACTTTGAGACGTATTGCAGGCTGTAGGAATGACCTGAATGAGCTGTAATAGAAATCCACGTTCCCAGTTGAACAGGGTTGTGCTGATGGTTAAGTCTGGATTGTTAGCCTAAATGAGTTTGAATGGAAATAAATGATTTTGATTTGGCAAGACTCATGTGCGGCAATTGCAAACTGATACATTTCTGTATATGTGGTATGAAAGAATACGCACACACACACATATATGCACATATATGCACACATACATTTCATATATATCAGTATTTAATATATGACTATATTATAGATAAATATACAATATATAAATTATGTTTATCCTTTTATTACATTTTAATTCATAATTAGTATATCATCCTTCATTACTTATGAATACACTGAATAAACATATAAACATACATCTGTGATCTCCCTTAATCTAACCCTTAAATCTTTAGTCATCATGCAGCCCAGCTGGAGTCTGTGCTCCCACAGAAAGACAGCACACCGCGGTGTCAGCCGTCCCCTGCAGGGTGTTGCGGCCTGGTGAACAGTGCCGCCCATCCACGCAGGCGTTCAGGCCGGTTGAGGTTAAGACTCTATGTACGTGAGCAGATCAGTTTAAGCTTTGGAGCTCTCTGCGTTCCAACTCACCCCTCTACATTTTTGTTCAAATTAGGCTTGTAAATACTTGGACAATTTTAACAACACGTGGAGGCCCTCCGTCTTGTTTCTGAGCTAAGACAGCACAGAACAGGCCAGACAGCGGCCCCGGCGTCCTGACAGGCCTCTCGGCCCTGTGCTCGGCTTCCCGCAGCCCATTCTCTGCGGTAGCCAGCGATCGGCTCAAAACGGGAATGGGACCCTGCCCCTGCGTGTTCACAGCCTGCCCAGCAGCTCCCATCCGGCTGACTCAACCCCCTGCCCAGGCCCCGGAGCCTCCGTGCCGGGCCGCCCGCCTCCCGGCAGCCCTTCCGGCCCTGCGTGGCTCCCGGCCACAGCCTGGAGCGACGCGTGACACCAAGTGTGATGCACGGCCCCAGCCCTGCGCCGGCCACGCGGCCTTGGCGGCCGTCCGCCGGGAGCGCACCTCGCTCGCGCGTGAAGGCTGCCCCTCCTCCGGGCCTTTCTCCCTCTTGCTGTTCTGTTGCCACAGGCTCACGTGCCGCCGCCTGAAACGGCCTTCCCTGACTGTCCGCGGGAACTGGTTTCGGGGGTCTCTCTTAGCTGGGTGCCTCCCCCGTTAGGGCTGTGTCCTTTCAATCTCCTTCACCACTGTCTCTCCAGATCCGAGCACACTGCTTGGCGCTTAGTATGTGCTCAAAAAAATCAATTCTTTTAAATTTAAATGGCTTTATTAAATGGATTGGCCCCAGCCACTCTGAACAACTAATCAAAATTAAGCATCGCGGTGGCCGTTCTCCTGGATAAAGATTTTAACGTATTTGAATGTGTTGCTACAGGCAGAATCCTTGTCATAAACAGAGCCGTGTGGTGATGGGCAACCTGGCCGAGTCAATGGGATGGGCAGGGCAGCAATCAGCTACACACTCTATGAAGTGTTGAATTGGTCATCCAGCTCCTCCCTGGGCATGTCAGCTATTTTAAAAATAGCTTTCTTGAGACATGATTCGCATACCATACAACTCACCTATTCAAATATACAGTTCAGTGGTTTTAACTTTATTCACAGAATTGTGCAACCATTACCACTAAATCCAGAACATTTTCGTTGTCTCAAAAAGAAACCCCTTCCTCATTAGCACTCACTCCCCAGCTCCCCCCAGTCCTACCTCCCTCTAGCAGACAAGTCAAGTCTTATCTCTATGGACTTGACTATTCTGCATTTTTAAAGGGCTTCCCAGGGGGCTCAGTGGTGCAGAACTCCGCCTGTCAATGCAGGAGACACAGGAGATGCAGGTTCAATCCCAGGTTCAAGCCCAGGTTCAAGAGCCCCTGGAGAAGGAAATGGCAACTAACTCCAGTATCCCGTGAACAGAGGAGCCCAGCGGGCGACAGCCCAGAAGATCTCAGAGTTGGAGAGGACTGAGTGACTGGGCGTGCACACACCTCTAACATGTGGCCCATTGGGATCGGCTTCTTTTTCTTGACGTCACGTTTTCAAGATCCATCTGTGTTGTAATATGTGTCTATTTTTTTTTTAAGTCCCTCAGCCATGTCCATGGACTATTGTAGCCTGCCAGGCTCCTCTGTCCGTGGAATTCTCCAGGCCAGAATATTGGTGTGGGTAGCCTTTCCCTTCTCCAGGGATCTTCTCAACCCAGGGATGGAACCCAGGTCTCCTGAGGTGGATTCTTTTCTGTCTGAGCCACCAGGGAAGCCCAAGAACACTGGAGTGGGTAGCGTATCCCTTCTCCAGGAGAGCTTCCTGACCCAGGAATCGAACCAGGGTCTCCTGCATTGCAGGCAGATTCTTTACCAGCTGAGCTACCACGGAAGCCCAATATCCTAAGCCCTTATCCCTTTTCATTGCCAAATATTCCATTTCGTTTATCCACTCATCTGTTGATGGACATTAGGCTTATTTCCGCTTCTGGGCTGTGATGACCATATGCTTTCAGTCATCTTGGGCATCTGCTCAGGAGTGAAATAACTCTGCTGCTGCTGCTGATGCTAAGTCGCTTCAGTAGTGTCCAACTCTGTATGACCCCACAGACTGCAGCCCATTGGGCTCCCCCATCCCTGGGATTCTCCAGGCAAGAACACTGGAGTGGGTTGCCATTTCCTTCTCCAATGCATGAAAGTGAAAAGTGAAAGTGAGGTCGCTCAGTCGTGTCTGACAGCAACCCCATGAACTGCAGACCACCAGGCTCCTCCATCCATGGGAGTTTCCAGGCAAGAGTATGGAGTGGGGTGCCATTGCCTTCTCTGGAAGTAACTCCAGGTTTATCCTTTAGAGGAACTAACAGCGGCTTTCCAAAGTGACTGCCCCAGTTTCCGATGGTGCATTGGTTCTTGAGAACCGGTTGACTCAGCCAACACACAGCATGTTGGAGAGTCCGCCGCCAGGCCGGTGGAGATGCTGGGAGGGCCGGTGAGGGAAGTGGCAAGCCTAGCTAAACAAAAGCCTGACTGTTGTTAACGTGAACGGAGACTTGATGGCACAACAAAGTGTCTCCCTGTTTGTGGTCTGGGAAGGGGTTTCAGCGGTCCAGGGACAAGGCATCCATCACAGAGAATCCCGATGTGAGAACACAACTCCCTTTCCATCGTCTGGTCCATCCTCATGCTTACTCAAAGAAGACAGTCTCAGTGTGACGCTAATATGTCTTTAACACCTCTCTAATACTTGCAAATCTCCCTTTGGAACCAAGAAAGAGCAGGTCATCGGCTCTTCAGAGCCTTCAGCAGGCAACACGATATGGCCAGAATTTAAGCATTTTATTTTTGTACATTTTCTTAAACAGTTACTTTCTTTTTATAGAATATGGTATTGATTTCCATTTATAGCAGTGACAGAATGTTTTCTCTTAGACATTATATTTAAAGCAGAACACCATTTTAAAAATAAGTGGTAATAATCTGTGGTCCACAAGGAAGAGTTAAAAGCAATAAGGGCTCTTAGTACAATGGCTAAGTATTCTTTGATGTCCTTACTATGTGACAGAGGGTCTTGTTTTTTTAATGTTTAGCTATTTGGCTGAGCTGGGTCTTTATTGCGGCCTGTGGGATCTAGCTCCCTGGCCAGGGATGGAACCTGGGCGCCTGCACGGGGGCCATGCGGTCTTAGCCCCTGGACCACCAACCGGGGAAGGCCTGTAACAATCAGGGCTTCAGGAATTTTAGGCCAGTCAACTGGTGCACCATTCACAACACTCACCGCACAGATGAGGAAACTGAGGCTCGGTGGCCTGCTCCGGGTCACACGGCCAGGGAGCGGCCGAGCTGTGATGGGCACCCAGGCGGCTGGCACTGTCTTCCTGTTCTGACGGCGGAGCGTGGAAGAGCGACGGGGGGAAAGCTCACGGTCAGTGACGCGCCGCGGTGCGGCCAGCGCATGGCGGCTCCTTCACTGCCTTCCCTCCACCCTCTGCCGCGGGGTCGGGTCCCGGCCACCTGGATTGAACTAAAAGGCCATGCTCTTCCAACTGCCGTGGAGTAAATCAGGGGCAAGACCTGGCCCAGGCTGGGTAAATCCAGCTCTTCCCTGAGAACCTGGAGCTGCTTTTCAAAGAGACGGGCTTCTCATGTGGCTCAGCGGTAGCGGCCTCGCCTGCAGCGCAGACGCCGGGGACCCGGGCCCCACCCCGGGCTGGGAGAGCCCCTGGAGTGAGAAATGGCACCTGCTCCAGTACTGCCTGGAGAGTTCCATGGATGGAGGAGCCTGGTGGGCTGCATGCCGTGGGATCACAAAGTCGGACACGACTGAGCGTGCGTGTGCGCACACACACACACACACACACACACTGGAAGAGATGCTGTCTCCACAGTGAGCACTGAAATATGTTAAACAGGGAGCCCTGGGTACCTGCATTTTCTGCAGATGGAGCCAGTGTGCAAGGAAGAGGAGGACGAAGGTGTGCAGAGAGAGACAGAGTGGAGACAGTGTCTCCCCGGCACCAGTGGCTCCCGCGTCCTAGTCCTGGCCCTTCCCGATGCCAGGCAGACCTGTAGTTCTGGACTGCCCATCTGCGCCCTTTCAGAACTGCGTCCTTGCAACCTAAGCTGGCTAGAGTGGGTTACTGTTTCTTTTATACAGATTTTAGTAAGAAATGCAAGCAATACGTAGATGCAAAAGAGGGAGGTAAGGAATTCAAGATCTATAGGGAGAGTTTTCAGAAAATGAAATGAATATCCTCTGGAGGAGACTACTGGACTTCCCCGTGGCCTGGTGGTTAAGAATTCGCTTGCCAATGCAGGGAACACAGGTTCAGCGCCTGGTCTGGGGAAGATCCCACACAACCCATGTGCTGCAGCTACCGGAGCCCAAGTTCTCGAGCCTGTGCTCCAAGACCCACGAAGCCACTGCGACGTGGAGCCGCGCCGCGACTAGAAGCTGGCCCCCGTCTCTGAAACCGGAGCACGCCCTCACCGGAGGGAAGACCAGCCTGACCAAAAAAAGATCCCAAGGCCTGAATTCTTAACTACAGGGGTATAGGGACCCTCAGATGCCGCTCATTCTTCTTTCTGATGAGTGTGATAGAAAATAGACGTCATCTGGTCCTAGGTGGTCGGTTCAGCCAGCTCTGAAGCCTGAGACGTCAGTCTCAGTGCTCTAGTGCCAGTCCTGGGAGGGGAGTCTCACCCTGTCTGGCCACGTTAGCCTCGGGAAGTGGCCAGACTGTGACTTGAGCTACCAACATTTCTGCACGTCAAGGAGCAAGCCTGTCTGTGAGCTACCTCTTGAACTTACAGGGTGACCAGCTGGCTCTAACTGGTCTGGGGTTTTCCTAGCTTTTGCACTGAAGTTTCCACATCTGGGGAGACTCCTCAATCCTGAACAAACTGGGAGAGTTGGTCACCTTAGCAGACTGCCCTCGATACCTAGGAATTCCAGAATTTTCTGATGGCAGAGTCCCGAAGAGTCTGGGCCAGTGGTCCTCCCGGGCAGACCAAGAGTGGGTCAGCCTTGCATACCCGAGAGCACCTGTTGCAGACGAGGACACCTGTCCCCGCAGGAACAAAGAGGTCAGCTTTCATTCCAATCCCAAAGAAAGGCAGTGCCAAAGAGTGCTCCAACTACCGCACAGTTGCACTCATCTCCCACGCTAGTAAAGTCATGCTCAAAATTCTCCAAGCCAGGCTTCAGCAATACATGAACCATGAACTTCCAGATGTTCAAGCTGGTTTTAGAAAAGGCAGAGGAACCAGAGATCAAATTGCCAATATCTGTTGGATCATGGAAAAAGAAAGAGTTCCAGAAAAACATCTATTTCTGCTTTATTGACTATGCCAAAGCCTTTGACTGTGTGGATCACAATAAACTGGAAAATTCTGAAAGAAATGGGAATATCAGACCACCTGACCTGCCTCTTGAAAAACTTGTATGCAGGTCAGGAAGCAACAGTTAGAACTGGATATGGAACAACAGACTAGTTCCAAATAGGAAAAGGAGTATGTCAAGGCTGTATATTGTCACCCTGCTTATATAACTTCTATGTAGAGTACATCATGAGAAAAGCTGGGCTGGAGGAAGCACAAGCTGGAATCAAGATTGCCGAGAGAAATATCAATCACCTCAGATATGCAGATGACACCACCCTTATGGCAGAAAGCAAAGAGGAACTAAAAAGCCTCTTGATGAAAGTG